>CM065712.1:27596852-27612044 GCA_017654935.2 Phymorhynchus buccinoides | reverse complement strand
CTGTAGACTTTTCCAAAGCATTTGACTCTATATCTAAGGATTTTTTACTGTACGCATTTCAAACGTTTGGCTTTGGTGCGGATTTTAGAAGGTGGGTTTCCGTATTAACACAGGGCACAGTAAGTGCTATTAATCATGGTGGGTGGATTTCAGAATCTTTAGAGTTGATTTGTGGAATAAGGCAAGGATGCCCATTTTCTCCACTGGCGTTTGTTCTGGCCGTAGAAATAGCTGCAATTAAAATAAGAAACAGTCCAATAGCAGGCATTAAGGTTCCATCTCCCAGTCAAAATGAAAACACTCTGATCAAAATCAAACAAATGGCAGATGATACTACCCTCTTTTTTAAGGATAAAACAGACATGGATAGATCGTTAATGATCCTTTCTTCTTTTCAAACATTCTCAGGTTTAAAATTAAATGTGAACAAAACAAAGGCATTGCGGATGGGCAGACGTAGAATAGATGAAAATCTCCCATTTTCAGTTGTAGATCAAATTAAAATACTTGGCATTCATTTTCATAGTGAGAAAATGGCAATGTATATTGAAGAAAATTGGAAGGAAAGAATTAATAAAATGAAACATTTGATTCAATTATGGAGTAAAAGAGTGTCACGAAATCCCCCGCTCGATCCTGATCAGAGATCGGGAGAGGGAAATCGCGAACCCCGAGGAGAGTCTCGCACGCCCAGACAGACAAACTCACAGGAGAAGGCACACACGCACACCAGAAGTACAATACAAAACAAGACTATTTATTATAAGCAAGCACACACACACACTTACACAATTCAATACACTCAATGTTCAACAAATTATCTACACAATTTACATGGCATTCAAAAGTTTGTCCAAAGAATAAACTAAAGCCGGCAACTTAACTGAATAACTAAAAGAGAGTTTGTAAGCAGAAACACAAAATTGAAGGGAAAAACGACGAAAGGGCAGACGAAGAAAAGAAGTCCAACAAAAACAGCAGAGCGTCCGAAGAAGAAGACAAAAGGGGAAAACAAAAGTCAGTAGAAAAACTGCTCCCCCTCCTGGGGCAGGCTACAGCAGCAGAAACAAAAGAAGAGAGACGGCAGAGGTCGCCCACAGACTCCTCAACAGGAACGTCGAAGCCTGGCCCGAACGCACAGACAGGCCCACAGATCGGGCCTAACACGGGGCCAGACAGAAAGGCGGGCGGCCTCCCACAGCCGGAAACGGAGAAAAAAGCGGTTGACCGGGCGGTCAACCAGGCAGCAACAGGTCAGGTCAGGTTCAGGCTCAGGCTCAGGCTCAGGCTCAGGATCAGGATCAGGACTGTATGAAAAACCAAAACAAAAACCTAGTTTTGAACTCCCAGAGTAACAACAGTTTTGTGTTTACCCAAAAACTAATTCCCCAACAGTCCTCTTCAGGGATGTAAAAACCCACCCTCTTTAAACTTGGTTCTCTCCAAGAACCCCAAAACGCTGAAAAACACTTTCTTTACAATCCTTTTCACACGACTCAGTCTAGGGGTAATATTTCATCAAAAAGGATTAACTAAAAGGTTTCACTTTTTCTGGAACAACAAGGCTTTCATACATTTAGAAAATTCTAGCCTTCCAAATACAAAAATTAACAATTACATTCTTCTGAAAATTTCACATAGAACTTCACCACCAAAAATATGTCCCTTCATTATCATTTCTTCCAGAAGGCGGATGAACTACAGGCAAGGAATGTATTTCCCCAAAATGGCATTCACAATGTACTTCAAAAGGTCAAAAAGCCTTGAAAACACTAATTACACTTTCTCTCAAAAATAAAAACAGAAACGGGGATGAACGCTTTACAAAGCTCCTATCAGCATAGCTAGAAGCGCGACTGGAATAACCCTCTGTTATCCAGCTCTCCGCAGAGTCTCTTAATACCTAATTAAGCTAGGACGATGACCGCGAGGCTAAACATAGGTCGCAAGGCTAAACATATACCACAAGGCTAAACATAGGCCGCGAGGCTAAACATAGGCCGCGAGGCTAAACATATACCGCAACAAGGAATAATGCGCGCGCGTGCACGCATTTAGGAATCTGAATCTCTGTGAACTCAAATACGCTTTGCACCAAAAACGATTTGCACGGCCTAAACACACAATGGCGAGCCAAAACATTGATTCAAAAATATGTGCCGAGTTCAAGTACCAAATTCTACGACCGGCAAAAACCTATCCAACTGACAAGTCATGACCCAGCCAGTCAGTTCCTTAGCCCCTTATGCAAAAATCAAGAAAATAATAAGAAAATGAACCAAAGAAAACGCACACAAATATACATGTTAGCAAACCCATAACTAGCTATTCTACATTGTTACGCGCGCGTTGTTGTACGAGTTTTAACGGGATTAATACTAATTTTATGCAGCTACTGACCAAACTTCCAAGTGGCGGAATGAAGAAGAAGAATCCTCCCCACAAGACAGTCGCAGCTCTGGTCTCGCCAAGGGCTCGGGGTAAGCGCGAGCAGGTGGAAGGGGTTCCGGACCGGCCACAGCTTTCTTCCAGGACTCCAGTGAACGCCAGGGACGATGACGGGGAAGGGAGGACGATGAGGAACCAAATAAAAAGGGGTGAAGATGGCGATGAGGATGAAGAGAAGAGATGATTTCAGCCGAAGCTCAACAGCTTCGCTATCCTCACGTCTAGGACTCGTGCAGGATAAAGAGTTGATAACAGGATCCTTCAGGGACGTGGCCCTCACCACACCTCAGCACTGGGCGGCCGTAGGTGGACAAAACGATGAAAAGGAGAAAGGATGAAGCGATGAAGCGATGTTGCTTAACTGAAGGAAAAATATGGAGTGACGTTTGACCGGTCGAAACTCATGAAGTCGCCAGTTGAATGTGGAGTCTCGCGAGAGGTCAGAGCTAACACGGGTTGCACGGATTTCACAAGTAGGTTGTCTCGATTAGGTTCAAAGAAAAGGAAAGATCTCGGGGTCCTTTGCGATCGAGTGGTAGACTGTGCCTTTCTCTGTCTGTTCAGAAGAACAATGTCACAAACTCGTGACATACCCCCCTTCCGGAAAAGCACGTACTGGGTGAAAACACTCATCGTGTCGCAGCCTGGGACGTCGCCAAGTTGTCCTCTGAAGGTTTGGCTTGTGCAACCTTCCGCACTCTCTCTTCCTCTGGCAAAACATGTCCCCATTTGATGAAGTGACCAAGGGACGACACTTCGCTCTTGCTGGTCTCACACTTACTGGATCAGACCGCCAGACGGACTTCACGTAGCCGCCGGGAGATACGCTGGAGGACCTGCACTTGTCTCTAGTCATGTGGGTCCAGTAAAAACCCTGCTGTACCCTCTCTTGAGTCCGGCGGGTGCTCATGTGTCCAGCCATGGGTGCGTCATGAGCCACTTTCTGCACCGGTGGTGGTTCAACAACTCGCTTGGCACCAGTGCGGTCGTTCTGATGGTGGCGGCAGAGTATCCCTTTCTCTTCCTTGAATGAGATAGCGCCGGACTTGGTAGCCCTAGGTTCAGCATCCACTAACTCCGTCACCCTATCCAGCCGGCTGTCCTGCGACTGAAGCTTGCGGAGCACCTGTGGTGTCACCTCCTCCGCAAACACTTCCAGTCCCGGCCGGACAATGGGTTGGAGTTCATCCACCTTCTTGGCCATGGCGCGAGTAACTGTGCCCACGTAAACTTTCTCGGGGAGAATAGACGCTAGGGTCTGCTCCGTCCCATCCTCGAAGCATACAGTATTCCCCAACAGCAATGAACACGCCGGTTGCTTAAGGGCCACTGCCCATACCTTGCCTTCGAAGTAAGGGGTGCACATCTCCACCAAATAGGTAGGGCGACGACACACAAATTGGGCTTCAACTCCTGATACTTCGCACACCGGTCCTCTGGGCGCCCCAGATGGTACGAGCTCTTCGTCCACGAAAATGGCCGTAGCGCCGGTGTCTCTGACGCTGTCAACTACTTTTCCAGCCACTCTGGAGGGGAAGACAGGACATCCCTCCCTGCATGGTGAAGAAGCAAACTGGCTAAGGGCTTTCCAACTTCCGGAGGCCTTCCCATCCTGCGAACCGCTATTCTGGAAAGATGGTCTCCGCAACTCGGGACAGAACCTCCTAATATGCCCTAGGGTCCGGCAGTGGAAACACACCTTTTGGTTCTTTGTCGGTGATTTGGTTGGAGACGGAGGAGTAGTTTCCTGGAGAGGAGTGGAGACAGGGGTCTGACTATCTCTGGCAGATCCCCTGGAGGCGACGGTTCTCCTAGCCTCCGAGTAAGTTTCTGCGATCTCGATGGCAGCATCGAAGGTAGTCGGCTTCTTCTCACTCATCCGTATTCGGAGTTCAGGGGACACGGTGTTGTAGAGCTGCTCAATGAGGATTAAATCCTTCAGCTCGGCCTCAGAGAGCTCTTCCCAGTGCTTCAGTGCCTGACGAAGCCTTGTCCCAAACTGGTAGAAAGTTTCACTGGGCTCCTTCTTACCATTGCGGAACTTCCGGCGATAGGTCTCAGGCGAAAGGCGAAACTGTTGACGAAGAACCTTCTGTAAATTATCATAGGTCTCGTCCTCTCCCATCTTGAAACAGGCTTCCTTGGCTTTGCCGGTGAGGGAAGATGACAGATGGATGAGTTTCTCATCATCAGTTAAGAGGTAGATCTTAGCCATTTT
Source organism: Phymorhynchus buccinoides (assembly GCA_017654935.2). Taxonomy (NCBI): domain Eukaryota; kingdom Metazoa; phylum Mollusca; class Gastropoda; order Neogastropoda; family Raphitomidae; genus Phymorhynchus; species Phymorhynchus buccinoides. Next base: position 27,607,378 of record CM065712.1, on the reverse strand, counting down.
CTCGAAATGTTCTAGGAACAAGTCAATATCTTCGCCGGGTTTCAGTTCTGGAAGCCTGAGTGCAGGGGTCGACACCTTAGACCTGCTTCCTGACTCACGTCCTTGTTCCAGCTTTTCTCTCCTTCTCGCTTCCTCTTGGCGAATCGCCTCACGTTCCTCTTTCTCTTCTCTCCACCTGCGTTCTTTCTCTTCTCTTTCCTCCCTTCTTAGTTCCCTCTCCAGCTTCATTTCCTCTCTCCATCGCTGTTCTTTCTTTTCTTCTTCTTCCTTCCTTCGTTGTTCTTTCTTTTCCTCTTCCTCCTTCCTAAGTCTTTCCTGCTCTTCTTTTTCCTCTCTTCTAAGCTGTTCTTTCTTTTCTTCTTCTTCCTTCTGTTCAGCTCGCTCCTCTCTCCTAAGTCTCTCCTGCTCTTCTTTTTCCTCTCTTCTAAGCTGTTCTTTCTTTTCCTCTTCTTCCTTCTTTCGTTGTTCTTTCTTTTCCTCTTCCTCCTTCTTTCGTTGTTCTTTCTTTTCCTCTTCTTCCTTCTGTTCAGCTCGCTCCTCTCTCCTAAGCTGTTCTTTCTTTTCCTCTTCCTCCTTCCTTCGTTGTTCTTTCTTTTCCTCCTCCTCCTTCCTAAGCTGTTCAATCTCAGCCATCTCTTCCCTTCTTTGTTGCTCCATCTGAGCCATGGCAGCCATGAACATGGAAAACTCGCTGTTTCCTTTCGAGGAAGGATGGTGCTCTCCAGGCTTCTCCTCTGTCGTGGCACCTGACTTAAGAAAGATTCCCCTACCACGACCTAGGCTAAGGGGAGTCGAAACTGGTCCAACCCTAGACCGTGCTCCTCCATGGTCAACTGCAGCATGGACAACCGGAGTGTGCATAGCCGTAGCCACAGAAGTCATGGAAGAAGATGGGGGTGAGGACATAACAGTAGTAACGACGGAGGTAGAAACAGCTGAGGGCGTAGTCGGTACAGAAGGATCCGTCGACAGGTCCCACATAGCCCCACTGCGCGACCTTAAATCATACTCGTGACTTGCCATTTTTTCTCTTCTTTTTTTTTTTTTTCAACACCAACGGTTATGCAACGAAGACGATGAATCGCAGTAACACACACTAACGCGCGCAGGAAATCCCACAAACTACGTCGAATTAAACCACACTAAACCAAACACTAACTAAACTACTCCGCATAAAGCTTTACCACACTAACCACTATTGCGCTAATTTACACAGCGTAGAACGCTTCTGCGACTAAACGACCCGCGTGGACAACAACCACGTTTGCACAAAAACCCTATTGCGCACCACGGGAGGCGGTCGCACGAACTACCTCAACGGCCAAACAGCGCACAGTAACTTCCTGCGGTAACTTTCTGTGGTAAAACTAACAACACGATGTAGCTATGAACACACCCCAGTGTTTGAAAGCGTTATAAAAAACTACGGTTTGTGTTACACAAAAACGTTCCGGTTTATCCCAGCAAGTTTGCTCTATAGCACAAGCTACACTAAGCATAAACGCGTGCGCGCACAGGTTCACATGCAACTCAACAAATAACCAAGCGATGGGATAAAAAAAATGGCAACTCAATGCAAGACACAATCCAATGCACGGAACACAGCAATTCAGTGCAAATCAACTACAATGCATCGAAACCAAGAATTGTCTTGCCAAAATAGAACCAGTCACAGACACGATAATAGTTCCAAGTGAATAGTCCGGGTTTAGTTTGCTAATTAAATATGCGCGTACATATATATGAACACAAAAAACAACAACACATTAATGAATTTTTAAATAAGACTAACACACACCAGCACTCAGTCAATGCATGCAAACTAGTGTGTCAAGGGAGGGAATCATTTCTCAGACTGAACAAGCCAAAGCTCAACCAGTCGAGATCTTTTTTGTTGTTGAAGGAACTAGAACTATTTCTTTTCCCCAGTTCTTTCCCCCCTTTATTCCTAACTAATCCCCTCTTTTAACCCCCTATTCCCAAAACAAACTAAGAAAAACCCTAAACAAACTTTATCTCAGTTTGTTTTATAAACGCGTGTGCGCTCAAAACTTTAGAACACACACAAAAAAAACTATAAGTGGTCTTAAATAACTATATTTCACACGCTCTCCGACAAACAAGTAAACAAAACGAACACAACAAATTTTCCACTCAACCGGCCAAAAGACCTAAGCAATGAGGGAAAATCAGACCGCCTTGCCTCTACACGGTCTCCCAACCAACCACCCTTACATTCACACCCCAAACATTCACTGCCTTATCCCAGCGAACCTGCCGGCCTGGGACAGATGCGAGACAATCCCGGACGAGCCCAAGATGTCACGAAATCCCCCGCTCGATCCTGATCAGAGATCGGGAGAGGGAAATCGCGAACCCCGAGGAGAGTCTCGCACGCCCAGGCAGACAAACTCACAGGAGAAAGCACACGCGCACACCAGAAGTACAATACAAAACAAGACTATTTATTATAAGCAAGCACACACACACACTTACACAATTCAATACACTCAATGTTCAACAAATTATCTACACAATTTACATGGCATTCAAAAGTTTGTCCAAAGAATAAACTAAAGCCGGCAACTTAACTGAATAACTAAAAGAGAGTTTGTAAGCAGAAACACAAAATTGAAGGGAAAAACGACGAAAGGGCAGACGAAGAAAAGAAGTCCAACAAAAACAGCAGAGCGTCCGAAGAAGAAGACAAAAGGGGAAAACAAAAGTCAGTAGAAAAACTGCTCCCCCTCCTGGGGCAGGCTACAGCAGCAGAAACAAAAGAAGAGAGACGGCAGAGGTCGCCCACAGACTCCTCAACAGGAACGTCGAAGCCTGGCCCGAACGCACAGACAGGCCCACAGATCGGGCCTAACACGGGGCCAGACAGAAAGGCGGGCGGCCTCCCACAGCCGGAAACGGAGAAAAGAGCGGTTGACCGGGCGGTCAACCAGGCAGCAACAGGTCAGGTCAGGTTCAGGCTCAGGCTCAGGCTCAGGCTCAGGATCAGGATCAGGACTGTATGAAAAACCAAAACAAAAACCTAGTTTTGAACTCCCAGAGTAACAACAGTTTTGTGTTTACCCAAAAACTAATTCCCCAACAGTCCTCTTCAGGGATGTAAAAACCCACCCTCTTTAAACTTGGTTCTCTCCAAGAACCCCAAAACGCTGAAAAACACTTTCTTTACAATCCTTTTCACACGACTCAGTCTAGGGGTAATATTTCATCAAAAGGATTAACTAAAAGGTTTCACTTTTTCTGGAACAACAAGGCTTTCATACATTTAGAAAATTCTAGCCTTTCAAATACAAAAATTAACAATTACATTCTTCTGAAAATATCACATAGAACTTCACCACCAAAAATATGTCCCTTCATTATCATTTCTTCCAGAAGGCGGACGAACTACAGGCAAAGAATGTATTTCCCCAAAATGGCATTCACAATGTACTTCAAAAGGTCAAAAAGCCTTGAAAACACTAATTACACTTTCTCTCAAAAATAAAAACAGAAACGGGGATGAACGCTTTACAAAGCTCCTATCAGCATAGCTAGAAGCGCGACTGGAATAACCCTCTGTTATCCAGCTCTCCGCAGAGTCTCTTAATACCTAATTAAGCTAGGACGATGACCGCGAGGCTAAACATAGGTCGCGAGGCTAAACATATACCGCAAGGCTAAACATAGGCCGCGAGGCTAAACATAGGCCGCGAGGCTAAACATATACCGCAACAAGGAATAATGCGCGCGCGTGCACGCATTTAGGAATCTGAATCTCTGTGAACTCAAATACGCTTTGCACCGAAAAACGATTTGCACGGCCTAAACACACAATGGCGAGCCAAAACATTGATTCAAAAATATGTGCCGAGTTCAAGTACCAAATTCTACGACCGGCAAAAACCTATCCAACTGACAAGTCATGACCCAGCCAGTCAGTTCCTTAGCCCCTTATGCAAAAATCAAGAAAATAATAAGAAAATGAACCAAAGAAAACGCACACAAATATACATGTTAGCAAACCTATAACTAGCTATTCTACATTGTTACGCGCGCGTTGTTGTATGAGTTTTAACGGGATTAATACTAATTTTATGCAGCTACTGACCAAACTTCCACGTGGCGGAATGAAGAAGAAGAATCCTCCCCACAAGACAGTCGCAGCTCTGGTCTCGCCAAGGGCTCGGGGTAAGCGCGAGCAGGTGGAAGGGGTTCCGGACCGGCCACAGCTTTCTTCCAGGACTCCAGTGAACGCCAGGGACGATGACGGGGAAGGGAGGACAATGAGGAACCAAATAAAAAGGGGGTGAAGATGGCGATGAGGATGAAGAGAAGAGATGATTTCAGCCGAAGCTCAACAGCTTCGCTATCCTCACGTCTAGGACTCGTGCAGGATAAACAATTGATAACAGGATCCTTCAGGGACGTGGCCCTCACCACACCTCAGCACTGGGCGGCCGTAGGTGGACAAAACGATGAAAAGGAGAAAGGATGAAGCGATGAAGCGATGTTGCTTAACTGAAGGAAAAATATGGAGTGACGTTTGACCGGTCGAAACTCATGAAGTCGCCAGTTGAATGTGGAGTCTCGCGAGAGGTCAGAGCTAACACGGGTTGCACGGATTTCACAAGTAGGTTGTCTCGATTAGGTTCAAAGAAAAGGAAAGATCTCGGGGTCCTTTGCGATCGAGTGGTAGACTGTGCCTTTCTCTGTCTGTTCAGAAGAACAATGTCACAAACTCGTGACATAGAGACATAAGTATACAAGGCAAGGTGGTTGTTATAAAAAGTTTCTTGTTGAACCAGTTCATATATGTAATGCAATCTGTAGGTCTGCCTAATAATGTGCTCAGTAAGATAAATACGCTGTTATACAAATTTGTATGGCAAAAACGTTATAGTAATAGAAAAGCCTTCGAAAAGGTAAAAAGGAAGGTCATGGAATCAAGTGTCGAGGAAGGGGGGTTGAATATGATTAATATGGTGGATACGCAAAAGTACTTTTACTTACAGTGGGCAGGAAGGCTTGCGGTAGCAGCAGGTGGAGACAACTGGACATTCATTCCAAGATGGAATTTCAGATTTCTTTCAAACAATGATAATGTTTTTCGCATAAACTGTAGAACAAATGAGATGATGAGTCTGGATTCTATAAAAAAATGAATTTTGGAAACAAGTATTAACACATTATTTAGACAGTAAAACAATTATGTTGACTGATGTAAATGAAACTAACTTTTTGTCCCAGCCAATATTTAATAATGTTCTAATCAAATACAAATATAAAGTGTTGTTATTTCAGGGTTTCATAAAGAAAAACTTTGAATTAATGAAACATATTATTCATCCTGAGGAAAACAGAATACTAACTTTAGAAGAAGTTCATAACATAATTGAACAAAACAGAGCATGCACACTCTTCCAATACAATGCTTTGATTAACTCTATACCCAAACAATGGATTCAGTGGATTCAAATGGGAGAAAGAGAAATATTCACTCAACATTGTGACGCTAGAGTATTCAATACTAAACCAAAGCAAATTAAAAAGATACTATCTGCAAACAAAGAAAACATAACTCCAACATCTTGTTTCTTCTGGAAAAGAAAATTTGATTTAGACATTGACAAACATACATGGTGCAGAGCGAAATCAGTTACCAAAGAAACGAGGATCAGGGTTCTCCACTGGAAAATTCTGCACAACATCTATCCAACAAAGATTATGCTGAATAAAATGAAAGTTAAGGAAACAAACAAATGTTCATACTGCATTGATACAGTTGATGTTATAGAACACTTCTTTTGTGAATGCCCAGTCGCATGGAATTTTTGGAGATTTATAGAACAAGTAATTAAAACAAAGACTGACACGCATATTAACTTATGCAACACAGACATATTGTTTGGCACTGACAAAACAGCTTTTAATAGCAATGATAGACAGTGTATTAACTATTTCATCTTGATTTGAAAAGTGTGCATCAGCATTTACAAGAAAACAAACTCATCTATTCCATTAAATACCATTTTTGAGCGAGAATTATGTATTAGAGAAATGGTTGCAATTTAGAATTTTTCTAACCTCTTTGTATGCATTTTCTCTAGTTGTTGCATCTTTCTGTATGCACTTTTTCTTGTTTCTCAACAAATCTATTTTTGTGTGTGTGCAGGATTGGTCACACCAATGGGCGTGAATTTAGGTGCACTCCTGCGTGCATGTCAGTGTGTGATTGTAAATGTAGTATTATGCTTCTGAGCACGCGAGTGGTTTTGTTTCTTGCGCGTCTTTCAATTTAACGTGATTTATTCGTTCGGACGTTGTGGTGAATCTTTTTCCTTGATGATCATGTAAATATTTCGAAATAAACATTTGCAGTATCTGCAGCTTGTTGGAACCTTAAAAAAATAAAAATAAAAAAAAAAAGATAATAATAATAATCATCAAAAAATCAAAAAAAAATCTAAAAAAAAAAAAAAAAAAAAAATGTTGCAATATTTGGCAATTAGTATCACCACTGTTCACACTTCCGGTTCGAATTTAGTATTGCAATGTTACTCTTTAGTAAACACTGAAAAAATGAATGTATTCTATGAAGCCGTTTTTAAGTTATTGAAGATATGGTTGATGGTGCATTAATTAAATGTCAATGGTTGATAAAAAAAAATTTAAATTTAAAAAAAAAGAGAGAGTAAAGTAATGTGAAGTGATGATTTATGTGTTATGTAGGCCTATGTTTTGAAGTGAGAGAGTAAAGTAATGTGAAGTGATGATTTATGTGTTATGTAGGCCTATGTTTTGAAGTGAGAGAGTAAAGTAATGTGAAGTGATGAAAAGAAAGAAAAAAAGAAAAAAGGTGCGGAAACCAGGCGCAACTGATGCATGTAGCCATATAGACGCAATTGACTAATTTTTAAGTTAGGTGCAATTCAGTGGCACCCACCCACCTGTATGGTAGCTGCTCACTAATTTACCCATGAATATTAATGTGACCACGTGGTAGTTATAATAGACAGAACGTTTTTCGTCCTGATGGTTTTATAGTCCTTAGGGACACGGTTCTTCTAGAGCAAACATGGGAGGAGTTATGCAAGAATTATGAAAATATTCTATTAACTTTATTCAAAGGTTTTAACTTGTAAAGAGTAACCAAAAAATATGTCGTTCTATTCACAGCAAAGCAAAGAAAATGATAAAGCGCTATTTCGGAACAGGAGCTTATTGACTTATTGGTTTCTGAGAGACGCAATGACGCAATTAATTTTAATGTGAGGCCACCGACCTATACGCATTTGAAGGTGCAACTAAAATATGCTCAGGACTAAAGAAAAAGCAGACAAAGAACACAAAGTTTAGAACAATACTTTCACAGGCAAAAATGGATGCGGATACGACGAAAAGCTATTGTAAACTAGGAGAGAGAGAGAGAGAGAGAGAGAAGGGAGAGAGAGAGAGAGAGAGAGAGAGGAGAGAGAGAGAGAGAGAGAGAGAGAGAGAGAGAGAGAGACAGAGATAGAGCACGAACGAACGAACGAATGAATGGTTGTTTTATTGAGGGAAAGCGGAATAAGCACAATAACCAGCTTTTTTTCATGTAAGAGAGAGAGAGAGAGAGAGAGAAGAGAGAGAGAGAGAGATAGAGAGAGAGAGAGAGAGAGAGAGACAGAGACAGAGAGAGAGAGACAGAGACAGAGAGACAGAGATAGAGCACGAACGAACGAACGAACGAATGTTTTTTTTTATTGAGGGAAAGCGGAATAAGCACAATAACCAGCTTTTTTTCAACAGAGAGAGAGAGAGAGAGAGAGAGAGAGAGAGAGAGAGAGAGAGAGAGAGAGAGAGAGAGAGAGAGGGAGAGAGAGAGAGAGAGAGAGAGAGAGAGAGAGAGAGAGAGAGAGAGAGAGAGAAGGAACGAATTATTTTTTATTGAGGGAAGAAGCGGAATAAGCACAATAACCAAGCTTTTTTTCATGATCAGAGAGAGAGAGAGAGAGAGAGAGAGAGAGAAGAGAGAGAGAGAGAGAGAGAGAGAGAGGGAGATATAACGAATGATTTTTTTATTGAGCGAAACGCGGAATAAGCACAATGACCGGCTTTTTTTTCATCTCAGAGAGAGAGAGAGGAGAGAGAGAGAGAGAGAGAGAGAGAGAGAGAGAGAGAGAGAGAGAGAGAGAGAGAGTGAGAGACAGACAGACAGACAGACAGGAAAGAGAAGCTACGCCTAGCTAGTAAAAGGGAATTCATGTAAATGTCCCAGCCGTGATTGGGATTACAGAAGTTAATCAATAAATAATATGAGACGTTATATTCTGTCTGTGTTCCTTCCATTGAATCCTTTTGGCTAAGCACAGAGAGAGCCAGGGTGCTGGTTAGAATTGTGGTGTATGGAGCGTGGGGCTCTAACTATAAGTAAAATGCTGTGAGTTGTTAGTCCCCGAGCCGAAGGTTCAAGGAACTATTGTTTTTGTCCTGGTCCGTCCGTCCGGCGTCCGTCCGGCGTCCGTCCGTCCGTCCGGTGTCCGTCCGGCGTGCCTCCGTCCGTCCGGCTATTCGTCCGTTTTTCTCAAAAACTATTCAGTCTATCATCATCAAATTTGGCATACTAGTTCGCCAAGATGCAAGCTATCCACTGATGTTTTTAGTTTTACATTAAGGTCAAGGTCACGCCAGTTACGGGGTTCAAACCCCGAAACACATAATCGCTAATATCTCGCGAAGTTTTGCATGTATTTTAATGCAGTTTTTTTTCACAACATTTCTTGATGAATGGTCTATAACACAGGTGTCATGAATTTTTCTGTGCGCGCGTGTGCGCATGATCGCGCGCGCTCAAATCACGGGTCCGAACCCCAAGGCTATATATAAAAAAACCTATTCACTTACGTGCTGCTTTGATGCGTTTTTATGTAGTTACGTGCTGTTTTGATGCGTTTTTATGTATGTGTACAACCGACACATTCCGATTTCGGAATAGCTACGCGATGCTGCGAGGGGACTTTGCAGCCGCTCAGCGTTGTACTTGTATAACTTTTGATGGCTATATTCAATTACAGTGTATTTTGTGCTAGAAAAATTGAACGGGGTAAATGTTAGTGAAAAGAAAGAAAAGAAAAACAAATTCCATAATAGTCACATACACAAACATTGAATCAAATAATTTCATTAAGGATGAAAATATTTCGAAAAAGCACATCACAGTCGCTATCTATCAGCACAAATTAATGTTAATTCCATATTAAGGAAATGCTTGCTCTCTCTCTCTCTCTCTCTCTCTCTCTCTCTCTCTCTCTCTCTCTCTCTCTCTCTCTCTCTCTCTCTCTCTCTCTCTCACTCTCTCTCTGTTTTGATGCGTTTGTACGTAGTTACGTGCTGTTTTGATGCGTTTTTGAAATGTTAAAATGTTGTTTTTGATAAAGAAAAGTGTGTGTGTGTGTGTCTGTGTGTGTGTGTGTGTGTCTGTGTGTGTGTGTGTGTGTGTGTGTGTGTGTGTGTGTGTGTGTGTGTGGTGTGTGTCTGTGTGCGCGCGCGCGCGTGTCACAGTGTGTGCGTGTGTGGAGGGGGAAATAAATGTTGACTATGGGGATAATGTGATGTTTTTTGGGTTGTTAACATTTTATGCATCAATATAACAATACCAGGTAATTTATCATTTAACCCTTTCACCGCCAAAGTCGCATTTTAGCACCACAGTGATTTAACACCTATGTCACCAAAAGGCATCAAATTGGTGTCTATTATATGTTACAGAATCCCCAATACTGCAGATGGATTTTGAGCTCTACCCAGGTAAATTTAATGGAGATTTGTGGATGAAAAATGGCTGGCGGTGAAAGGGTTAATTAAGAAAACACACCTTCTAAGATGACACCTTTTTGAACAAATTAATTTTGATTCAAATCCATCGACTATCTTTTGGAGAAAAAACAACAAATCAATGTCTTTGTAATGTTCATATCTGATGCACAGGGATTGCGTTGGTATGGTTGACCATTTTGGTAAATCTGACACCAATGCGTTCATCCAAGGGAGGCCAACGTGGAGAAGAGGATCTGAGGATTTGCGAAACACGGGATTTATCTCCCTTTACATACAGCGATATTTTGTTGTAACATTATCATTATTCTGCGTTCCCAGGCCATATGGCCATAATGGGTGAGGTACGTATGTGTCCGGTTTTCAGTTTTCACTGATCTCCTCGCTGCGTACAGCCGACACATTCCGATTTCGGAGGACTTTTGTGACATAATTCACCACGCGTATTATAATGGCATCGATAATTATATTGTTTTGACATGTTTTAGGCGTTACTTTTATCATTTTTATGTTTGATTGAAAATAATATTGTTTAGCGATTAAACATATTTTCAAGATACAATTGATCATATTCGTGTAGGCTAGGACAATCTGCCTGTGGTGTCTTCTGTCTGTCTGTCTGTCTGTCTGTCTGTCTGTCTGCAGTCTCTCTCCTCTCTCTCTCTCTCTCTCTCTCTCTCTCTCACCCCTCTCTCTCTCTCTCTCTCTCTCTC
>CM065712.1:27589352-27591852 GCA_017654935.2 Phymorhynchus buccinoides | reverse complement strand
CCTCTCTCTCTCTCTCGCCCTCCCTCTCTCTCTCTCCTCTCCCTCTCCCCTCTCTCTCTCCTTCTCTCTCCTTCTCTCTCTCTCTCTCTCTCTCCTCCCTCTAAAATCTCTCTCTCTCTCTCTCTCCCCTCTCTCCCTCTCTCTCCCTCTCTCCTCTCTCTCTCTCATGGCCTTCTCTCTCTCTCTCTAATCTTCTCTCTCTCTCTCTCGACCCTCTCTCTCTCTCTCTCTCTCTCTCTCTCTCTCTCTCTCTCTCTCTCTCTCCTATCTCTCTCTCTCTCTCTCTCTCTCTCTCTCTCTCTTGAGAATGAAAATGTCATAAAGTGTTACGCTTTGTTTTTAGCTAAAGCTACAAAGCTTAGAAAAGACAAATTAGATGGTTGCATATAACTTTGTGGTGCATTACCCGACTTACCCTATTGGTAACTTACATAATTATTATTGTTGGTTGGTCAGTCTAACAGTTATTCTTTAGTGTAAATTTATTTTTTCTCTAGTGTAATCTATTTATGCATGTAAGATGTTTTATTTGATGTTTCTTTAAAAAGAAAATACTTATGAACTGATTTAGTCGCCAGTTACACTTATATTCTTTAGTTCATGGTTTGTGCTTCCTTGGCATCGGAGCATTGTTTGCTAACGTCAATTAAATTCATGTTTCAATTTCAATTTATCTCTCTCTCTCTCTCTCTCTCTCTCTCTCTCTCTCACTCTCTCTCACTCTCACACGAAGAGGTGGGGGAGGGGAAAGGGTTACATAGAAGGCGTTAGTGTTTTAAAAAGTTTTTACCACACGTAAATTTGCAGGCGAAAATCAAAATCAAGCTTCAAAGACCCACCACGTCACGTGTCAAAAATCACGGTTTTCACGTATTTTCCCTCTTATAGCTGGCGAGAAATCTGAAGAAATATTCCTAGCATAAGAGGGAATGTGACACATGACGTGGGGGGTCTTGAAAATAACCCACACCACAAAAAGCGGTCCAAAAGATCCAAACTACATTCAGAATCAGTTAGGCCTATGTCGCCAAATTAGGAAACGTAGAATTAGTTTAAAATGTTTTTTGTAATAAAAACTAATCAAGGACAAATTGAAATGGCGCGGTTTCGATTTTTGTTGTAATACTAATAGCATGAGCCTTCTGCACGCTAGGTTAGGGGTAGCACAGAAGCGGGTCGAAACCGCAATTACACACTTGATATGCACACGCGCGCGCGCGCGCGAACGTACGCACCAGCGCACACATGCATACACGAAAGCAAGTGCATATATACATATACACGAACACACATAGGGGAAGACGGGGTAAAAAGCGCATGGGCGGGTAAGAAGCCCACCCCAATTATCTCATGAAATAAAGAAAATTTCAGTCAAATTTGCCCATGAGACGAATGCTAGACATTAACGCTCGTCTCATGGGCAAAATGAGAATGAAATTTGCTTCATTTCATGAGATAATTGGGGTGGGCTTCTTACCCGCCCATGCGCTTTTTACCCCGTCTTCCCCTATACACGCACGTACTGTTTCAATGATGGGTCGACTCCGTTAACACTATCCTGTATATATTAAATGATTACTCTGTCCTTGATTCAATTTGTAAATGTTTATTAATTAAGTAGTTCAGTTAGTTTTTATATTTAACCTTGTTCATAATCGGTTATATTCTTTAAGTGAAAATAAACTTTACTTAATGGTGTGTGTGTGTGGGGGGGGGGGGGGTGTCATGATTACATCACTAACTTTATTATTTATCATATTCTTACACATTCTCACTTACAGACACATCTACTCACAACTCAACCACACCCAAAAAAACACCATCCGCAATATAATTTTGTCTGAATCACTTTTAGTGGCAGGACGTTAAACTGAAGAACACAAATATGCACGCACGCGCGCGCACACACACACACACATGCGCGCGCGCGTACACTGGTACACATGCACAGATTCATCATGCATCAGGGCTTCAGATTGTCAGTGGGCCCGAGTCATTGACCCGTATTGACGGTGATTTGACCCCTCATTTTGTGCAGCCATGGGTCATCTCACCCGTGAACTCTGCAATAAAACCTCAGTGTGATACTACGTACAGCGATACATTACTGGCCCATTGATTAGGAAATTGGCCCCTCATTTTGTGCAGCCAGGGGTCATCTCACTATGTACAGCGATGCATTTCTGGTTCATCGTTTTGGAAACTGACCCCTCATTTTGTGCAGCCAGGAGTCATCTCACCAGTGAAGTCTGCAATAAAATATCAGTGTAATACTATGTACAGCGATACATTATTGGCCCATCGCTTAGGAAATTGACCCCTCATTTTGTGCAGCCAGTGTAATACTATGTACACATTATTGGCCCAGCGATACATTATTGGCCCATCGCTTTGGAAATTGACCCCTCATTTTGTGCAGCCAGTGTAATACTACGTACAGCGATACATTATTGGACCATTCCTTTGGAAATTGACCCCTCATTTTGTGCAGCTAGTGTAA
>CM065712.1:27559352-27561852 GCA_017654935.2 Phymorhynchus buccinoides | reverse complement strand
GGACAGGACCCATAGATGAATAGATAGAGCTAGACTGGGGCAATGGGTGGATGCCTCGTGCCTCCATACGGGGAGCTGGACGACCCCGACCCCTCCACTAATCTCTCCCTGTGGGAATACCGGGGGCTGTCTTTCGTAAAAAAATAGTTCCTCTGTGACGAGGGAATGGACTAAAGGTGAAGTCTCTAGGGGAAGACTTTAAAAGTGTTACATTTTCAATGAGAACGTTTTCTTTTGAGCCCACTTCTCTAAGGTGTGGGAGATGAGCGACTTTCCCGGCCCCTTTTCATCTAATAGATTTATATTTTTGCCCGGGTTCTGACTCGTATGATTGACGGAAATACAAGTGGTAGATTTGCCGTAAATGACAGACAGAGAGAAGTAGGTTTTTACATGAAAATTACAAAACTTCCACTCTCATCCGTCTGACCAAAGGGTGAGAATTATTTGGACATTTGTAATTATATTTACTCACAAATATGCATGACATATTATGAAGCAACAAGAAAGCAGCTCAACGGCGCCAAAACAAAATATGTATGAAAAGTGAAATCCAAAAGGAATGTACAAGATTTGAGCCTTCTAGGTTCCTCCGTTCAAACGTTATCGTGTTCACATAGATAGACACATAGACACACATCCAGGAACAAACAGGCTGTCTTCTTCTTCTTCTTCTTTCTTCTTTCTTCTTTCTTCCTTCTTCCTTCTTTCTTCGTCTACTTCTTCTTCTTCTCTTCTTCTTCATTCTTCTTCTCCTTCTTCTTCTTCCTCCTTTCTGCCTTCTTCTTCTTCTTCTTCTTCTTATTCTTCTTCTCTTTCTTTCTTTTCTTCTTCTTCTTCTTCTTCTTCTTCTTCTCTCCCTTCTTTTCTTATTTTTTATTTTTTCTTCTTCTTCTTCTTCTTTCTTCTTCTTTCTTCTTATTCTTCTTCTTCTTTCTTCTTCTTCCACTACTTCTTCTTGTTCTTTTCTTCTTCTTCTTCTTCTTGTTCTTCTTCTTCTTCTTCTTCTTCTTCTTCTTCTTCTTCTTCTTCTTCTTCTTCTTCTTCTTCTTCTTCTTCTTCTTCTTCTTCTTCTTCTTCTTCTTCTTCTTCTTCTTCTTCTTCTTCTTCTTCTTCTTCTTCTTCTTCTTCTTCTTCTTCTTCTTCTTCTTCTTCTTCTTCTTCTTCCTTCTTCTTCTTCTTCTTCTTCTTCTTCTTCTTTCTTCTTTTCTTCTTCTCTCTTCTTCTTCTTGCGTTCCCAGGCCATATGGCCATACTGGGTAACGTACGTATGTGTCCGGTTTTCAGTTTTCACCGGTCTCCCTCCTCCGAAGTCAGAGTGTGGCTGCTTCACGTGGCGGGGTAATCAAAAACGGTCACACACGTACTGTTCTCATCCCTAGCTGGTGCATTTGTACCATAGTGTTCAAGTGCTTCGGCTGTTGGGATGATCCCTGGAGTCTTTTAAGCCAGGGTAAGACAACAACAAACAACAACAACAACAACAACTGGTCTCCCCGCTGCGTACAGCCGACACATTCCGATTTCGGAGGAACTCAAAGGAGAAAAATTATTTGGAAGATTTTTTTTTTTTTTTAAAGGCAGGAGAATGGGCCAATAAGTCAGAAAGATAGTAGATGACAGAAAGCAAAGGGAAAAGGCAGAGTCAAAGAGAGTGGCAGATTAGAGGAAGTTACAAGCACAGAACACCCAGAAGGTGGGGGAACTAGTTTTTTTACGAAAGATCCCCCCGGTATCCCCACGGGGAGTCTAAAATATAATAGGCAATTAATTAGAACAAGGTGAGAGGGTAATAGTAAAGTAAAGAAAGGTAACTCTCTGTGTAATTAACTCCCTTCACCAACGTTATTGTCGGCACCAAGGCGCCTAGCAAAGAATAGGCAAATGATTAATTAAAAGCAACGTAATTAATTAATTTATCAAAGCGTAACCTTGAACTGGCAGTGGCTCCGAAAATAATTCACTTTCTGCTCTATTGTTGCTGATTGAAAGTAAGTTCCATATAGAATCCCCCAACTCTCGTTTTAAGGAAAATTAAAAGTTGGCATTGACCTTCTAAAATTCGTACCCGATATAAAAAAAAAAAGACTTTTCACACCTATCTATATTTGTTAAAAACTCGGGACTTTACTGGTGTTGCACTGCCTCCGGGCATTGCAGCCAGTATTGTTCCCACCGTCTTTGTATTTACAAATGTCCCATATGTGTCTATGACCGAGAGGACGTAAAACATCATTTTCAACAAGCAGTTTGTAATGGCTTTCTTTTCTTTAGCCTGGTTGTTCTGTCGAAGTGGCGAAATGGGCGGATTCAGAGTGCCGTAATCATAAAACAAATGCTCATTGAGCTCATGCGAGAAAGAGCGCTATATAAATTCCCATTATTAATATTATTATTATTATTAATATTAATATTATTATTATTAATATTATTAATTATTATTATTATTATTATTATTATTAGTAGTAGTAGTAGTAGTAGTAGTAGTAGTAGTAGTAGT
>CM065712.1:27521852-27541852 GCA_017654935.2 Phymorhynchus buccinoides | reverse complement strand
ACGGTACCGCCAAGTACTGGTAACGCTGAGTACAGCAAATGTGAAGCGATTTCGTTAAGAAAGGGAAGAGTTATAAAGCCCCGTTTCCCGTTGGCGCTGCTCTGAGAGTGACGCGCTCTCCCGATTTTCTTCACATTTGCTGGCAGGCTTTGCCCCGGTGACAGCAAGCCTGACAGCAAATTTGACGCGATTCGGTTGAAAACAGGCGGAGTTATAAGGCCCGTTTTGCATCATGCTGCTGTTATGCGCCTAAGTAATGGATTCGCTTTCGGTTTGGCACATCGATAGTCACCGTCCCCGGTCATATATCGGCCAAATTGAAAGGCAATCGGTCCAGAAATACCGGAGATACGGGCGCCGAAAGGCCGTCGGATGCGCGTTTCGCGCATTTGCAAAACCGCGCAAATGACACGGCCGCCTTGGTTGCCGTTGCCATCGCCCCGTTAGGGCTCACAGTAAATTTGAAGCGAATCGGTCAAAAAACGGCGGAGTTATAAGGCCCGTTTCGTGTTTCAGACACACACACACACACACACACACACACACACACACACACACACACACACACACACACACACACACACACACACACACACACACACACACACACACACACAGACACACACACACACACACACGGACGGACAGTTGGCTTTTTACTATATGATGTTGATGCAAGCAGAGATTCCATCTTGCAGGCATTAAGGTGAACGTAATAAACAGGTAAAATGAATCGGTTTTTCCGATCATCAATACAAAAGGACAACTCAAAAGAACACGGATCTCAAATTCTGTTCTGAGAGAGAACTTGAACTTGAACTTGAACTTGAAATGTTTGATGATGATGAACTGAATAAGCATAGCAACACTTCTTTTCATCAGGTCCTCAAACAAATAAAATAATAAACAAGCAAAATAGATAAATGAATAGACAAACAAACAGCAATATTATAACATCATCATTACACACGACAGCAAAAGAACGACGAAATAGTAACACCAACAACAATAATAATAATAATAATAATAATAATAATAATAATAATAATAATAATAATAATAATAAATAATGATAATAATAAAACAGTAATATGAAAAGGATTCACAATACTACAAATACTGTAACAGTCAGATATAACAATTAAATCAAAGGAGCAAGAACAACACGTAACATGAATCGTAACGCAACATAAACTTACGCCAGAGAGAGAGAGAGAGAGGGGGGGGTGAGGGAGGGAGGAGAGAGAACAGGAAAGAGAGGAGAGAGAGAGAGAGAGAGAGAGAGAACAATTAGCAATATTGTATTGCCATTAGCAATAGCCGTCTTGGCAAGGGGGTACAAATTGAAACTAATTATAATAATATATGGCGCAGAAAAAAATTACAAAGAACAATAACCCAACTCCACAGATGAGAGAGAGGGAGAGAGAGAGAGAGAGAGAGAGAGAGAGAGAGAGAGAGAGAGAGAGAGAGAGAGGAGAGAGAGAGAGAGAGAGAGAGAGAGAGAGAGAGAGAGAGAGAGAGAGAGAGAGAGAGAGAGAGAGAGAGAGAGAGAGAGAGATGATTGAGGAGAGAGATTCTTCCCAAGAGAGAGAGAGAGAGAGAGAGAGAGAGAGAGAGAGAGAGAGAGAGAGAGAGAGAGAGAGAGAGAGAGAGAGAGAGAGAGAGAGAGAGAGAGAGAGATAGAGAGAGAGAGAGAGAGAGAGGGGAAACTGAAGACTGAAAAAACTTTATTACACAATGATTGAGATTTTAGACTAAGCCTATTCTTCCAATCTGTAAATGAGAGAGAGAGAGAGAGAGAGAGAGAGAGAGAGAGAGAGAGAGAGAGAGAGAGAGAGAGAGAGAGAGAGAGAGAGAGAGAGAGTAAGAGAGAGACCAGACAGACAGACAGACAGACAGACAGACAGACAGACAGACAGACACAGACAGAAATAGAGAGAGAGAGATGAGCAACTGATTTGCTCAATAGAGAGAGGGGACACTTGAAAAACTTGAGCAAAAACTTTATGCATTTAATTTCCAAGGATCAATAGATTTTATGGTGAACGCCTATTTCTTCAAATCTGTCCGTTTTGATACCTTTCGCCCAATGAGATACTTATATATATAGATATATCGGTATGGGGCTAATAATATATTATACCTGGGCTGAGAGAACACCAGGTGGCACTCCATCGTAGCCAGACTATGAAGAAGGTTCTCCCTGAGGTACCAGTTGTTGGAGAAAGGAACTCCAAAAGCCTGCGTAATCTTCTCATGCCATCGGCCCTTCCTCCAGTCATAGGGAACAGCCAGGCGCCGGGAGTTCTCAGGTGTGCCAAGGTGTGTGTCACCCATTGTCGCGAACATCTTCAAGAGGCCACCGTTTGCTTTCTCCAGTGCTGTGACCGCAAAGAGTCTTTCCAGATCCGGCAAAATATGACATGCGCAACATCCAACGTGGTGTCCTTTTGACATGTTGTGATTGTCGCAAATGTCCCGGGTCGCAGTACATTGGTGGAGACAAGCATAAATTCGGGCAACAGTCTGAAGACTCGTTTCGCTCTGACACAGGAGTCCACATCCGGCAAAACCAGGGAACCCTGGTGACTCGGCACTTTAATCACTCGGACTTTTACTGCCTGCTGGACATGAGGTGTCTGACCCATTGAGAAGCAGTTCCTGGATGACAGGAAGAGAAGGGAAGGACGAGAACAGTTCTGGGTCCGCAAAACTCAGAAACGGAGCATCCAGCAGGCCTCAATGACAAAACAACTAAGTGAACGAGACAAAGATAACAACAGTAATGAGCAACACGTACTCAACAAATTAAGAAGAAACGAAGAAGAAGAATAAGAAGAACAACAACCACGGATTTGTTGTAGTTTCTTTTATTTTTTAACAACAAATATATATATATATATATATATATATATATATTATACAATATATATATAACACGACAACAACATCGAAATATTTTGCCATTTTACCGGTATTTCCAATTTGTTGAAGAGTGTAAAAGGTGTTATGGTGCGACCGATTCTTTCAAGGAAGTTCAACTCTCGAGGACAAGTTGATTTGATTGATCTTCTGGAGTCAACCAGACGGAGAATACAGGTAAATAATAGAAACAATAGGAAAGTAGGGGTTAGGTAACTGTTGGGTAATCTTCAATCTTCAAATGATTTGGTCACGCCGCCTAATTAGACTATTAGTGACTTGGAGGCTGCGCAATGCGCATAATACTACTTTTTTTTAAATGAAACTGTCCTATCTTAGAGTGAACAAAGGTGTGTGGTGTGTGTGTGTGTGTGTGTGTGTGTGTGTGTGTGTGGTGTGTGAATACAGGTAAATGTGTGTGTGTGTTGTGTGTGTGTGTCTTGTGTGTGTGTGTGCGTGCGTATGCGTGCGTGGAGTGCGTGCGTGCGTGCGTGTGCTACTGTGCGTGTGCGTGTGTGTGTGTGTGTGTGTGTGTGTGTGTTGTGTGTGTGTGTGTGTGTGTGTGTGTGTGTGTGTGTGTGTGTGTGTGTGTGTGTGTGTGTGTGTCTGTCTGTCTGTGTGTGTGTGTGCGCGCGTGCGTGCGCCCGTGTGTGACTATGTCTATGTGTCTGTGTGTGTGTGTGTGTGTGTGTGTGTGTGTGTGTGTGTGTGTGTGTGTGTGTCTGTGTGTGTGTGTGTGTGTGTGTGTGTGTGTGTGTGTGTGTGTGTGTGTGTGTGTGTGTGTCGTGTGCGTGCGTGTGTGTGTGCGTGTGTGTGTGTGTGTGCGTCCGTGTTTTTATTTTATTTTTAAACCGCTAGTATATTGTTCAATATTTACAAGTATTTTGTTTGTTTGTTTGCTTGCTTTATATTGTGTTGGTTTTTTTTGCATTCGCCAAACACACACACACAAAATAAACACAGTTCAATATCTTGGCGACAATTACACGTTTGATTTGATTTTCCTTTTGTCCTCATTAACTTTATTGTTTTTCTAAAAATAATATTTCTCTCATTCATTATTTCTTTTATATATCTCTCTCTTTCTTTCTTTCTTTCTTTCTTTCTATCTTTCTCTCTTTCTCTTTCTTTCTTTCTTTCTCTCTTTCTCGTTTCCCCTTTCTATTTATTTCTCTCTTTATCTATTCTCTCCTTTCTTCTTTCTTTCTTAAGATCTTTCTCCTTTCTTTTCTTTCTTTCTCTCTTTCTCTCTTCTCTCTCTCCTTCTTTCTTTCTCTTTTCTCTCTTCTTTCTCTTTCTTTCTTTCTTTCTCCTCTCTTCTTTCTTTCTTCTTTCTCTCTTTCTTTCTCTTCTCTCTTCTTTCTTTCTTCCTTTTCTTTCTTTCTCTCTTTCTCTCTCTCTTTCTTTCTATCTTTCTTTCTTTCTTTCTTTCTCTCTTTCTTTCTCTCTTCCTTGTATCCTTCTTTCTTTCTTTCTTTCTTTCTTTCTTTCTTCTTTCTTTCTCTCTCTCTTTCTTTCTCTTTCTTTCTTTCTTTTTCTCTTCTTCTCTCTTCTTTCTTTTCTTTCTCTTTCTCTCTTTTTCTTTCTTTCTTTCTTTCTTTCTCTCTTTCTTTCTTTCGATCTTTCTCTCTTTCTTTTCTTTTCTTTCGCGTGAGGTTAATAACATAATTCGTTTTATTTCATACTCAGTTTGACCTCACACTGCTTCTCTCTTCTCCCTGAACTAACGTCTAGATTTCCCAAGAGTTTTGGGTTTTTTAAAACAGAAGTGACTAGTTTAAAAACACCTGTGGATAGTAGACCTCTCTCTGTGTCTCTGTGTCTCTCTGTCTCTATCTCTCTATCTCTCTATCTCTATCTCTCTATCTCTCTCTCTCTCTCTCTCTTTCTCTCTCTCTCTCTATCTGTCTCTCTCTCTGTTTTTGTCTCTCTCTGTCTCAGTGTCTCTCTGTCTGTCTCTCTCTGTCTCTAAATCTCTCTCTCTCTCTCTCTCTCTCTCTCTCTCTCTCTCTCTCCTCTCTCTCTCTCTCTCTCTCCCCCACTCTTCTCTCTAACACCTAGCTACACACATACACTCAAGGGAAATCATGGGGACAAAAGTGTGTGTGTTTTTTGGGGGGGTGAATATTTTGGGGGGTGAATAGTTTGCCACCTTTTTGTGGTTGTTCAGTTCAGTTGTATCGTGTTAAAAATAAACTAAGCAAGAAACACGAGAGAGAGAGAGAGAGAGAGAGAGAGAGAGAGAGAGAGAGAGAGAGAGAGAGAGAGAGAGAGAGAGAGAGAGAGAGAGAGAGAGAGAGAGAGAGAGAGAGAGAGAGAAAGAGAGAGAGAGAGAGAGAGAGAAAGAGAGAGAGAGAGAGAGAGAGAGAGAGAGAGAGAGAGAGAGAGAGAGAGAGAGAGAGAGAGACAGACAGACAGCTACACAGAGAGGGAAAGACTGAAAAAAAAAGAGAGACAGAAACAGTTATGTACATGAAGAACACACACGCACACACGCACACACACAGGAAAGAGGAGAGAGGAGAGAGATGGAGAGAGAGAGAGAGAGAGAGAGAGAGAGAGAGAGAGAGAGAGAGAGAGAGAGAGAGAGAGAGACAGAGAGAGAGAGAGAGAGAGAGAGAGAGAGAGAGAGAGAGAGAGAGAGAGAGAGAGACAGAGAGAGACAGAGACAGAAGAGAGAGAGACAGAGAGAGACAGAGAGAGACAGAGAGAGAGACATAGAGAGAAAACGCGGAGAGAGAGAGAGAGAAAAGATAAACGACGACGAAGAGAAGAAAACAAATCCGAAAAAAATGAGGAGGTGGGAGAGGGGGAGGGGGGGGTCATGATGGTAGAGGCATGCAAAGAGAATGGGGGTGGGGGGTGGGGGTAATAGAGTCAGAGAAAGGGGAAGAGAGAGGGAACGGGATTTATTTATATATATATTTATTTTTGGGACCACAGAATTGTCCGAGAAATGTAAACTTAATAAACATTGGATTTTGTCAATATAGCTAGGTGAGCCTCGGTGTTAGGGTTAGGGAAACATGTCTTTTCAGGGTGGGGGGGGTGGGGGGTGGAGGGCGTAGGAGGAGGAAGGAAAGTGAGGGAAAGGCAGGGTATGGAAGGAGGGAGGGAGGGAGGGGGTTGTGGGACAAACGGCAGAAAAAGGGAGACAAAAATAATCAATTCAAAAGCAACTCGTCCTTAAGACAAAACACACGGGCGCTCGCACGCACGCACGTGTGCAAATATACACGCATGCGCGCGCGCGCAGTTAAACGCACACACTAGGCTACACAGTCACGCAGGCACGCATGGGAGGTACAATATACACACACACGCACATAAATATCAACACACACACACATATGCACACGCACGCACGCACACACGCACACACGCGCCGAAGAACACACACAAACACACGCATGCCTACACACCTACACCACACACTCACACACACACACACACACATTATACAAAAAACAGTAAGAGGTTTTTTTTAAAAAGGGGAGAGAGAGAGAGAGAGACGGAATAAGGGTTCAAGAAAGAATGAAAGAAAGAAAGAAAGAAAGAGAAAGAGAGAGAGAGAGAGAGAGAGAGAGAGAGAGAGAGAGAGAGAGAGAGAGAGAGAGAGAGAGAGAGAGAGAGAGAGAGAGAGAGAGAGAGAGAGAGAGAGAGAGCGAGAGAATCAGAGAAAGAGAGAAAGAAGGAGAGAGAAAGAGAGAGAGAGAGAGAGAGAGAGAGAGAGAGAGAGAGAGAAAGAGAGAGAGAGAGAGAGAGAGAGAGAGAGAGAGAGAGAGAGAGAGAGAGCGAAAGAGATCAGAGAAAGAAAGAAAGAGAGAGAGAGAGAGAGAGAGAGAGAGAGAGAGAGAATCAGAGAGAAAGAAAGAAAGAGAGAGAGAGAGAGAGAGAGAGAGAGAGAGAGAGAGAGAGAGAGAGAGAGAGAGAGAGAGAGAGAGAGAGAGAGAGAGAGAGCGAAAGAATCAGAGAAGAAAGAAAGAAAGAAAGAGAGAGAGAGAGAGAGAGAGAGAGAGAGAGAAGAGAGAGAGAGAGAGAGAGAGAGAGAGAGAGAGAGAGAACAGAACGAGAGAATCAGAGAAAGAAAGAAAGAAGGAGAGAAAGAGAGAGAGAGAGAGAGAGAGAGAGAGAGAGAGAGAGAGAGAGAGAAGAGAGAGAGAAAGAGAGAAGAAGAGAAAGAGAGAGAGAGAGAGAGAGAGAGAGAAGAGAGAGAGAGAGAGAGAGAGAGAGAGAGAGAACGAAAGAATCAGAGAAAGAAAGAAAGAAAGAAAGAAAGAAAAAGAGAGATAAACAAAGAAAGAAAGAAAGAAAGAAAGAATGGAAAGAAAGAAAGAAGGAATGAAAGAAAGAAAGAAAAAGAAAGAAAAAAAAAAAAAAGAAAGAAAGAAACAAAGAAAGAGACAGAAGAGAGAGAAAAAGAAAGAATTAAAGAAGCAAAGAAAGAAAGAAGAAGGAAAAAAAAGAGAAAAAAATGAAAGAAAGAAAGAAAGAAAGAAGGAAAAAAAGAAAGAAAGAAAACAAGAAAGAAGACGCAAATACGGAGTGGATAAAAAATAAATATAAAAACCACTACAATGAAGGACGTGTGCGTTGCGACACTTTGGAAAGAAAGGGCGGGAGGGGAAGGGGGGTAGAGACGGAGGGGGCGAACAAAAGGTATGACGAAAAGCAACAGACCAAAATAAAGACACGCACGACACACACACACAAAACAGTACAAATCAACACCACCCAAAAAAGCCCAAAGGCTCAAAATTGAAATACAAACGAAAGAAGATCAAATTATAAAAAACCCACGTAAACTGCAAAAGAAAAGTGAACAACGGACGAAGTTGACCCTATGTATTTCAGGGGAGAAAGGGACGAACAAAAGAGGACCTTGCAAATAGAAGAAGAAGAAGAAGAAGAAGAAGAAGAAGAAGAAGAAGAAGAAGAAGAAGAAGAAGAGAAGAAGAAGAAGAAGAAGAAGAAGAAGAAGAAGAAGAAGAAGAAGAAGAAGAAGAAAGAGGAGGAGGAGGAGGAGGAGGAGGAGGAGGAGGAGGAGGAGGAGGAGGAGGAGGAGGAGAAGTAGGAAGGAGAAGAAGGAGGAGGAGGAGGAGGAGAAGAAGAAGAAGAAGAAGAAAAAAAGGAGGAGGAGGAGGAGGAGGAGGAGGAGGAGGAGGAGGAGGAGGAGGAGGAGAAGAAGAAGAAGAAGGAGGAGGAGGAGTAATGAGAAGAAGGAGAAGAAGAGGAGGAGGAGGAGAAGAAGAAGAGGAAGCAGAGGAGGAGAAGAAGGAGGCAAATTAGGAGGAGGAGGAGGAGGAGGAGAAGGAGAAGAAGGAGGAGAAGAAGGAGGAGGAGGAGGAGAGGAGGTAACTAAGGAGGAGGAGGAGGAGAAGGATGAAGAGGATCGGGGAGGAGGAGGAGAGAGGAGGAGGAGGAGGAGGAGCAGGAGGAGAAGAAGGAGGAAGAGGAGGAGGAGGAGGAGAAGGAGGAGGGAGAAGAAGAAGTAGGAAGCAAGAAGAAGAAAGGGACAAACAAAAGAGGACCATGCAAATAGAAGAAGAAGAAGGAAAAGGAAGAAGGAAGAAGGAGGAGTAAGAAGGAGGAGGAGGAGGAGGAGGAGGAGAGCAACAACAACAAGGAAGAGGAGGAGGAGGGGGGGAAAGAAGAAGAAGAAGAAAAAGAAGAAATGCGGAGGAGGAAGAAGAAGAAGAAGACAAGAACAAGAGGGAATAGGAGGAGGAGGAGGAGGAGGAGGAGGAGGAGGAGGAGGAGGAGGAGGAGGAGGAGGAGGAGGAGGAGGAGGAGGAGGTAAGGCAAAGACTAGCCCCCAAAAAAAACTGAAGACCAAGAAGAAGAAGAAGAGGAAGAGGAGGAGGAGGAGGAGGAGGCAGCAATACAAATAGAAAATAAACAAAAACTGAAGTAGTAGTAGTAGTAGTAGTAGTAGTAGTAGTAGTAGTAGTAGTAGTAGTAGTAGTAGTAGTAGTAGTAGTAGTAGTAGTAGTAGTAGTAGTTAGTAGTAGTATCTCTCTCTCCCTCTCTCTTAGTAGTAGTAGTACTATGTAGTAGACCTTTTAGAATATCTTTGGTAGTAGTAGTAGTAGTAGTACTCTCTCTCTCTCTCTCTAGTAGTAGTAGTAGTAGTAGTAGTAGTAGTAGTAGTAGTAGTAGTAGTAGTAGTAGTAGTAGTAGTAGTAGTAGTAGTAGTAAGTAGTAGTAGTAGAAGAAGTAGTAGTAAAAGAAGAAAAGAAGAAGAAGAAGAAGAAGAAGAAGAAGAAGAAGAAGAAGAAGAAGAAGAAGAAGAAGAAGGGGGAAGAGGAGGAGGAGGAGAGAGGAGGAAGGGGAAGAGGAGGAGGAGGAGGATAGGAGGAGGAATAAGAAGAAGACGAAGAAGAAGAAGAAAAAAAGAAGAATGAGGAGGAGGAGGAGGAGGAGGGGGGGAGGAGGAGGAGGAGGGGGAGGAGGAAATACAAATAGAGAAACAGAAGAACAAGAACGAAAAGTAGAAAGAAAATCGAACAGACCAAGAAGGTCAAGAAATGATGTTACAACCTAATCTGCGAAGCTTACCATCGATCACATTGTTAGTATGCTTGATTAACACTTTTTTTTTACCATGGATAAAATTTTAGTGCATTTCATTAATCAACATTTTTTTCCTCGTGGTTAATTAACCGGATTAATTAACTGAATCCACGTTCCGTATTCCGAGATCACGAAATCATTGACAATCTCTCTCTCTCTCTCTCTCTCTCTCTCTCTCTCTCTCTCTCTCTCTCTCTCTCTCTCTCTCTCTCTCTCTCTCTCTCTCTCTCTCTCTCTCTCTCTCTCTCTCTCTCTCTCTCTCTCTCTCTCTCTCCTCTCTCTCTCTCTCTCTCTAAAATCTCTCTCTCTCTCTCTCTCTCTCTCTCTCTTCTCTCTCTCTCTCTCTCTCTCTCGTCTCAGTTTGGGTGATTTTTTCTCTCTAAAGGAGGTTCTATCTCTCTCTCTCTCTCTCTCTCTCTCTCTTCTCTCTCTCTCTCTCTCGCTTACGTTTTGATCTATAGTCTGTTTTGTTGTTTGTATTCATGCATTTGTAAGAGTGTGTGACAGCTATTTTGTTCGTGTTATTGTCCTTCTTCTTACATCTTTGGGTCTATACTCTATAGTATGATAGTTGTTCGGTTGTGTGTCTGTGTGTATGTGTGTGTGTGTGTGTTTGCGTCCGTGGTCTAATCTCCAAACTTTAACGTTGGACATTTTCTCGGGAAATAGAAGGCGTACATTGTTCAAACTTTGCACACATATAGATGTTGATGCAAGCTTTCAAACAATAATGATTTGAATAATATAAATACTTAAAACAACACTGTAAACAGATACCAAACAGATAACATTTTAGATTAGTGGTTTTAGAGAGTATTCAACAGGCAACATGAGTTAAGAAACTCATCAACACTGAAAGCCTCGATAGCTCATTGGTAGAGTGTCTGTCTGTCATGCCAATGGTTCCGGGTCCGATTCTCGGCACGGAAATGCAAGGGCACTTGTTTTTTACTTATTTTTTTATTTGTTTTAGTTGTATCCATTAACGATAGTTTCATTTGTACCTTAAAATTGTATTAGCAATATTGTACTTTAGACACCCCCCTCAATCTTTGTTTGTTGTTGTCCCACATGTGCCTGTTCGAGTCAGCAGCTTTCATTTGGTTCACGGAATAGCCAAAACCGGAAGTGAAGTCGCAACACTAACTTTTGGATATCGTAGCCCTTACTCTGGCCCAGTGCGTAACTACGTTTGGTGATGATAATGTTAAACAGTTTGCAAGTTATTCACATTTATGTAAATTGGGTTGTGTCACTTTTACTTATTTCCATGTATGGATATTTTTAATTTGCAGAAATTTGCTGAAATTTGCATGAAAGTTGAATGATACCATTCTTATGCCTTGTTTCCAATATTAAACCGATTGACAAAATTCGTCTGACATGTACAAAATTAGGCCTATCCTTATACCTCCCAAATTTAAGAAAACAGGGTATCTTCCAATAACAGACCCCGATTTGATGCCTTTTAGTGACATGGGTGTTAAACCATTGTGGTGCATAAATGCGACATTGGCGACAATTTTGGACCGACCAGTATTTTTTGTTGTTGTTGAAAATCTCTTCATTCTTTTTCGAGTAGAAGTTTCATTTTCAACAGACGGGAAGAATTAAGGGCCGGCCACACGTCCACTAAAAATCGCACGACTGTACGATGCGATTCGATCGCGTGGTCGCTAACAACACACGTGATCGGCGCGTGGAGACCACGTGATCGAATCGCATCGTAGAGTCGTGCGATTTTTGTGTGGACGTGTTGGCCTGCCCTTTAGGGCTTGTAAGCATGGACATCCTCATTCCGCAAGTTCCGCACTTAGGCCGTGTACACACACATAAGCGGATATTCCATGCGGAAACCCGTGCGCAATCCATAAATAAGTGAAAGGCAAAGAAGGGAAAAGATTTGCACACGTGTCCGAATGTCCCCTATTATGCGTAAACTTTGTATCCTTCTCTCTTCCACTTATTTAGGGTTTTCCGTACGGAACTTACGTGTCTAATAAGAGGAAGAGATTGCATTGCGCATGACTGTCCGCAGTCAGATACATTGATAAAGAACAAAATAAAGATAATCATTTGTTGCAGAGATTACTGTTGTGCAACCTTTAACCTTGACTCAGTCACACTCTTCAATCTAAAGAAGACTCTCACTCTCCACTCTCTTCGCAAAATATCACTATTTCCCCATGGCAACACAGTGACAGCCCACTCTAAAAGGTCTCTGTACACATTAAGCATCAACATATTCACAAAATATCACTATTTCCCCATGGTAACACAGTGAGTTGTAAAGGTCTGTGTGCACGTTAACATAATTCACAAAATATCTCTATTTCCCCATAGCAACACAGTGAGTTGTAAGTCATATTAAGAGTGGGCTATCACTGTGTTGCCATGGAGAAATAGAAATATCTCGTGAATACTGTTAACGTGTACACAGACCTTAAGTCATATTTATGATGAGTGGCCTAAATCTGTGTTGCCATGGGGAAATAAGATATATTTTGTGAATACTGTTACGTGTATACAGACCTTAATATGACTTACAACTCACTGTGTTGCCATGGGGAAATAGAGATATTTGTTGTGGAATAATGTTACGTGTATACAGACCTTAATACGACTTACAGCTCACTGTGTTGCCATGGGCAAATATATATATTTTGTGAATGCTGCTAACGTGTACAGAGACCTTAATACGACTTATAGCTCACTGTGTTGCCATGGGGAAATAAATATATTTTGTGGCTAATGTTAACGTGTTCACAGAACTTAGGTTTATAGTTGAATTTCGGCTATCAAATGTAATTGAAAAGGGACCAGTTATACCATTCCCTTTGTAAGTCACGCAGAGAATGAGTGATTGAATAACAGCGTGGGCTTAGTTATTAAGACGGGTTGACTTTGAAGTATTTTAATATCGTTCATGAACTTTTCACGGGATTGGGTAACATTTTGGGAAAGAGTCTATTTTATTTTTATAGCGCGCTTCCTCAATTCTTTCTTTCTTTCTTTCTTTATGTCTGTCTGTCCGTCTGTTTGTCTTTCTTTCTTTTTCTTCTTTCTTCTTCTTCTTCTTCTTCTTCTTCTTCTTCTTCTTCTTTTCTTCTTCTTCTTTTTTCTTCTTTTATTCTTCTTCTTCTTCTTCTTCTTCTTCTTCTTCTTCTTCTTTCTTCTTCTTCTTCTTCTTCTTCTTCTTCTTCTCTTCTTCTTCTTCTTCTTCTTCTTCTTCTTCTTCTTCTTCTTCTTCTTCTTCTTTCTCATTCTTCTTCTTCTTCTTCTTCTTCGTCTCTTCTTCTTCTCTTCTTCTTCTTCTTCTTCTTCTTCTTCTTCTTCTTCTTCTTCTTCTTCTTCTTCTTCTTCTTCTTCTTCTTCTTCTTCTTCTTCTTCTTCTTCTTCTTCTTCTTCTTCTTCTTCTCATTCTTCTTCTTCTTCTCATTCTTCTTCTTCTTCTTCTTCTTCTTCTTCTTCTTCTTCTTCTTCTTCTTCTTCTTCTTCTTCTTCTTCTTCTTCTTCTTCTCTTCTTCTCTCTTCTCCTCTTCTTCTTCTTCTTCTTCTTCTTCTTCTTCTTCTTCTTCTTCTTCTTCTTCTTCTTCTTCTTCTTCTTCTTCTTCTTCTTCTTGTTGTTGTTGTTGTTGTTGTTGTTGTTCTTCTTCTTCTTCTTCTTCTTCTTCTTCTTCTTCTTCTTCTTCTTCTTCTTCTTCTTCTTCTTCTTCTTCTTCTTCAAGTTTTCGAACTGATTTTTGCTTCCGACAGAGAGTGCTTGTTTTTCTTCTGTTTTGTCGTTATGTGTTTGTCCGTTTATCTAGTGTACATTTAATTATTTCCTTAATATTCAAGCGATCGAGCGATGTTAAATAAAAATATATATAAATTAATTATTCTCTCTCTCTCTCTCTCTCTCTCTCTCTCTCTCTCTCTCTCTCTTTTTATTTTTTTATTTATGTTATTTTTCTTATTTGTTATCGCCCCTACCCCACTGTTCCGTTTGATGGCCCAGTTCATTAAATCGTTGTTCTTGTTCTTGTTCTTGTTCTTTTCTCTCTTTCTCTCTCTCTCCCTTTCTCTCTCTCTCCCTCTCTGTCTCCTTCTCTCTCTCTCTCTCTCTCTCTCTCTCTCTCTCTCTCTCTCTCTCTCTCTCTCTCTCTCTCTCTCTCTCTGTTGTCTCTCTGTCTCTCTGTGTCTATATCTCTCTTGTTTGGTGTAGGGGATTTAATTTAACGAGAGTTGTCTACCTCTAAGTATTTTCAATATCTCCTCCCTTTGCCTGACTATTTCAATCTTTGAAAACAGCAGAGTTATCTGAAAGATTCTCGACGTATCCTCTTTCATAATTTAAAAAAAAAATCAAATCACAAAAATAAGGACACTTGCGATGGCTTGGAGACAAAATGGACTATCTTTAGATAGTGAATTGACATATTATTGAACTTATTACGAAAAATAATAACTTGTATAAAAAAAAAGACTGCTGAGATATAAAAAGCAAAAGCCCCCTTTTTATATTTCTGCAGTCATTGTTTGATACAAGTTATTATATTTTTTGTAATAAATCCAATAATACGTCAACGGACTATCTAAAGATAGTCCGTTTTGTGTTCTTATCTTTGTTTCGAAGCCATCGAAATTGTCCTTATTTTTTCGTTTTCTCTCCAAGCCATCGATTTATTTTATTTTATCGTATTACTGACAAAGAAAAACAAAAACTCTTGTAACTGCGATATATTTTACAATAATGAACAGTGCTTAAAATACACATTCAAAAGGATGAAAGGGAACTAACCAAGCTTTAAGCCTGAACTTAAATCAAATCTGGAAATAAAACATAAATTAAAAAGAGCTGCTTAAAAGGGTTACATCTGGAAATTATACATGAAAATTTGCTCGCTAAAAGGGTTACATCTGGAAATTAGACATGAACATTTGCTCGCTAAAAGGGTTAAATCTGGAAATTAGACATGAACATTTGCTCGCTAAAAGGGTTAAATCTGGAAATTAGACATGAACATTTGCTCGCTAAAAGGGTTACATCTGGAAATTAGACATGAACATTTGCTCGCTAAAAGGGTTAAATCTGGAAATTAGACATGAACATTTGCTCGCTAAAAGGGTTACATCTGGAAATTAGACATGAACATTTGCTCGCTAAAAGGGTTAAATCTGGAAATTAGACATGAACATTTGCTCGCTAAAAGGGTTACATCTGGAAATTAGACATGAACATTTGCTCGCTAAAAGGGTTACATCTGGAAATTAGACATGAACATTTGCTCGCTAAAAGGGTTACATCTGGAAATTAGACATGAACATTTGCTCGCTAAAAGGGTTACATCTGGAAATTAGACATGAACATAAAAACATAAAAAAGAAAACGGGTGGCCTAAAAGGCGCATTATTTGAGATAGACATGCTGTTTCGTCTTGTCTGTTAGTCGTAATAAATTATTATAATAGAAGAATAACATAATAAATATAACGTTTGAAGCTGTTTTTTGACACAATGTTATACTATATATCTGTATTGGTGGAGATTCGGGACTGTACTGGTGTTGCACTGCCTCCAGGCATTGCCTCCAGGATCGTCCCCACCGTCTTGATATCTACTGGTGTCCCATGTGTGTCTGTTCCAGACCGGAGGACGTTAAACAGATTTTCAGGACTTTACTGGTGTTGCACTGCCTCCGGGCATTGCCTCCAGGATCGTCCCCACCGTCTTGATATCTACTGGTGTCCCATGTGTGTCTGTTCCAGACCGGAGGACGTTAAACAGATTTTCAGGACTTTACTGGTGTTGCACTGCCTCCGGGTATTGCCTCCAGGATCGTCCCCCCCACCGTCTTGATATCTACTGGTGTCCCATGTGTGTACTGTTCCAGACCGGAGGACGCTAAACAGATTTTCAGGACTTTACTGGTGTTGCACTGCCTCCGGGCATTGCCTCCAGGATCGTCCCCACCGTCTTGATATCTACTGGTGTCCCATGTGTGTACTGTTCCAGACCGGAGGACGCTAAACAGATTTTCAGGACTTTACTGGTGTTGCACTGCCTCCGGGCATTGCCTCCAGGAGGCACGTTGAACAGATTTTGAAATATAACGTTGAGGAAATACATCACTAAGCGGTGCCTAAATTATTGCATTAGTCCTTACTGGGTTGATGTTTTCATGAATGTGTGTACTATATGTGACTCAGCACCACGAAAGGGACATTAAGTGTCCAAATAACCATTCTGAGAAAATGGCACAGTTGGAAACTTCAGGCAATGCTCTTTCTAATGATGTACAAATCATTCTTGTATAGTTATTGCCCAACTTTTTTTTTTGTTGTTGCAGAGTTATGAGCATTGAAACTTGGTAAGGTGACTGTCGGCCATTTTGAGAAATCGCAGTCTAAAGTCTAGCCTGTCTTATGAAAACGCATCAGCGTACTACTAACCTTAAAGCGCTTTTGGAATATTTAGAGATCATATTAAAGATGATCCTTTATGAATATGAAAGATAAAATGCTAGAGAGCACGAAAATATCAATAACTCAAAAATTGATAAAAATTTGATTTTTGACTTTGCAAGCGCAAGCCTGTTGTGAGAAACTAGCCCAGCGACTTAATGTCCCTTTCGTGGTGCTGGGTCACATATATTAATATGCACAGTGGTTGTGGTGGTTGGTTGGCTGATGGTTCTTCTCACACGTGCTCTTTGCAGCCGAGCGAAGCGGACGTTAAACCCAACGTTCATCGATTGAATTAAAACCAAGGAAAATGTAAAACAAATAAAAGAGAGAAAGAACGAGAAAAAAAACTACCGAAAGTTAAATGTGATCATTCTAGCTAAACACGAGACCACGTCGGCAAAACCACGGTCGAGTTTCACAAGGGCTAACGTTACGTAGCGTGAGCGCAAATCGGCAAAAACGGTACTAAGAAACACCTCTTTCGCCGACGTTCGCCAAAAACGTTTTGTGGCTGTCATCTAGGTAGCGAGCCACGAACTATTTGAAGGATCATGAGAAATATCACGTGACTAGCATGGAGTGAATACATTTCTTGTTTTTGATTGGTCCATTAATAGTTTGCTAAGCTTGGTTAAAATGATAAAAACAGTTCGACCAATCAGACAAGAGCTTGTAATATTCTTCCGCAAAAGCTTTCTAAAGTGTTTCTTAGGTCCCGTTTGGGGTGAGCGTTATTCGCGCGGCGACCGTTATCTAGAGAAACTCGCCCCAGATCTTTTACTTTTTGTTTTCCGGACCCCCTCATGATTGTTTTTGGTTTCTTAAAGGTGCACCCTGACGGATGAGGTTTTTTTTGCAAGAAACACGTCGAGATCACCAGAAAGACAGCCTTTTCAAGGATCAGAACACTCACTTTGCTCTGGTATCCTAGAAATTAAGCCGTCAAAACGGCGATTCCTCCTTGGCGGAGATGGCGGAGAGAGAAGCCATTTTGGATGGGGTGGGTGGAGGTCACTCATTGTGGTTGAAGCGTTTTCTTTTTTTTTTGTAGTGCAGTAAAAAAAAAAGAAATTGGAGCTATTTCCTTTGTTGTGAACGAAACTCCTTTAGATAGACGATAAAATTTGAAAAAGGCTTGTATTGCGAACATTTCGTGCAAGCTATTTGGCGGCCATTACAAAAGAGACGGCACACGCCTTCTCTTTGGGTGAAAGAATTGGACTTCCAGCACCTCCGGCAAGGAGGAATCGCCGATTTGACGGTTTGATTTCTAGGAAACCAGAGCAAAGTGAGTGTTGCAATCTCTGTAAAGGGTGTTTTCCTGGTGATCTCGACGTATTTCTTACAAACACTCATCCGTCAGTGTGCCCCTTTGAATTCAAACCAATGTCAAAAGAAACATAGTGTGAAGCGTCAGTCAAAGATAATTTGTAAACACAAGAAATGTTTACGGGTGTGTCGGGTTTTGTTGTGAATTGAAAATCTAAAGAACAGAACCAAGGCATAAAAAAATATAAAAGATTCATTCAACTGTTTTTTGGGTGGTGGTTTTTTTTCCAATCAACGGTAGAAAATTATGTTGCAACATCAGAGAGACAGAATGTTGCTTATCTAAATCGTGGGTTCGATTTCCCTTCTAGCAAATCTGTTTGGGGTTTTTTCAAAGGAGATAGAGGGGTGGGGGAGAGAGAGAGAGAGAGAGTGAGAGGGAGAGAGAGAGAGAGAGAGAGAGAGAGAGAGAGAGAGAGAGAGAGAGAGAGAGAGAGAGAGAGAGAGAGAGAGAGAGGGGGGGGGGGGGAGAGAGAGAAGGAGAGAGAGAAAGAGAGAACGAGAAAGAAGAAGAAGAAGAAGAAGAAGAAGAAGAAGAAGAAAGAAGAAGAAGAGAGCGAGAGAGAGAAAGAAAAAATATTAGCGAGAAAGATTGATTGTAGAGAAAATACATTTTGAACCATGGTAAAAAAAAAAAATTAATAAAAAGAGGACAACTATCAACAAAGAATAGATAAATAATCAAATGCACACATAGTCTTTGACCATTTGAAATCGTATTATTATTGCAAATATTTGAAATAAACAGCTTTTGTAAGTTTCACACAGAGAGAGAGAGAGAGAGAGAGAGAGAGAGAGAGAGAGAGAGAGAGAGAGAGAGAGAGAGAGAGAGAGAGAGAGAGAGAGAGAGAGAGAAGAGAGAGAGAGAGAGAGAGAGAGAGAGAGAGAGAGAGAGAGAGAGACAGAGAGAGAGAGAGAGAGAGAGAGAGAGAGAGAGAGAGAGAGAGAGAGAGAGAGAGAGAGAGAGAGAGAGAGAGAGAGAGAGAGAGAGAGAGAGAGAGAGATCCTGCATTAAAAGACAGCAGATAAATACGAAACGACGAAATAAAATTTATTTTTTTAAAAACCAGCTAACGGAAAGATACATCCGGGAACTTTGAAACCCTATTGTCTCTGACAACACATTTGTGACAAAAGGGGACGGAGTATTTACTTTCAAGCGATACGATTTAATGAAAGCAAAAAGTTTAAAAGAACTAGAAAGACAGAGAAAGAAAAAACAAATCTAAAGAAACAAAGTCACGCGCATACAACAAAACACACGCAGAGATACACATAGACATTTTGATTTGTTTGCTGTTGCTACTGAAAACAGTTTCTGTGACAAAGGTGTGAGGGGGGGGGGAGGAGGTTGCAGCAAAGCGAATTAGTACATGCAAATTAAGTACATGCACATTTCACAAGGCAGAAACAACAGGCCCCCAGACTTCAACCTCGGTAGGGGTTGACATGACAAAGGCCGGCAGATTTGTTTTTGTTTTTCTTCTTCTCATTTTCATGTTTGGAATATTTGTATGAGTCTTGAGTAAGAACACCCCCCAAAAAAACATAGTACATACACAGTTTGAGAGAGAGAGAGAGAGAGAGAGAGAGAGAGAGAGAGAGAGAGAGAGAGAGAGAGAGAGAGAGAGAGAGAGAGAGAGAGAGAAGAGAGATAGGAGAGAGAGAGAGAGAGAGGTTGGGGCAAAGGGGTGAGGGGGGGGGTGGGGGAGAGAGAGAGAGAGAGAGAGAGACGAGGACGAGAGAGAGAGAGGGAGAGAGAGAGAGAGAGAGAGAGAGAGAGAGAGAGAGAGAGAGAGACTGAATTAATGAATGGTTTATTCACGTAGGCCTTCGCCCCTCGTGAAAGGGTATGTGAACAACATACATTTTCCATAATGATTAACAAGAAAAAAATCAAAAGAAAAACAAATCTCTGAAATAAAAAGAAAACAAACAGAAAAAAAATCGGTCTGTGGTCATAACCACT
Organism: Phymorhynchus buccinoides; assembly: GCA_017654935.2. Classification (NCBI taxonomy): domain Eukaryota; kingdom Metazoa; phylum Mollusca; class Gastropoda; order Neogastropoda; family Raphitomidae; genus Phymorhynchus; species Phymorhynchus buccinoides. Next base: position 27,522,607 of record CM065712.1, on the reverse strand, counting down.
GCAGATAAACCATGTACCATGACATAACGATTTCTCTAGGTTTAATAAAGGCCTTGTACAGAAACAACGAGAATTTGCGTATAACTTTTGATTTAGAGCACGACGTCAACAGATTTAGTCGAAATAAACATGGGGTTTTATAGTATTTTGGCTCAATAAACTGCTCTCTGATTATTTTTGGAAGTCTTTGGCAACAAAACACGAAATGCACTTCATCTTCTTACAGAGTGGACATAATAGATCAGCGTCATTGCTCAGTTTATGCCTATGCTTATGTATTTTCAGGTCAGATGTTCCTAATCGAAATCTAGTCAATACATATTTCAGTTTACGATCCAAATGCATATTAAGGTCATGCTTAAAGCCATTGCGGCACTCTATAAGCAAGCAGTTGGCTAAAAATGTCAGTTTCTGCTTGGCGCTCGCAGCGAAAGCATCCCTTTTCAAACGCAAAAGGAGGGGAAAATTAAACTGGTGCAGATGAAAGCCCGCAGCGAGGAGTGTCGCTGGCTTGTTTCTCTCTCTCTCTCTCTCCCACTCACGACTGACTACCCGATTCATGGGATCGGCTCTTAAATACTCCAGTTGTGCCTTTAACATCATGCGTTTGACAAAACAATCGATACAAAAACAAACCAAAACGTTAACTAATATTGATATGATTGTTCCAATCTTGCCACCTGCAGACGTCAATCAAACGTTGACGAAACATTGATAGAAATATGTTTACCTTCCCAACGCCTTCATGTAACCAG
>CM065712.1:27489352-27491852 GCA_017654935.2 Phymorhynchus buccinoides | reverse complement strand
CAACACTTCGTTGCACAAAACCAAGCTAAACTCAAATAGTCGGTCAAAATGTCCTTCTTCACAGGCCGTGTAACCATGAATGCGGTAGCCTATAGTTTGTCCATAATTATATTCCACTTCGGTGTGTGCCACAGGCATCCAATATTGGATCCACTGCCAACTCTCTATGCACTGACCTTCCATTTCTTTACATGTTGGGTTCAGGGAGTAGCTACACTACAAGGTTTAGTTGCATCCCTTTAATTAGAGGATCACCTCAGTGGTCGGCTCTTTCTACCCACATGTATTACATTTTTCGAATCGCTATTTCCGCATTTTAATAACTTATGTATTTTACCCCAAATGTTCTTCATTTTTCTTTTCACCTTGTGCTGGTTTGCTTCAATTGTGGACTTTTCGGCCTAGTGCAGAGAAGACACCATTCTTTTATTAGAAATGTCTTCCTGTTGGAGTTGATCCACAAGATAGTGTTTGTTAGCAGATATACATACTGACGAGAATTCCATAAATTCGAAAGAGATCTCTCTATGTACCATGCTCATACACTATCTGTCCCCCATTGGGACAAAAAGTCAACCAGCACAATCTTTTACTTTTATTTGACACAGTTAGTGGTGTTTGTGGTTTCTTTGATCAAACATGAGTGGGGTGTTAGACAAGTCAACACGGGTTGTTGTATGTAAATTAGACGATTATCTGTTTAGCCTAATTTACATACAACCCACCCGGGTTGACTCTCTTAAAGACCCGCCAGATCACGGGTTTTACCATGGACACTGTATCGGGGATCCATGGTTTTCCCTCTTATAACTGGAAATAAATCTTGTTTTGACCAAGTCTGACTCCCATATAAATGGCCCCAAATTCGAACCGACACATCAGTTTAAAGAGCAGCCTCAATTTGAATATGGGGAAATCCGTATGTGGGTCACAACAATCCAGAACAAAACAAGGGACTTAATCGTGGTGCGTCACTGGGTGTTTAAAGACCCACCAGATGACGTGTCAAAATCACGGGTATTCACGGGTTTTCCCTCTTATAGCTGGAAAGAAATCTTGTTTTGACCGGGTCTCGCTACCATACAAATACCCCCAAATTCAAAGCGAAACATCATTTTAAAGAGCAGCCTCAATTTTGAACTTGGGGACATTTGTATGTGGGTCACAGCTACCCAGAAATAAAACAAGGGACGTAAAGACCCACTCAGCCGGCTGGATTAAGTCCCTTGGTTATTTCTGGGTCGGTGTGGTCCACATTCAGACTTTCCTCGTATACGATCGAGGCTGCTCTTTAAAGTGATGTCTCGTTTTCGTGCAAAAGGCAATTTGTATGGCAGCAACTTTACACTTGGTCAAAATAAGATTTCTTACCAGCTATAAGAGGGAAAACCGTGATTTTGACACGTGACGTGGTGGGTCTTTAATCGTGGCGTGTCAGTGTATCTTTAATGCGCACTCACGATTACACGCCCTAAAGACTAACTAATCTTTGATCTTTGCTCTCTAGTCTGTTCGACCCTTGCCATTAGCATTGTCCGGCAGGGGAGGTTACTATGCGCAGATGGGACACACGGTCTTCTCTCCCCTGCTTGTGGGGCTGTTTTCATAACAGGAGGTCATTCACTGGACACTAATGACGCATAGGGAGGGAGGGAGGGAGAGGGCGAGAGTTGTCATTATGGATATCGTGCTGCGACATCCCTGGCTTCGAACCCTTTAACCCTTTCACCGCCAGCCATATTTCAGCCCAAAAATTGCATTTAATTTACCTGGGTAAAGAACAAAATCCATCTGCAGTATTGGAGATTCTTCCATGACATACATACAATAAGGTCTATCCTTACTTTCCCAAAACTAAGACAATAGGGTCTTTGGATAACAGACCCCACTTTGATGCCTTTTAGTGACATAGGTGTTAAATCACTGTGGTGCTAAAATGCAGCTTTGGCGGTGAAAGGGTTAATTGTTTGTGAAACACGTGCGTCGCTCCTGCACGCGCATACACTTGGATGCATAAGCGCGCGCGTACGCAACACAATACTAGATAACAAAACATAAAAAGGGCACTATGGGCGGGTAAGAACCTAAAGCTCCTCACGTTTAACTCCCTTTGCCGCCAGCCATTTTTCAGTCTCAAAATACCCATAAAGACGAGGGGTAGAGAAAAGCATTTATCTCAAAATTGGGAATTTATCTTGATATTTATAATAGTATGCCTTTCTTTCATCAGATGGCTGGTACCCACGTGTCGTCATACCCGCCACAAGGAGCGCCATATTTGGGAGACCGCCATCTTAGTCAGTAACTTTGTTTGAAAAGTGCCAGATCGATGCTGTTTACACACAAATCTGACTAAGATGGACACTTCCGTTGGAAAGCTCGAGATGCGCACGTTGTGTAACTGGGGGGGGGGGGGGAGCCCTTAAAGAAAATAGGGTCTTCGGATAACAGCCCTGATTTTGCCATTCAAAAATAGGTGTTAAACCATTGTGGTGCACGA
>CM065712.1:27469352-27471852 GCA_017654935.2 Phymorhynchus buccinoides | reverse complement strand
AGCATCGTCGCCACGTTTTCTGTCTTTTCCTACACTAGCCCTCCACCTCCTCCCCCGCCCCAATCTTAAAAACCTCGTCAACAAGCCAAAGTCGCATTTTAGCACCATGTGATTTAACACCTATGTCACTCTCTCTCACTAAAAGGCATCAAATTGGGGTCTGTTATCCAAAGACCCTAGTGTTGTCTTAGTTTTGGGAAATTAAAGATAGACCTTATTTTTTAATATGTCAAAGAAGCAAATCCCCAATACCGCAGATGGATTTTGTTCTCTACCCCAGGTAAATTAATGGAATTTTTTGGCTGAAATATGGCTGGCAGTGAAAGGGTTAAACCCTCAGCAACTTCCCCTCCCCCCAACCCCATCCCCTCCTCCCCACCACCCATCCCCTCCCCCCCACCCCATCCCTCACCCCACCCACCCCATCTCTCCCGTACCTCTTTTTTTCCCTTCTAACCACTAACAGCAAGCACAGGTAATATTATGTTGTACAGACCTGTCTAGTTCTATCTGAATCTCATTTTGCTTTTCCGACTATCTTGTATTTTGCGCGTGCGGTGGGATTGCCTGTGCGCACGCGCGCACGCACAGCGCGCACACACACACACCACACACACACACACACACCACACACATACACACACACACACCACAAACAATGCACATAACAAACAAACACAAACAAACAAACAAACACACGCACACACACACACACGCACAAAACACACACACACACCCACAAAAACACACGCACACACACAAACAAACACACACTATTTAAGTCTAATATCACCAGTGTGTGAACAGACTTTAAATTAAATCAACCAATCATCGGCTCAAACACACACACACACACACACACACACACACTCACACACACACACACACACAGAGCCCACTTACACAACAAAAACAATATCCCCTTCGCTTCCGTACAGACTCCGCGGGTGATGACAATTATTGTTAGACGGGAAGCACTTCTCGTGAATCATGACTCGCAGACATCGTCACAATCGCATCGCATTGCGATCGAATCGTAACGTAACGCAACGGGTCCTTGAAGGGCCGGCCACACGTCCACCAAAATCGCACGACTGTACGATACGATTCGATCACGTGGTCTCTCAAAAAAACAAATGTGATTCGCCCACCGCGCTTCGAGGCCCGCGTGATCGAATCGTATCGTACAGTCGTGCGATTTTAGCGGACGTGTGGCCGGCCCTTTAGGGTCTTTGTCGCGACTTCGACTTTTATAGATAGCTGAGATAGAGCAAATGCTATTCTGGGTGAGGGTGGGGTTGGGCTGGAGGAATTTGTGTGAAATAGTGGATGTGCCACCGAACTTTCTCGTAAAGGTCAAGATGTGCATTTTTAGCACCTTTTTGGAATACCCCTAATCCACATTTTCTCGGGTAATTGGTATTATTTCCGTTTTTGAGTAAAGATTACCAAAAATAAAAAAGTAACAAAAAAAAAAAAAAAGCTAAAAAAAAGAGAGGGAAAACTAACCCTATCCCTAACCCGGAAAAAAAAAAAGAAAAAAAAAAAAAATAAAGAAAAACCCGGGTTACCAAGAAAAACGGGAAAAAGACAGACCCGGCGGAAAAACCAGAATATAAGACGGAAAAAACGCATAAAAAAAGAACCAGGAAAAGAAAAAAACTGTGAAAAAACGGGAAAAAGTAAAAGTGTACTGCGGGAAAAAAAAAAAAAAAAAAGGGAAAAAAAAAGGAAAAAAAAAAAATGAACATAGTGGGGGGTAGAAAAAAAAAAAAAAACCAAAAAAAAAAAAAAAAAAACGGTTAGGTTTACTGCAGGCTAGGGTTAGGGTTAGGGTTAGGGTATTATTCCAAAAGAGATATTAGCTGAAAAATGTTCCTAAAATACAGCTTCATGTATGTTAAGAAAGGCAAAAACGGAAAAATACAATTAACTCGAGAAATGCAGGGGGGTTGGCACATCTTTACCTTTACGCCGACAGCTGGTATTGTAGGGGAAGGTCCCCAAAGGCCAACTAAATTTGGCCGTAGCACTCAGAGTCAGTGCAGATGCACCCCTAGAGTGCAAGTCATAGTCCTCGACACAAAAACACTAACCTGACCATGGTTTTGTAATAATAGTTCCCCCACCGTAATAATAATAATAATATAATAATAATAATATAACAATAATAATAATAATAATAATAATAATTATAATAATAATGATAATATAATAATCATCATCATCATCATCATCATCATATGATAAAAAGGCCAAGTGTGTGTGTGTGTTGTGTGTGTAGTGTGTGTGTGTGTGTGTGTGTGTGTGTGTGTGTGTGTCTGTCTGTCTGTCTGTCTGTCTGATCTTTCTTGTCTGTGTGGATGGATGGAAGTTCAGCTTAACGTCGCGTATCGGCTTTCGCCATGTACGACGGGATGAACAAACCAACCAGGGTATAAAAAAAAATTTATGTTCCTGAATCACTGTCTTAGCCAAAAGGCCGAGAAAGCGATCATAA
>CM065712.1:27442694-27463852 GCA_017654935.2 Phymorhynchus buccinoides | reverse complement strand
CGATTCGAATCGCATCGTAGAGTCGTGCGATTTTTTGCCTGCCCTTTAGGGCTTGTAAGCTGTACAAATCCTCATTCCGCAATTCCGACACTTAGGCCGTGTACACACACATAAGCGGATATTCCATGCGGAAACCCGTGCGCAATCCATAAATAGGTGAAAGAAAGAAGGGAAAAGATTTGCGCTCGTGTCTGAATTTCTCCTATTTGCGTAAACTTTTATCCTTTTTTCTTTCACTTATTTAGGGTTTTCCGTAGGGAACTTACTTGTCCAATAAGCTGAAGAGATTGCATTGCGCATGACTGTCGCGCAGTCAGATACATTGATAAATAACAAAAAAAAGATAATCATTTGTTGCAGAGATTAACTGTTGTGCAACCTTTAAACCTTGACACAGTCACACTCTTCAAACTAAAGAAGAATCTCACTCTCCACTCTCCTCTTTTCTTCGCAACAAATTCTCACTATTTCCTATTTCATCCCATGGCACAAACAACTAAACACCGTGCCAGAGGCCCACTCTAAAAAAAAGGTCCTCTGTACACAGTAAGCATCAACAATATTCACAACAATATTCACTATTTTCCTTCCCTTTCTTCAATTTCGACCCATGGTAACATCCACACAAACAGTGATAGGATTTGTAAAGGTCGGTGTGCGCGTTAATCTACATAATTGCCCAAAAATATCTCTATTTTCCCCCATAGCAAAACTTAGTCAACACAGTGAGTTTGTAAGTTCAATAATTAGAGTGGGTAAGATTGGGCTTCACTAAAGTGTTTGCCAGGGAGTAGAATAGAAATAATTCTCTCGGTTGAATAACATACTGTTAACAGCTGTTGTACACAGACCTTGAAGTCATAATTTCTTATGATGAGGTTGGGACCTAGAAGATCAAATGTGGATTGCCGGGGAGGGGTCAAAATGAAAGGAAATATGGGGGGGGGGAGAGTGGAATGATTGTAATATATCGAAGACGGGGAATGACATATGGAGACAAGTCACAATAAATAAGGAGTTGGTGGGAAAGTGGGGGTGAAGGGGACTACCACGGTAATTACGTTACTAGTAGAATAGGAGAAAGCAAGCCATGACTACTTGAACTAGCAAAGCCAACATATCATCTCTTACTGTTCTACAGTGTTTGCCATGGGGAAATAGAAATATTTTGTGAATAGTGTTAACGTGTATACATACATTAATATGGCTTACAGCTCACTGTGTTACCATGGGACAAATATATATATTTTGTGAATGCTGTTAACGTGTACACAGACCTTCTTAATACGACTTACAGCTCACTGTGGTTGCCATGGGGAAATAAATATATCATGTGGCTAATGTTAACGTGTTCACAGAACTTAGGTTTATAGTTGAATTTCGGCTATCAAATGTAATTGAAAAGGGACCAGATTATATACCATTCCCTTTGTAAGTCACGCAGAGAATGAGTGATTGAATAACAGCGTGGGCTTAGTTATTAAGACGGGTTGACTTTGAAGTATTTTAATATCGTTCATGAACTTTTCACGAGATTGGGTAAGCATTTTGGTAAATGTCCTATTTTATTTTTGAAAGCACGCTCCCCTCCTCAATTCTTCTTCTTTTCTTTCTTTCTTTTCTTTTCTTTCTTTCTTTTTTCTGTCTGTCTGTTTGTCTTTCTTCTTCTTCTTCTTCTTGTTGTTCTTGTTCTTGTTTTTCCTCTTCTTCTTCTTCTTCCTTCTTCCTTCTTCTTCTCCTCCTCCTCCACCACCTCCTCCTTCTTCTTCTTCTTCTTTTCTTCTCTTCTTCTTCTTCCTATCTTCTTCTTCTTCTTCTTCTTCTTCTCCTCCTCTCCTCCCTCCTCTCCTCCTTCTTCTTCTTCTTCTTCTTCTTCTTCTTCTTCTTCTTCTTCTTCTTCTTCTTCTTCTTCTTCTTCTTCTTTCTCCTCCTTCTTCTTTTTCTTCTTCTCCTCCTTCTTCTTCTCCTCCTTCTTCTCCTCCTCCTTCTTCTTCCTTTTTCTTCTCCTCCTTCTTCTTCTTCTTCTTCTTCTTCTTCTTCTTCTCTTCTTCTTTCTTCTTCTTTTCTTCTTTCTTCTTTCTTTACTCTTCTTCTTCTCTTCTTCTTGTTCCTCTTTCTTCAAATATTTTCCTGAACTGATTTTTGCTTCCTACAGAGAGTGCTTGTTTTTCTTCCTGTTTTGGTCGTTATGTGTTTGTCCCGTTTATCTAGTGTAGCATTTAATTATTTCCATTATATTCACGCGATCGAGCGGAAAATGTAAATAAAATATATATAAATTAATTATTCTCCTCTCTCTCTCTCCTCGCTCCTCCCTCCTCCTATCCCTCTCTCTCTCCGTCTCGCGTCTCTTTTATATTTTATTTTTTATTTATGTTCTTTTTTCTTATTATGTTATCGCTTCCTACCCCACTGTTCCGTGTGACATGGGCCCATGGTTCAGTTCATTAAATCGTTGTTCTTGTTCTTGTTTTTGTTCCTTCCTCTCTCTTTCTCTCTCTCTTCCCTTTCTCTCTCTCTCCCCTCTCTGTCTCCTTCTCTCTCTCTCTCTCTCTCTCCTACTCCATCATCTTTCTCTCTCTCTCTCTCTCTCTCTCTCTCTCTCTCTGTTTGTCTCTCTGTCTCTCTGTGTCTATATCTCTCTTGTTTGGTGTAGGGGATTTAATTTAACGAGAGTTGTCTACCTCTAAGTATTTTCAATATCTCCTCCCTTTGCCTGACTATTTCAATCTTTGTTGAAAAACGCAGTTGTCTGAATAAGAATTCGACGTATACTTCGTTCATAATTTTTTAAAAAAAAAAATCAAAATCACAAAAATAAGAGGACACGTTGCGATGGCTTGGAGACAAAATGGACTATCTTTAGATAGTCAATGACAATTATTTGAACTTATTACGAAAACTAATAACTTGTATTAAAAAAGACTGCTGAACTATAAAAAGGAACCCCACCTTTTTATATTTCTTGCAGTCATTGTTTGAATACAAGGTTATTAGTTTTTGAAACAAATCCCAATATACGTCATCGGACTAAGTCTAAAGTGATAGGTCCGTTTTGGGTATTATCTGTTCTTTCGAAGCCATCGAAATTGTCATGATTTTTTCGTTTCACTCCAAGCAATCGATTTATTTTATTTTATGTATTACTGACAAAGAAAAACAGAAAAACTCTCCCCGTAACAGCGATATAATTTACAAAATGACATGTTTAAAAATTAACATTCAAACAGAATGAAAGTGTGAAATAACCAAGCTTAAGCCGTAACTTAAATCAAATCTGGAGGAAATTAAAAAATAAAATAAAAAGAGCGGCTTAAAAGGGTTTTGTTTTTGTTTAATTTTTTAATTTATTAATTAATTTTTTTTTTAAATCCCCCCGGAAAATTAGACATGAAAAATTTGCTCGCTAAAAGGGTACATCTGGAAATTAGACATTGAACATTTGCTCGCTAAAAGGGATTACATCTGGAAATTTAGACATGAACATTTGCCTCGCTAAAAGGGTTACATCTGAAATTAGACATGAACATTTGCTCGCTTTAAAAGGGTTACCTTCTGGAAATTCAGACCATGAACATGGCTCGCCTAAACGGGTTACATCTGGAAATTAGACATGAACATTTTGCTCGCTAAAACTAAAAGGGTAAATCTGGAAAATTAGACATGAAACATTTCTCCGCTACAAGGGTTACATCTGGAAATTAGACAATGAACATTTGCTCGCTAAAAGGGTTAAATCTGGAAATTAGACATGAACATTTGCTCGGCTAAAAAAGGGTTACATCTGGAAAATTAGACATGAACATTACTTGATCGCTTGCTAAAGGGTGGACATCTGGAAATTAGAAAAAGAAAAAAAATTGCCGCACTCTGGACAATAAAAAAGAAAACGGGCTTGTCGTGCCTAAACGGATCAATCGTTTGTGTTGTGAGAGATGCGGTTTCGTCTTGTCGTTAGTCATAATAAATTATTATAATAGAAGAATAAATAAAGAAATTATAACGTTTTCAAGCTGTTTTTTGACACAATGTTATAAAAACTACTATATCTGTATTGGTGGAAGATTCGGGACTCGGGGACTGTACTGGTGTCTTTTGCACTGCCCCTTCGGGCATTGCCTGCAGGATCCGTCCACCGTCTTGATATATATGGTTGCTCCCATGTGGTTTCTGGTTCCAGACCGGAGGACGTTTTAAACAGATTTCAGGGACTTTACTGGGTGTTGCACTGCCCTCCGGGCATTGCCTCCAGGATCGTCCCCACGTCATTGATATCTATGGCTGTTCCCATGCGTGTATGTTCCAGACCCGGGACGGACGTTAAACAGATTTCAGGACGTTTTACTGGTGTTTGCACGGCCTCCGGGCATTGCCTCAGGAGAGGCACGTTATTTAAAACAGATTTTGAATATAACGTTGGGGAAATACATCACCAAAAGGTGCCCTAAATATTGCTTTAGTCCTTACTGGTTTGATGTTTTCATTATGTTTTCATGAATGTGGTGTACTATATGTGACTCAGCACCACGGAAGGGACATTAAGTGTCACAAATAACCATTCTGAGAAAAGGCACAGTGGAAACTTCAGGCAATGGCTCTTTCTAATGATGTACAAATCATTCTGCATCCTACGCTTTTCTCTAGATAAACAAAATAAGAACCACGACAGAGTGGCAAAGATTTGCAAGCGAAGCCCAAAGGGGTAATACCGATTCGCCATTTCCATCCTCCCACATGCCCGGGAACGCCCCTTTTTGGTGATCAGATAACAGTGCTGTCAAGCAGTGCCATTTCGATTTATTTTTCGCCATCCTCTTAGTGCCATTTTGCCTTCCTCTTAGTGCCATTTCGCCACCCTCTTAGTGCCATTTCGCCATCCTCTTAGTGCCATTTCTCCATCCTCTTAGTGCCATTTTCTCCATCCTCTTATTGCCATTTCGCCATCCTCTTAGGGCCTTTTCGCCATCCTCTTAGTGCCATTTCGGCCTCCTTCCTTAGTGCCATTTCAATCCATCCTCTAAGTGCATTCAGTAAATCGTCACATGCGGTACTTCGACCATCCGGCATAGTGCCATTTCAAACCTATACATCATAGGTGCACATTTGTGCCATCCTTCAAAAAACTGAGTTAAGCCATCACTCATCAGTGCGAAACTAAGCTTTCATTTCCTCTTAGTTTACATCACTTCAACATTCTCTTAGTGCCATTCAATTTCACCGATCCGTACATCCTCCGGGGGGGGTTATGAACTGCCAGTTTCTCCATCCTCTTTTAATTGCCAGGCTAATGCCATTAGGGAGGAGGGTATTCGAGATACAGTATCCTCTTTGCACATGCCATTTTCGGCCATCCCTCTTTGTGCCATTTCCCCTCTCTTAGTGCCATTTCGCCAATCCTCTTAGTATACATTTCGCCATCCTCTTAGTGAAATTTCGCCATGACTCTCAGTGCATATTTCGCCATCCTCTTAGTGTCGATTTCTCCCTTCCATCCTCAGTGCCATTTCGCCATCCTCGTTAGTGCCATTTCGCCATCCTCTTAGTGCCATATCTCCTCTTAGTGCCATTTCGCCATCCTTATGTCCCATTTTGCAACATCCTCTTAGTGCCATTTCGCCATCCTCTTTGTGCCATTTCGCCATCCTCTTTAGTGCCATTTCGCCATCCTCTTTAGTGCCATTTCGCATCCTCTTTAGTGCCATTTCGCCATCCCCTTTAGTGCCATTTCGCCATACGGAGAGAGAGAGAGAAGGAGAGGAGAGAGAGGGGGGGGAGGGGAGGAGGAGACAGGGGAGGAGGGAGTGAGAGAGGGAGTGGGAAAGGGGGGTGGAGGGAGGAGGTGGAGATCCTCTTAGTACCATTTCTCCATCCTCTTAGTGCCATTTTGCCATCTTCTTAGTGCCATTTCGCCAAAGAAGAGGAGGAGCCATTTCGCCATCCTCTTAGTGCCATTTCGCCAGGAAGCTTAGTGTCATTTCACCAGGAGAGAGAGTGCCATTTCGCCATCCCCTCGTTAGAGCCATTTCGCCAAGAAAGAGGGATGTGCCAGAAGGAGAATCCTCGTTAGTGCCATTTCGCCATCCTCCTTAGTGCCAATTCGCCATCCTCTTTAGTGCCATTTCGCCAGGAGGAATTAGTGCCATTTCGAGATCCTCTTAGTGTCATGGAGGCCAGTCCTCTTAATGCCAGAGATCGCCATCCTCTTATTGCCATTTCTCCATCCTCTTAGTGCCAGAGATAAGGGAAGGGAAGAAGTGCCATTACGCCATCCTCTTAGAAAAAATTCCGCCATCCTCTTAGTGCCAGAAGGGCCACCCTCTTAGTGCCAAGGATAAGTAACCTCTTAGTGGGAAGATTTCGCTCCGAAACATGTCCTGCCAAGAATGCCATTCGTTTCGCCTCCTCTTGCGAGGGCCCAGGGAGGGCGGGGGGGAAAGGGCGCCATTGAACAGGGGAAGCACGAGAGGGGAAGCCAAGAAACCATCCTCTCAGTGAAATTAGAACCAGAAAGGGAAGTACCATTTCGCCAAACGAAGAGTACCATTTCACCATCCTCTTAGTGAAGAAGAGGAGGGGGGAGACAGGAAGGAAAGGAAGAGAAGGAGGGAAGTGCCATCTCGCCATCCTCTTAGTGCCATCTCGCCATCCTCACAGTGCCATCTCGCCATCCTCTCAGTGCCATCTCGCCATCCTCTTAGTGCCATCTCGCCATCCTCTTAGTGCCATCTCGCCATCCTCTTAGTGCCATCTCGCCATCCTCTTAGTGCCATCTCGCCATCCTCTTAAGTGCCATTTCAGTTTGTCTACCTCTTAGTGCCATTTCCAACCATCCTCTTAGTGCCATTTCCACCATCCCTCTTTTAGTGCCATTTCAACCATCCTCCCTTAGTGCCATTTCACCCCATCCCTCTATAGTGCGAGGGGGGGAGAAGGGGGGGGAGAGAGGGAGCGAGATTTTCGGAAGGAAGGGTTGGGGAGAGATGACGGGCGGGGCGGGGGGGAGAGGGTGAGGAGAAGAGAGGGAGGAGGGCGAAGGGGGAGGGAGAGGGGAGAGAGGAGGGGGGGTGGAGGAGGGGAGGTTAGGGGGGAGGAGAGGAGAGAGAGAGAGAGGGAGGGAGGAGAGAGGAAGAGAGAGACGAGAGGGAGAGAGATCGAGCGGACGAGGGGATGATGAAGAGAGAGGAGTGAGAAGCAGAGAGGAGAGAGAAGGAGAGAGTGTTTTGGTTTAGGCGGAATGATTTGTGTGTAGATAGTTAAGTGCCCAACTTTTGTATTTCTTCTTTAAATTGCAGACGACCCAAAACTGTCACGTTTTCCCATCATTAACACCCTGAGCACTTCTTTATTATTACAGTGTCACGTACGTAAAGTTATGAGCATTTAAACTGGTAAGGTGACTGTCGGCCCATTGAGAAATACGCAGTCTAAAGTCCTAGCCTGTCTTCTGAAAACGATACAGGTACTATAACCTTTAAAGCGCTTTTGGAAATATTTAGAGATCATATTTTAGAGATGATCCTCATTATGAATATGAAAAGATAAAATGCTATGCTAGTTAGAGGAGCACGGAAAATACTCAATAACTCAAAAATTGATAAAAATTTGATTTTTTTTATTTTGTTGACTTTGCAAGCGCAAAGCCTCCTGTTGTGAGAAACTAGCCCAGCGACCTTTTAATTGTCCCTTTCGTGGTGCTGGGTAACATATATTAATATGACAGTGGTTTGGTGCGTGGTTGTGGCTGATGTTTTCCCACACGTGCTCTTTGCAGCCGAGCGAAGCGGACGTTAAAACCCCAACGTTCATCCAATGAATTTTAAAACAAGGAAAATGTTAAAAACAAATAAAATTAAAAGAGAGAGAAAGAACGAGAAAGAAAAACTTACGAAACGTTTAAAAATGTGATCATCAGCCTAAACACGACGACCACGTCTGGCAACCAGGGTGGAGTTTCACAAGGGCTAACGTAACGTACGTAGAAGGTGAGCGCAAACTCGGCAAAAAAAACGGTACTTAAGAAACACCTCTTCGCCGACGTCGCCAAAAAACGTTTTGTGGCTTCATCTAGTAGAGAGCCACGGACCTATTTGAAGGAATCATGGGAAATCTATCACGTTGGACGAGCATGGAAAGTGAATACTTTCTTGTTTTGGACTTGGTCATAATAGTTTTGCTAAGTTTGGTTAAATGATAAAAAAACCAGTTCGGACCAATCAGACAAGCGCTTGTCTATTCTTCAGCCAAAAAGCTTTCTAAAGAGTTTTCTTAGGGTCCCGTTTGGAGCTTCTAGTAAGTTGAGCGTTATTTCGCGCGGCGGACCGTTATCTACAGAAGAAAACTCGCCCCATATTCTTTTACATTTTGTTTTCTGGACCCCTCATGCTTGTTTTGGTTCTTAAAGGTTTGCACTCTGACGGATGATTTTTGTTTGCAAGGGAAACATCCGTGATCACAGGAAAGAAAGACAAGCCTTTTCAAGGCTCGGAACACTCACTTTGCATGGCTTCTATAAATGAAGCCGTCAAAAACGGAGATTCCTCCTTGGCGGAGATGGCGGACCGGAGGAGAAGCCATTTTGGATGGGGGTGGGGGTTGGTGGTGGAGGCACTCAATTGTGTTTAATTTTGTTAAAGCGTTTCATTTTGTTTGTAGTGCAGTACAAAAAAAAAAGAAAATTGGAGCTATTTCCTTGTTGCCTGAGCGAAAACTCCTTTAGATAGATTGTATAAAAGTTTTAAAAAAGGCTGTATTGCGAAACATTTCGTGCACGCTATTTGGCAGGCATTTAGAAAAGAGACGACACACGCCTTCTCTTTTTGGTGTGAAAGAATTGGACTTCCAGCACCTCCGGATAGGAGAATACGCGATTTTTTGCACCACAGGTTTGATTTCTAGGGAAACCAGAGCAAAGTCAAAGTGAGGTTGCAATCTCGGCTGTTAAAGGGTGTTTTACTGGTGATCTCGACGTATTTCTACAAACCACTCAATCCGTCAGTGTGCCCCTTTGAATTCAAACAATATGCCAAAAGAAACATAGTGTGAAGCGTAGTCAAGGTAATTTTGTAAAACACAAAAAATGGTCTTAGGGTGTTGTAGGGTTTGTTGTGAATGAAAACTAAAGAACAGAACCAAGGCAATAAAAAATCTAAAAGATTCATTCAAACTGTTTTTGGGTGGTTGGTTTTTTTCCAATCAACGGTAGCAAATGGATTGTTTGCCAACATCAGAGAGACAGAATGTTGCTTATCTCAATTCGTGGGTCGATTTCCCCTTTAGCAAATCTGTTTGGGGTGTTTTCAAAGGAGATAAGGGGGGGAGAGGGGGAGGAGAGAGATGAGAGAGAGAGAGAGAGGGAGAGGGATGAGAGAGAGAGAGTGGAGAGGGAGAAGAGAGAGAGAGAGAGAGGGAGAGGAGAGAGAGGAGAACGAGAGTTGAGAGAGATTGAGAGAAGCTAAAGACAGAAGAGGAGCACGAGAGAGTAGAGAGGGGAGAGAGGAGAGAGAAAAGAGAGAGAAGAGTGGGGGGGGGGAGACGAAGAGTGAGAGAGAAAGGACAGAGAAAGAGAAGAAGAAGAAGAAGAAGAAGAAGAAAAGAAGAAAGAAGAAGAAGGAAGAAGAAGAAGAAGAAGAAGAAGAAAGAAGAGAATAGGAGAGCGAGACGAGACGAGAGGAGAAAGAAAAAAATTAGTGAGAAAGATTTGTGATTGTAGAGAAAATACATTTGTGAAACCATGGTTAAAAAATAAAAAATTTAAAAAAAAAAAAAGAGGACAACTATCAACAAAAGAATAGATAAATAATCAAATGCCACAAATAGTCTTTGGACCATTTGAAATAGTATTATTATTGCAAATTATTTGAAATAAACAGCTTTTGGTAAGCTTCACACAAAGAGAGAAGAGAAGTACGAGAGACCGATGGGAGAGAGGGAAGAAGACGAGATTGCGACGAGAGAGAGAGAGAGATGAGATTGGAGAGAGGAGAAAGATCCGAGAGCGACCGGTACCCCGAGAAGAATGAGAGAGACTGGGAGATGAAAGAGACGTGATGAGGAAGAGAGCAGAGAGAGAGAGAGAGACTGACATTTGATTGTTTAATGACATTAGCCCAGATACAGCTTTTGTTAAGTTCACAGAGTTAGAGAGATGAGAGAGAGAGAGGAGACGATGTGACGAGGAGAGGAGAGAGAGAGGAAGAGAGAGAAGAGAGAGGGAGAAGAGAGAGAGAGAAGGCAAACGAGAGAGACTGTCGCGAGCGAGAGACGAGTTCCGAGAGAGAGGACAGAGACAGAGAGAGGAGAGAGAGATGAGAACTGACTGAAGATGAGAGGAGAGGAGAGAGAGAGAGATCCTGCAGATAAAAGACAGCAGATAAATACGAAAAGACGAAATAAAATTTATTTTTTTAAAAACCAGCTAAACGGAAAGATACATCCGGGAACTTGAAACCCTATGTCTCTGTACAACAATTTGTGACAAAAGGGACGGAGTGTATTTACTTTCAAGAGATAGATGTTAATGAAAGCAAAAAGTTTTAAAAAGAACTAGAAAAGACAGAGAAAGAAAAAACAAATTAAAGAGAAACAAAGTCACGCGCTACAACAACAAAACACACGCAGAGAGAGATACACATAGACATTTTGATTTGTATTGCTGTTGCTAGCTGAAAACAAGTTTCTGTGACCAAAAGTGTGAGAGGGGAGTGCTGGGTGGGTGGGAGGGGGAAGGAGGTTGCAGCAAAGCAATAGTACATACAAATGAAGTACAGCACATTTTCACAAGGCAGAGAACAGAAACAACAGGCCCCCAGACTTCAAACCTCGGTAGGGGTTGACATGACAAGGCCGGCAGTATTTGTTTTGTTTTTTCTTCTTCTCATTTTCATTTTTGGAATATTTTATGAGTCTTGAGTAAGACACCCCCACAAAAAGCAATAGTAAGTACTACACGTTTTGAGAGACGAGAGAGAGAGAGAGGTGGAGAGAGAGAGAGAGAGAGAGCAGAGGACGAGATGACGGAGAAGAGCGGAGGTGGGGAGAACGCGGATGGAGAGCGAGAGGGACGAGACGGGAGAGAGCGTCAGATGAGATAAGAGGAGAGACGGGGAGAGGAGGGGTTGTGGGAGTGAGGCGGAGAGAGAGAGGACGAGAGATGAGAAGAGACGCGAAAGAGAGAGGTTGGGGCAAACGGGTGGGTGGGGTGGGCGAATCTGGAGAGAGAGAGAGAGAGAATGAGAGACGAGAGAGAGAGACGGAATTAATGAAACGTTTATTCACGAGACCTTCGCCCCCGTGAAAGGGTATGTGAAATACATACATTTTCCATAGTGATCAACAGAAAAAAAGTCAAAAGAAAAACAAATCTCGAAATAAAAACACCAAAACAGAACAAAAAGACGGTCTGTGGTCATAACCACTGCAGATGAAAAACCATGACAAAACGATTTTTCTCTAGGTTTAATAAAGGCCCTTGTACAGAAAACAACGAGAATTCTGCCTATAACTTTTGATTTAGAGCACGACATCAACAGATTTAGTCGAAATTAAAACATGGAGTTTATAGTATTTTGGCCTCAATAAACTGCTCTCCTGATTATTTTTGGAAGACTTTGGCAACAAAACACGAAATGCACTTCATGTTCTTCAGACAAGCTTACGAGGACATAATAGATCAGGTCATGTCAAGTTTATGCCTATGCTTGTGTATTTTCCGGTCAGATGTTCCTAATCGAAATCTATTAGTCAATAAATATTTCAGTTTCGTGTACGATCCAAATGCAATTAGGTCAGGCTTCAAGCCCATCTTGCGGCACTATATAAGCAAGCAGTAGCTAAAACTGTCAGTTTATGCTGACGCTAGCAGCGAAAGCATCCCTTTTTCAAACGCAAAAGGAGGGGAAATTAAAACTGGTGCAGATGAAAGCCCGCAGCGAGGATGTGTCGCTGGCTTGGTTTCTCTCTATCTCTCTCTCCCACTCACGACTGACTACCCGATTCATTGGGACGGCTCTTAAATACTCCAGTTGTGCCTTTAACATCATGCGTTTGACAAAACAATCGATAAAAAAAACCAAACCAAAACGTTAACTAATATTGATATGATTGTTCCAATCTTGCCACCTGCAGACGTCAATCAAACGTTGACGAAACATTGATAGAAATATGTTTACCTTCCCAACGCCTTCATGTAACCAGACCCACCCAAATCCATTTTCACCCACAAAAAGCACGCACTGCGACCAGTACTCTTTTCCATTGGCATCTAAATTAGGTAACATTTTATAAGCGTAAATGGTAATCTATGATCTATTCCCCCATACACATGGGCGCAACCCCCCAAAATGAAAAAAAAAAACTGAAAGGCAGGGGTTCCAGGGGGACCCCTGGCCCCGCAGGGTAAGGGGCAGAGCCCTAGTCGGACGATTCACGGGAAAGAGGGGGGGGGCAACTTAAGAGAGAGAGAGAGATACGAGCAGACATACAGTTAAAATGATAGCCAGTTTGAGTCTGATAAAAGATGGTAAACATTATTACATTAGCCTTTGTAAACTTCCAAGATAGAACAAACCAAGTTCAAAACACCCCAAATCGCTTGTGGTCAAATTTGTGGTTTTTGTGGGGGGGATGAATAAACACAATGTTCAGTTCTGGTCACAGTAACCCTTTCACCCCAATGTCGCATTTTAGCACACAGTACTTAACGCCTGATGTCACTAAAAGGCATCAAATTGTGGGTATATATCCAAAGACCCTGTTGTTCTTAGTTTGCAAAGTAACGTCAGACCTTATTTTATATTGTCACAGAAGAATCCCCAATACGCAGTATGGATTTTGTTCTTCTACCCAGGTAAATTTAATGGATATTTTTAGTTGAAATACAGCTGGCGGGCAAAGGTTTAAACATACTAAGATCAGTGTAAAATGGAAGGAAGTAGCACCCTTGCGTACATGTTATTTCAGCCAACATCTAAGCACATTTACTGAAAGATTTTATAGATAAACGGATACTCTGTTCGTCATAAACAAGATATTTGAGGTTCTTTGATTTGCCCTAAAAATATTTTTCAATTGCAAATTCCGAGAACTGGGACTCACAACATGATGCTCTTGTTACCCCCATATTCTGAACGTAGAGTATATTATTGCTGAACACGTTGTCAAAAAGTTGTATACAAAACTAAACAGTTGAAATGATTTATTGCTAACGGTATGATTTCCGAAATTACCGGGGTAATGGAGTACCATACAAACTAATAATGATAATTATTACAAACATAATAAAAGTCATTCAAAATCACCAGAGAGAGAGAGAGAATGAGCGAGAGAAGAGGAGAGAGGAGACGAGAGGAGAGAGAGATGAGAGAGGGAGAGAGAGGGGGAGGGAGAGAGTGAGAGATGGAGAGAGAGAGAGAGTGTGTGTGAGATGAGAGAGTGTGTGAGAGAGGAGATAGAGGAGAGGGAGAGAGACAGACAGACAGAGAGACAGAGAGAGAGAGAGAGAGAGAGGGAGGAGGAGAAGGAGAGAGAGAGAAAGAGAGAAACATTGAAACATTTGTTGTATTGAGGAAAATAATACGGACACAATGGCTTGGTACATCTTGCCCTCGAAAAAAAGAAGAAAAGCATAATTAAAACTTCAATAATGAACGAAAAGCAACAGGAAAAAACAACAACAACAAAAACATACACATTATACACCCATCACTCCTCCCTCCCACACACCACAAACCTTCGGCACACAGCACAGTAAACTATGAACAATATCAATGAATACAAGGAATCAGGAAATACATTGTGGAGGAAGAAAGAAAAAAAATCTAAACAAAATGCATTATGGAGTATGCCATCCTCAAAACACAGAAAATATTGTCTTCTCCATCTTCTCTCCTCCCCCTCCATAAAGTGAACAAAAAAAACAAAAAAAAAAAACAACTCTGTTTAAAAAACAAGACTGTAATGGTACAAATTAACATGCGCATGAATAAACTTCTTTTTTAACAAAAAAAAAAACACTAATACAGTTCAGCAGCTACATAAGATGAGATTAATAATGGATGTTGTTATATGTTTGATCCTAAGGTAATTATGGTAGTTGTTTCTTGAAAAAATTGAGACTGAATAAACATTAAAGAAGCTTAAATGTATTCCACAAACAACCGCCCGAATACAACAGACTAGGCTTGAAGAAGATCAACTCTTGGAAGAGTACCTTTGATTTTAAGAAATTGCGAACGAGGTTTGATTCAAATTTAGTTTTAAAGCAGGGAGCGCGCCCGCGATCAGACGTTATTTTAAACATCTCAAAATGGCTTTGTGATAGTTCCAAAGTTTCAATTGTAGAGGCAGTAGTCCTAAGGTGCTGATAGTCGTATGAGCAATTGGCAGAGAGAATTTCGAAGGATCAACTTAGACACGCCTGTACAAACTAAATAAAGGTTTTTAGATTCTTTCCACTAGCTGAAATCCATAGTGTAGAGGCATAGTTAAAGATGTGACAGGATATAAGATTCAAAAACAATTTCCGCCTGTAGAATCAAGAAAAGAAAATTGTAATTCTGGAAAGCTGATAAACTTTTTTGATATTTGGCTGCAAAGCACAGATATTGGTTAGGACCACAGAGATGGAGAGAGAGAGTTGAGGAGAGAGAAGAGAGAGAGATTGAGAGAGAGAGAGGACGAGAGAGAGAGAGAGAGGGGGAGAGGATGAGGGGGAGAGAGAGGGGGGGATGAGAGAGAGAGAGCAAGAGATGAGAGAGGAGAGAGAGAGAGAGAGAGAGGAGACTGAGGACAGAGACAGAGAAACAGAGAGAAAGAGGGGAAGAGAGAGAGAGAGTGCGGAGAGAGAGAGAGAGAGGGAGAGAGAGAGGGGGAGAGAGAGGGGGAGAGAGAGAGGGGGAGAGAGAGAGAGAGAGAGAGACGAGAGAGAGGAGAGAGAGAGAGACTGAGGACAGAGACCAGAGGACAGAGAGAGAGACTCAGACTCAGACTCAGAAACTTATTTTACAAGGAAAAGAATTTTAGGCAGAGAGAGAGAGAGAGAGGAGGAGAGAGAGAGAGATGAGAGAGAGCAGAGAGAGAGAGAGAGAGAGACTGAGAACCGAGACAGAGACAGAGAGGGAGCGGGGGAGAGAGAGAGAGAGAGAGAGAGAGAGAGAGAGAGAGAGAGGAGAGAGACTGAGACAGATGACAGAGGGCACAGAGAGAGACATACTACATACAGACAGACAGGCAGGACGGAGACATAGAGGAGAGACAGAGACAACGACAAAGATAGAAAGGGAGGGAAACGAGACAGGGAGACAGAGGAGACAGAGAGAGACAGAAGACAGAGACAGAGAGACAGAGACAGAGTAGAAAGATGCATTCACAAATTAACCAAATATCATTAAACAAAACCAAAACATAATACATTAACCTTTCAAAACACAAACATTCTTCGAACATTGTTTTTAAATACCCCACCTTTCTCAAAAACGATCGCTGAAAGGACCCAGATTCACGTGTCACAATCACGGGTGTCACGTGTTCCCTCTTATACGCTTGGAGGAAATATTGTTTGACCAGGTTTGACTCCATGCAAATGCCCCCAAATTTTTTTCAAAGGAAACTCATTTAAAGAGCAGTCTCAATTTGAAGTTGGGTAAATTTGTATGCTGTCACGGCAACCCAGAAAAAAAACAAGGACTTAATCGTGGGCGTTCAGTGTGTCTTTAAAAACTTGACCGAAGTTGTTCGGACGGATGGACAAGGCGAGCGAAACAAAAATCAAACTGTTTTTCTGTTCGTCTTATTCATTCTTCTTGCTTCTTCTTTTCTTCTTCTTCTTCTTTGCATGAATTGTTATAGTGTTTTATTTATGTTATTTATTTTTTCTTTTCCTCGTTACGTTTTTATTTCTATTATATAAATGGGCGATTTGGTACAAAAATCCACAAGGCCTTCAACCAAGTGCATAAATCTTTACCCATTAAAAAGTTCAATCAATCAATCAATCTTCTTCGTCGTTCTTCTTCTTTTCTTTTTCTTATTATCTTCTTATACTTCCTCGTATTCTTCTTCTTCTGTCGTCTGTCTTTTGTCTTCTGTACTATGATCCACCACCCCCACCCCCACCACCACCCCCAAATCTATCAATAGACTAAACGGACATCAAATGATTGTAAATAATAAAGAAAAGCAATACGTATCTTACTTGAAAAATCTTTGGGGGGGGTTTTCTTCTCCTGTTCCTTCTGAGCCCGGTTTTTTAGTTGGCAGAAGTTGCTACCAGTTGGACAGCGGTCTGGAAGCGTGGAAGTTGCTTGGTTGGTTAGCTAGGTTGGGTGGCTGGTTTCAAAAAGGATGCCATTGGGAGATAAGATTCGAGATCGTGCTAGAGACGAGACGCCCCGTTATATAGGAAGCGATCTGGTGTGTACAGGTCAAGAACAGAAGTCTTTAGGCATTGAGGGGGGTGGGGGGGGTGGGGGGAGAGGGGTAGGGGTGGGGGGGGGGTATAGGAAGGAGAAGGGCGCCGCAATTTGGACAATGTGTGAGAGGCACCCTGTAGCGCTTAGGAAGAAGACGAAGGGGGGTGGGGTGGGGGTGAAGCGGGCGATGTGTGCGTGCGACATTGCCAACCGCGCGTGAAATTTCGCCCATCACATACTTTTCTTATTAAGCCTTTCTCTTCTTTTTTCTTTCTTTTCTTCTTCTTTACCTTGTCTTTACTGTCTGCTCTGTTCTCTCTGCTGTCTGTTTTGTCTTTCTCTCTCTCTCCTCTCTCTCTCTCGCTCTCGCCCTCTCGTCTCTCTCTCCTATCTCTGTTTTTTGTTCTCTCTCTCTCTGTTGTCTTTGTATCTCTCTCTCTCTATCTTTCTCTCTCTCTCTTTCTGCTCTCTCTCTCTCTTTCTCTCTTTCGCTTCTTTCTCTTCTCTCTCTCAACACACACACACACATCTAGCACAGTACACACGCTCACGTCGCGCTCCAAATACGCGCTCTGTGTGCGCGTACACACACAGACTCATGCACGCGCACGCACGAACGAACAAATAAAATAAATAGGAACACTGGGCACAAAAGCGCAGGCAGGTGATGGACCAAGTGCATTGAAAACAGATATGGCACGTGCTAATGGATTTGCTTTTTATTTTTTTTAAACCCAGAAGTGAGTGAGTGTGCGCGGGTGCATGCACATGTTTGTGTGTGAGTGCTCTGTTCGTAGGTGAATGTGTACGTGTGTATGTACTCACAATGTATGCATATGTATGCGATGATAATGTTTGCATACATGTGCGTTATTTGGCGAAATCGGATTTTTTCCCTATAGACAAACAGAAAGAGAATATAGATCCACAGAGAATGCATAATTTTAAAAAGAAATTGGTAGAAAATCTAGCAAACAAAGAAAGAAAAAACAAATACCCGGCTGCGAATGGTAGTGACCATTTCAGTCGTCTGATGTTTTTTCTCTTTGCTTTTTCCCCCCCCCCCCCCCCCCCCTCTAACAGAATAACATTATTGAAATGAGGTGAGAAGAACATGAAAATGCTAGGCAAACCAAAAATAACAAAAAAACAACAAAAACCGATTCCTCCGAAAGCTGAAGGGCAAAAAAAACAAGTGGATTAAAACTTAAGTAAAGCGAGGACAGTCATACGGGAAGAAGAAGAAGAAGAAGAAGGAAGAAGAAGAAGAAGAGAAGAGAAGAGAAGAAAAAGAAAAAGAAGAAGAAAAAAAAAAAAAAACGCAAGAAGCAGAAGGAGATAGACGAAGAATTTTTTTTAAAGGCCAAAGAAAAAGGAGAACAAGAAGAAGAAGGAGAAGAAGGAGAAGAAGAAGAAGAAGAAATGAAGAAGAAGAAAAAGAAAGAAAGGAAAAATAAAGAAAAAGAAAGAAGAAAGAAAAAAGAAGAAAGAGGAATCGCCAATTTGATGGTTTCATTTCCAGGAAACCAGAGCAAAGTTGAGTGTTCCAATCTCTGAAAAGGGTGTTTTCCTGGTGAAAAGGAAGAAGAAAAGGAAAAAGAAGAAGAAAAAGAAAAAGAAAAAAAGAAAAAGAAAAGGGAAGAAGTAGAAGGAAGGTAAGACTAAGTGAAAGGAAGAGAGGAAGAAAAAGCATCAAGGATAGAAGAGTCCCGAGTAGAAGAAATTCTTTAGAAGGGTGAAAAATAAATGAAATAAAGAAGAAGAAAAAAGAAGAGAAAGCAGAAAGAAGAGAGAAGCAAAGAAGCACAGAAGGAGAAAACCGAAGGTGTAAGAAGACAAAAGAAGAAGACAGAAGAAGAAGATAGAAAGAAGAAGAAAAAAAAAGTAAGCGAGTAAAGAAAACATCTAAGAAACAAGCTAGAATTAACCAGAAGAAGAAGAGAGCATCAGAGAAGAGAAAAAATAGTCATACCGAACGAAGTGGAAGTTCTGAGCTCGTTGAAAAAAAAAAGAAAAGAAGAAGGAAGAAGAAGAAACCTGAGAACGAAGGACTTTCAAGACAGAGCGGAAAGAACGTAAGAAAGAAAAAGAAAAAAAGGAAAAAGAGAAAGGAAAATAGAAGAAGAGGAAGAACAAAAGAAGAACTGAAGAGAAGAAAGCTCCTTAGTCTACCACATGGTATCGATGCGCGACGTGCTTGAACTGCGTCGCTGTCATTCCGGAGCGCAGCTCCACTGCAGCAACGCAAGCAACCCAACAATGCAGCCCAAGAAGAAGAAGAAGAAGAAAAAAGCAAGAAGAAGAAGAAGAAGAAGAAGAAGAATGAAGAATGAAGAAAGAAGAAAGAAGAAGAAAGAAGAAGCAGAAGAAGAAGAAGAAGAAGAAGCAGAAGAGAAGAAGAAGAGGAAGAAGAATGAAGAAGAAATAGAAAGAAGAATGAAGAAGATAGAAGAAAGTAACGGTGAGAAACTAGCGAATACAATACTAAGCTAAGGCAACATAGAGCTGAGAAGCATCGACATGAATGCTAAGCTGTATTGAGTACTAGCTAGACTGACTAAGAAAACAAAAAGACAAGAAGAAGAAGAAGAAGAAGAGAAGCAAGAAGAAGAAGATAGAAGAAGATAGAAGAAGAAGAAGAAAGAAGAACTCTCTCTTCCCCTGAAGAACGATAGCATAGCTAGCAAGAAGACTAGAAGAAGTGGGTGATGAAATAAAAAAAGAACGGAAAAGAAGAAGAGTCAAGACATACGAAAGATACGAAGAAGAATGAAGATAAGTAATATATAGAATGAAAGTAAGAATAAATGAAGTAATGAATGAATAGATTAAGAAAACAGCTAAGCTAAGAACAGAAGAAGTAACGTAGAAGCTAAGACATACTGAACTACTACTACTGACTGACGACACATGACTAGAAGCATGCGGTGAGACATAGATACATACGTAAAACATACATACATAAAATAAAAATGACAACTATATAACTATAGACATACTGCGAAAGGAAAAAATAACTGCATGCTATAAGAATGAACTACATAAGAAAAAGAAAAAATACTAACTAACTACTACAAAGAAGGGGAATTATAAAAATACTACTAACGTGACGTACTAAGACATAGAAGAGAAGAAAACAACTAGAAAGAATTAGTGCAAGTAGAAAGAGAGAAACGAAGAGAAGACTGAAATGAAGAACGAAGTGTGAGAGAGAGATAGAAGAACGAAGAAGAGAAAGAGAAGACGTAGAAGGAGACAAGAAAGAAGAAGAAGAGAAGTAGCAGAAAGAAGAAGAAGCGGAAGACAATGAAACAGAAGAAGGAAGAAGAAGACAAGAAAAACGAAAGAGAAAACATGAAAGGCAAGAAAATGAAGAAGAAGAAGAAGGAAAAAAGGAACAAAAAAAAAAAAAAGAAGAAGCAAAGATAAGAAAGCTGGACAGACTAACGAGAAACTAGAAGACAGCCTGCTCTGCTAAGGAAATGAAGACTAAGATAGAAGAAAGCTAAAAAGGAATGAGAAGAAGAAGAGAACAGAAAAAGAAGGAAGAAGAAGAAAGAAGAGGAAGAGATAAGAAGGAATGAAGAAGACGATACGAAAAGTAAGACAAAAACGAAGAGGAAGGAATGAGAAGAAGAAGAAAAAAGAAGAAAAGAATGTAGAAGAAACGATAAGAAGAAGAAAGAAATAAAGAGACACGACAGACCGAGGAAAGGAAGACGGATAGGAAAAGGAAAGGAAAGAAGAAGACGAAGAAAAAAAGAAAGACGAAGGAAGAAGAAGAGAGAAGAATGGAAGAAGTAAGAAGAACAACAAGAAAAAAAAAGAAAAAAAATACAAATGAAGAAGAAAGGAGAGAACGAGACAGAAGACAGAAGAAGAAAATGAAGAAAGAAGAAGATAGAAAGAAGGGGGAAAAAAAAGGAAACAAAAAGCACGGAACAAAGGGAAAAGAAAACAAAAAAAACAAGGAAAGAGGGGAAAAAAAAAAAAAAAACCCCAGTACAAAAAAAAAAAAAAAAGACAAAAAAAAAAAATAAAAAAAAAAAAATAAAAAAAATATAGAAAAAAAAAAAAAAACAGATAAGAAGGTGATCAAGAAAACGAAGAAGAAGAATAAGAGACACTAATAAGAATAATGAATACGAAGAGAAGAAGAAGAAGAAAATAATAAGAAGCAGCACAATCATATCTTCTAAGGCGGATAAAGCCAGAGCAGACATACTAATCCCCAAAAGATTACAATAATCTGGTAACACCTTCGGGATATTGTGTTTACAAAACACAAATGATCGATACAGTTTGTCTGGGAATTGTTGCCTGTCTGTCGTTTCCCGACCATGACTGCCAGGTAGCAGAGGGGGCGCGCAGAAGATGCTATTCGGCGGGCTGGGCGAGAAATGAGTTTATAGCGGAGAAGCTTGACCAGGGTACATCCCCACTTCTCCGGGCTAAAGGGATTTGAGGACGAGAGTGAGGCTGGGTGAAGGCTCCCCCCAAAAAAGCCAAACCCCATCCTAGGCTGCAGCACCAGAGCCGGCTCTGGCAAGGGCCCCCCCCCCCCCCCCCCCCCCCCCCCCCTTCCCCTCGTTCGAGAGTCATAGCTTCTAGACGAAGACTAAAGCTGTAGCATGATATTCCAATACTGTAGAATATCATTATGCACAGCTCGCATTTTACTAGTGGCCCTTTTACAGGCTAATGGCAACCAATGATTAAAAGGCCTTGGGGTAAAAGGGCTATGAATATAAT
>CM065712.1:27424653-27439694 GCA_017654935.2 Phymorhynchus buccinoides | reverse complement strand
ACCCCCCCCCCCCCCCCCCCACCCCCAATCTTCACTTCCTTTCCTCTCGCGATATCGAGGAGTAATCAGGTTCTTAGGGCACGAGGGTATATGCACAAACTGATAGCTCGGAATTGAGGACCTGAAGGGGACGGTGTCCAAACTAATTATCCTCTTGACCCCTCTCCCACTCATCCGCTGAACCTCCCCCCCTCCTCCCTGACCTTTAGGGCACGGTGTCTCTTTCTTTGACACAGCCGTGTGAAATGTGTGACAATGTGGACCCCATGCTGGGGTGCTATCTACAAGAAACAATGGGGGCGGGGGGGGGATGAGGGGGCGAGAGATGAGAGAGGGGTAGGGAGCGAGAGAGAGGAGAGAAGAGAGAGATAAACAGATGAAGGAGGGGAGTCCGAGAGAGGAGCGGCGGGACCTAGAGACGAGGGGTGAGAAGGGGAGAGAGGGGAGAGAGAGAGAGGAGAGAGAGACCGGCGTCGCTCACAACCGCCGCCCCCCACGCCGGATTGAGAGAGACGGAGAGAGAGAGAGAAAAAAACAGACAGATGAGAGAGAAGAGAGACGACGCCGAGGACGGGTACTGTGAGGATTTCTGGTGACGAGAGAGAGAGAGAGATAAACAGATAGAGGGGATAGACAGATAGAGACACTGAAAGAGAGACGAGAGAGGACGAGAGAAATGTATAGAGAGTAGAGAGAGAGAAGAGATGAT
Organism: Phymorhynchus buccinoides; assembly: GCA_017654935.2. NCBI lineage: Eukaryota > Metazoa > Mollusca > Gastropoda > Neogastropoda > Raphitomidae > Phymorhynchus > Phymorhynchus buccinoides. The sequence continues at coordinate 27,438,985 of CM065712.1, read as the reverse complement.
GATTCGACGATGGAGAGGGGATGCAGGGTGGAGAGTGAGAGACATGAACCGAGACCGGAGAGAGAGAGAGATAAACAGATAGAGGGGAGAGATAGAGTAGAGACAGATTGAGATGACAGAAGAGCGGGGACGAGAAGGGAGAGAAGTGTAGAGAGAGAGAGGAGAGGAGAGAGAGAGAAGAGGGAGGAGAGTGGAGGAGAGAGATGAGAGGGGAGCGCGAGAGGACGGGAGACGAGAGAGATGAGAGAGAGAGAAGGGGAACTCGAGACGTAAGTAGCAACTCGTAAAGACGACCCGACGAGTGATGAGAGAGAGAGAGAGGAGGTCAGATACCGAGCAAGCTGCGAAGAGAGCAGGAGAAGAGAGAGAAAAGAGATCAGAACAGACAGGCTGATAGCATTGTCGATAGTGTGTCCTAACTGTCTTGCTTCTAGGTCAGAGGCTAAAGAAGAAAAGAACATCTAGAGCCACACGATGAGAGCGAAATGAGAGAGATGAGACGGACGAGATCTTAACACGACGTGAGAGCCCTGAGAGAGAGAGCGAGAGGAGGCGATGATTTCCCACCGACCTCCCCTGATGCCAGAAGAATCCGCCGACGTTGAGGGATGAGAGGGAGAGATAAGAGAACACCAGTTCCTCGAAGACGGAGAGAGCCCGAGAAGGGAGGAGAAAGAGATGACTGAGAGGAGAGAGAGCGAGGAGAGAGAGGGGGGGCGGAGAGAGAGAGGGTAGAAAGAGAGAGAGAGAGAGATGAGATGAGAGAGGAGAAGAGAGAAGAGCAGCTTAGACGCCCTGAGAGAGGGGGAGGCAATAGTGCGAGAGAGATGGGGAGGAGGCAGAGAGAGATAGGGGGGGAGACAGAGGAGAGAAGACTGAGGCGAGATGAGAGAGAGATGGAGAGAAAGAAGAAAAGAGAGAGAGAGAGATAGGGGGTCGTCATATTCATCTCATCATCATCATCATCACCACCACCACCACCACCACCACCATCATCATCTTCTTCATCATCATCATCATCATCACTGTCTTCATCATCATCTTCATCATCGTCTTCGTCGTCATCATCTCATCATCATCATCATCATCTTCGTCGTCGTCCTCACGTCATCGTTGATAAAGGCAGATAACAGTTGGGACATAGATTACGAGACTTAATTAGAGAGGCCTAAGAATCGTAGTATGACCCCGGAGGGATGGAGGAGACAGTACTTATGAGAGAGATCGCTTTGCAAAATCATTCCTCAACAGAGAGACCGTTGCTACAGTTTAGAACGTTCCAAACAGCTCTGTATTGTCGCAAACGTTTGAAACTGCCATTACGGAGAAAACCGTTCAGAAGAGCTCTCAGATGAGCCACCTCAATTCTGATAGGGTATTGTTACAGCTCTTAACGGTCGTAACAGCTCTGAACGGTCATTAGCAAGTGTGAACGGGTGTTACAGCGTCGAGAGCTCCTAACAGCTCTGTGGAGTCGTAACATCTTTAGAGACTGTCGTTACAGCTCTGAGACGGAGGATTGCGGTTATGAGAGGGTCGCTACAGCTCGTAACGGTAAGTAACATCTCTGAGAGAGAGTCGCTACTGCTCTGAGAGGTCGTGAGAGACGGGAGAGGATCGATACAGAGACTGAGAGAGAGATAGCACAGCTCTGAACGGTCGCCAAACAGACCACTGAACGGTCGCTACAGCTCTGAACGTGCGGTAGAGAGAGAAGAGCGGATAGCGAGAGAGAGAGTAGAGGATCTGAAGAGAGCGAGAGAGAGAGCGAACGGAGAGAGAGAGGAGAAGATAGTCGTGAGAGAGCGAGAGAGAGTATGCACCAGCTTGAACGGTCCAAACAGAGTAGACTGGGCCAGCTCTGAGCGGTCGCTACAGAGAGAGAGATCGAGAGAGAGACCTCAGAGAGAGCACTGAGAGAGAGAGAGAGGAGATCGAACAGAGATGAACGGTCGTGAAGGAGATGAGAGTCGTGAGAGAGAGAGAGGTCGAAGGAGAGAGTGAACAGAGGTGACAGGTTTGAAGGACGCAGCAGCGAGAGAACAGAACTAGTACAGAGAGAAGAGAGAGCAGAGAACCTGAGAGAGAGAGAGAGAGTATGCGACAGATCATATGACTTAAGAGTGGCAGAAAGAGAGGATGAGAGAGAGACTTTAGAGGACAGCTAAGGGGGGGGGTGAAGATAAAGACATACTGATCTCAATGTTAATACAGGCCTTGGCTGAGAAAGAGAGAACCCAGAGGGAGAGAGAGAGAGAGTAGAAAGAGAGAGAATGAGGATGAGAGAGAGAAACAGAGAAAGAGAGAGAGAAAGAGAAAGGAGGAGAGAGAGAGAGAGATGAGATGGTAGAGAGAGATGTTAGGCCCAAGAGAGAGAGAGAGAGGAGATGAGGATAGGAGGGGAGAGAGAAGAGAGAAATGAAATGAGATTGCAGATCATATTTTTTCAAGAGGGAGAGAGCACAGGCATTGATTATGGTTGATTCAACAGTAGCACATTGGAGCCATGTTTATCACGAACCCAGAGAGAGAGAGAGAGAGACTAGACGAGATGAGGAGAAGGAGGAGAGCGAGGAGAGACGAGAGAGAGATGAGAGAGAGAGATTAAAGAGAAGAGAGAGAGAGAGAGAGTAGAGAGAGAGAGCACCAGATTTCTCGTTCAACAAACCACCCTGGACATTCTTGAAGTCCGTGTGACCCAAGAGATGAGACCGCCAGAAGAGAGAATGAGACGCAGAACAGAGAAGGAAAAATACGGCCACCAAAGCAACAATAAACGACAACAACAACAACATTAGGGTAAGACGGGGTAAAAAGATAGACATGGGCGGGTAAGAAACCCATGCCAATTATCTCATGAAATGAAGCAAATTTCAGTCAACATTTTGCCCATGAGACGAGTGTTGATGTTTAGCGTTCGTCTCAGGGGCAAAATGTGACTGAAACTTTGCTTCATTTCATTGCGGAGATAATTGCCATGTTGGGCTTCTTACCCTCCGGGCCATGGGCTTTCTACCCCGTCTTCCCCTAATTAAGAACAACAACATTGTTCAACTCTGCAAGGCTAAACCACAGCAGGTGTCAACGTCCCTCGCGGGACTCATCTGGGTCAAGCCGGAGACAGACTATGTGACTGCCTCATGTGACTCGATCAGGTCGTGCCGTTTCACCTCATTTGCATACCATCCTGCTCGATCAGTCTGACTCAGTCGGGCCCAGTCAGGCGGGTTCTAAATTTCACGAATCGAGTTCACTGATCGAGTCAGATGGCTTGTGACATCTTCTGTGCGGGAAACAAAATTTGATCTACGTCACGACCTGATCGAGTCATATGAGGCAGTCGCATAGTCTGTCGCCCGCTTAAGACACGGTCACGCACGGTCGGACGGACGCACGAACGCACTCACGGACGGACAAGACAAAACCACTAAAAAATTTAAAAAAACGCCGCTTAAGGCCTTCGCACACTAGCATCAGGCGTCAATTGTTTCTCAGAGCAACGCCTTGACGCGTTGACGCCTGCATCACAGCACACATTTCGGGTTCGAGCAAGTCTGCCATTTTTTTTTTATTCAATCAGAGTTATGGTCCTTCCGTCCGTTGTGATTGGCTAGTTTCACGATCTCTGCGATCTTGAGCATCAAAATTAGAGCCGGTTCTATTCTCGAGCAACAAAAAATCGCGCAGCTACGCATCAAAAATCCTGCCGCGCCGCGAATCTCTCACACACAAGCGGCGCATCAAACTGCGCCTTGCAGCAAAAAAACGCTGCGATCTAGAGATCTTGACGCTAGTGTGCGAAGCCCTTTAGCTCGGGAGTCCAGGGAGTTGCGTAGGTTCTGGTGTGGCGTTCTCAAAGTGGATTTGTTCTCAAATCGTCTGCGCATGTGCTGAAGAGTTAGGGATAGGTTTAGGTTTAGGGTGAGGGTTAGGGTTAGGGTTAGGGATATGTTTAGGGTTAGGGTTAGGGTCAATGTAGTGTCGAATACACAAAAGATAAAATTGGACGCACGCACACGCACACGCACACACAGACACACTCATCACATCTCTTCTCTCTTTCTCTCTCTCTCTCTCTCTCTCTCTCTCTCTCTCTCTCTCTCTCTCTCTCTCTCTCTCTCTCTCTCTCTCTCTCTCTCTCTCTCTCTCTCTCTCTCTCTCTCTCTCTCTATCACACACCCACACACACACACACACACTCACTCTTTTTCTCTCTCTCTTACACACACATACACGCGCGCGCGATAATAAGAAAGTAACAGAAAGTCACGTAGAGTGCATTAGAACCTGCAAGAGTGCATAATATGCGAAATGGCAAACCCGTTTATGCGAACTGCCAGGGTTTTTGGGAAGAGACACTCGACTTGCGCCCGCGGCTCTGATCAAAGGATTATGCGAAACGCATTATGCGAACCGGTGGGCACCCGCTCAGACAGTTTCCTGTCAATTATGAGCGCAGATGCACCATGCTTCCGTTATGCGCCTAACTAAGAAATAGTTGGGCCCAGCAAGTCCGACATCGGCTGGAGGAGGAAATCTTTTTTTGAAACTGTTTCGTGAAAAAAGTCAGCAGGAGAATGGGCCGGTATTAACCCCTTGACTGCGACCAACGTATTACATACTGACCTGATGACACCACTGACGATGTCATCAGATGAAGAGGAATAACCCTGCTATGCTCGCGTTTGCTCTAACATAAACAAGAGAGTAATATCCCCAGACCATTTTCTCAGATTGGCTCAGTCGTATCAGTTGTCTTTTTCATGTCATCATTTTCCCAATTCTTTTTTCTTTAATTTTCTCTGGCTGTCAAGGGGTTAAGGCAGAAAGATAGTTAGATGACAAGTAAGCAAAGGGGAAAAGGCAGAGTCAAAGAGAGTGACAGATTAGAGGAAGTTACAAGCACAGAACTTCCCGAGAAGGTGGTGGGAACTATTTATACAGAAGACCGCCACCCCCGGTATCCCCACGGGGGGAGACTAATGGTCAACCTATGGCAATATTTTTTCACGCCAGAGGGCAGTCAATCCACTAGGGGCTTATCACGCGATTTTCTTACTTGGGCGTAGTGAGAGAGAGAGAGTGATGGTAGGACCACTCACTGTCTCTCTCTCTTTCTTTATCCCCAACTAATAATATAGAGAGGATTAGCCCCACACGAGCGTCATGCCCTCTGGCGTAAGAAAAATCGCACTAAGTCTCTCATTAAATGATTGAAGGGCAATTGAGTTAGATCGTTAGTAGTATACCCCAAGGACGGGCTACCAAGGACTGCTCATTACCATTATTTATTTGATTCACCGCCTTAAACAAGCGGGTGTAACCCGAAAGGGCGCATTTTGGCAAATGGCGATTTGGGCGCATAGCCCAAATGGGCGCGGGTGGTCGTATCCCATATGAGCGCGTATTTATCCTACAAGGCCGATATACGTATGTCCCAAAAAGAGCGCATCTCAATCATAATTCTTTCATTTCAAAATAATAATAATAATAATGAATATTTAGGGCGCTTAATCTTAGCAAAAGCCCTAAGCGCTACAATCATGATAAAAACAATACTAACAAAATGAAAAGCTAGACAACACACAAAACACTCGCACGAACTTGAGGTCAAACACACACACACACAACAACAACAACAACATACAGTATTTATACGGCGCTGAATCTTGATAGAAATCAAATCAAAGCGCACACACACGTTAGCATTCAAAGCGCATTCAAACAAAACGCAATACAAAGCGAACACACACGGATAACATAAATGGAATATAGCAGAAACAGACCTAATGGCAAGAGAGAGAAGATAAAGAGAGAGGAGCTTTAATGACGGGGGAACAGGTGGGTTTTGAGGTTAGCTTTGAAAGCAGAGAGAGTCGGTCGCTGACGGAGGGAGAGAGGAAGTTTGTTCCAGGAGGTTGGTCCTGAGACAGCAAAAGAGCGCCGACCAACAGTTGAAAGCTTATACCTAGGGATCTGGAGAGAAAGAGGGTCAGAAACTGAACGTAAAGTGCGAGCTGGCGTATAGATGGAAATATTGTCGCAGAGGTAAGATGGAGCAGCTTTATGAATAGATTTATAGCAAAAAGTGTGTTTAATTTATACTCAATTCTGTCTGCGACAGGAAGCCAGTGCAAAGAACGCAGAAGAGGGCTAACATGATCAAACTTTTTCTTCCTAAGGACAAGACGAGCAGCTGTGTTTTGAATACGCTGGAGACAAGATAGAGAAGAGACTGATAGGCCAGAAAGGAGAGCATTACAGTAGTCAATACGAGATAGGATGAGGGAAGTAACAAGCTTTGCTGTGGCTTCATCTGAGAGGTATTTACGAATATAGCCAATGCAACGAATTTGATAGTAGCAGGACTGACAGGTCTGAGTCAGGAAACTCTGCATGGAAAGAGTATTGTCCAAAGTGACACCTAAGTTTTTGACAGAGTCTGAGAGGGGAATGATATTGTTACCCAGTTGGATTGACTCTATGGAAACAGAGGCTAGTTTGTTTTTTGTCCCTACAAGCATTGCTTCGGTTTTTTTCACCATTTAATTGAAGTTTATTTTGAACCATCCAATTTTGAATATCAATATAGCAGTTGTTACTTTCTGTAAGAATGGAATCTAGATCTTCAGGGGTTGTACTGTTTTGGAGTTGTGAGTCATCTGCATAGAAGTGATGTTTCATGTTGTGCTGGTCGATGACATTGGCAAGAGGTGACGTATACAAAGTAAACAAGACAGGACCAAGCACAGACCCCTGGGGGACTCCACAAGAAAGCCTAACCTGTTCAGACTGACGACCATTGACCAGAACTGATTGAAAACGATCAGAAAGGTAAGAGGAAAACCAAGAAAGAGCAGGGCCCTTAATTCCAAAAGTATGTTCAAGACGAGACAGAAGAATGGAGTGGTCTATGGTATCAAAGGCAGCAGAGAGATCAAGAAGTGTCAAAAGAGAGATTTGACCAGCACACACACACGCGCGCGCACGCGCACACACACGACACATACACTACCACACACACACACACAACACACACACCACACACACACACACACACACACACACACACACACACACACACACACACACACACACACACACACACACACACACACACACACGCGCGCGCGCGCGCGCGCACATGACTCAATGGATAACGTTTGCAGGAGGAGGAGGAGAAAGATTATGTTTTGAAGAGAGTTGTTTTGAGGGAGGACTTGAAAGAAGAGAGGCTGTTTGAGGTTCGGAGTGCAGAAGGGAGGCCGTTCCAGGAGGAGGGAGCTTGGAAAGAAAAAGAACGTTCGCCAAGAGTTCTGGCACGGAAACGAGGGATCTGCAGAAGGTGAGTGTCAGAGGAGGAGCGAAGCAGTCTAGTGGGAGTATAAATGGATAGAATATCAGAGAGATATGATGGGGCCAAACCATTCAGCGACTTGTAGCATAATAAAGAAAGTTTATACTCAATGCGCTTTTCAACAGGGAGCCAGTGGAGAGATTGAAGCAAAGGAGAAACATGAGAGGTCCTCGGGCATTTCAGGACGAGGCGAGCAGCATTATTTTGGACTTTCTGCAATTTAATCAGGAGATTTTGTGGGCAGCCAGCAAGGAGAGAATGAGAGACTTAGTGCGATTTTTCTCACGCCAGAGGGCATGACGCTCGTGTGGGGCTAATCCTCTCTATATTATTAGTTGGGGATAAAGAAAGAGAGAGAGAGACAGTGAGTGGTCCTACCATCACTCTCTCTCTCACTACGCCCAAGTAAGAAAATCGCGTGATAAGCCCCTAGTGCATTGACTGCCCTCTGGCGTGACAAATATCGCCATAGGTTGACCATTACAAGGAGAAAAAAATCTACGAGAAAACACAGCACATAAAAGAATTTCATTTCATGAAATCAACACACATATGCGCTTTTTCTTTAACGCCTGACGCATTGACGTGAGTGTGTATGATTTCCCTTAAATTCCCTTTCCCTTAAATTCCCTTTCCCTTAAATTCCCTAACCCTAACCCCTAATCCTAACCCTAACCCAAGAAAAACTGTTTCCATTGACGTGAGTGTGTTATTTCCCTAACGTGGTGATGTGTTGAATCGTGGACACGCGCGCTTATGGGATACGCGAATCTGCTACTATCTGCTAATAGACTAGAAAACACGCGCTGATATGGGCCATCGAAAACGCGCCTAGCTACGCGCTGTTTTGGGAATCTCCGAAACAAACAGTGAACAGGGCTGGATCGGGGGGGGGGGGGGGGTCCTCCCTCCTGGTTTGCGTCCTTCCCCCCCCCCCCTGGTTCCGGACACCCCCCCCCCCCCCCCCCCCCCCCACACACACACACACACACACACACACACCTCAGCCCCAAGCATGTACCTATTCCTTACACAAGGGTAAAAGGCAAGAAAACGGCTCGATTTTTGCATGAATAATCACTCAATTGCAAACATTTAAAAGCACTGCCCCATTCACCTGGAACGTATGCAGCTCCCTTGACACCCCCCGCTTGGCCCATACAATGGTCAACCTATGGCGATATTTTTCACGCCAGAGGGCAGTCAATGCACTAGGGGCTTATCACGCGATTTTCTTACTTGGGCGTAGTGAGAGAGAGAGAGTGATGGTAGGACCACTCACTGTCTCTCTCTCTTTCTTTATCCCCAACTAATAATATAGAGAGGATTAGCCCCACACGAGCGTCATGCCCTCTGGTGTGAGAAAAATCGCACTAAGTCTCTCATTCAATCGGTCAAACAGGGGAAGTTACTCTGCCATCAGGTAAATCCCCAGTCCTCGCTTCTTGTGTTTGAGGGGACGCACAGCATGTAGAACGCAGTGCGTCATTCTGATATTGATGCTATTCATAATTTTACGTCACAGTTTGCAAGTTCTATCACTTTGTAGCAACTGGTCACCCTTTATTTTTCTACAAATGGTTTGCAAGTCGCTGACTCGCATCCTGCGGTTTCAAGCTTCGACGCCATTGTTGCATTGTCGCTATGGTATTTGACCGAGTAGGCTAACGGAGGTAAACAAGTCTAATTTTCACGAAGTGCTCGCCCCTAGGTGTTTTTTTCGAAAATCGTCTATTCCATGCTTTGACAAACTAGCGTCAATTAAAAGTCTAATTTAAAAAAGTTTTAGAAACAGTTCAACTGATTCTTAGTAAAAAAATAAAATTTAAAAAAAAAGAAAAAGAATATCTCTTCTACATTGGAACGGGTCAAATCGCACCAGGGGGGTAACCTACCTAAGAAGACACTGCAATGTCTTATTTCACTATGTGGATTCTGGTCGACTTTTGTAGCAATTGTAAGACTTGTTCGGATTCTCAAACAGTGCTGAGAAGAAACTGTCAGAAATATATCTACCTACCTAACTAACTCACTAACTAGTCCTCTCGACTCCCAACTCTCTGTTGTTATCTCCCTTTCTTCTCTGAAGTATGTATTTCTATATCACTTCACTGCTTGAAGCGTCTCTCTCTCTCTATCTCTCTTGAATCAAGGTATCTCTCCTCACTACTCTCTCTCTCTCTCTCTCTACTCTCTCTCTCTCTCTCTCTTTTTTCTCTCTCTCTATCTCTCATCTTCTCTCTCTCCTCTCTCTCTCTCTCTCTCCTCTCTTTCTCTCTCTCTCTCTCTAGTTCTATCTATCTATCTATCTATGTTGGTCTATCTATCTCTCTCTCTCTCTCTCTCTCTCTCTCTCTCTCTCTCTCTCTCATCTCTCTCTCTCTCTCTCTCTCTCTCTCTCTCTCGTATCTCCCCCTCTCTCTCTCTCTCTCTCTCTCTCTCTCTCTCTCTCTCTCTCTCTCTCTCTCTCTCTCTCTCTCTCTCTCTCTCTCTCTCTCTCTCTCTCTCTCTCTCTGTGGCTCTTCTCTCTCTTCTCTTCTTCTTCTTCTTCTCTCTCTCTATTTTTCTCTCTCTCTCTCTCTTTCTTCTATTTATGATTGCTCTTTCGTTTTCTTTCTTTTTTTCGAAATCAAGCGTATGTCTAGCTTTACGTTTTCCTGGTTCGTAGGTATGATGCATATTATTTAAATATTATTGTGTATGATTTTCGGAAGGTTGTGGATTTTGCAGTCATTTTCTTGCGCTCGCGTGTATTGTTTTAGTTCCAGTTGTGGAGAAAAAACCCTCGAACATGCTCACTAAAACCGAAACACGTGCATATATGTATAACGGTTTACTTACAACAGGTCTGCATTATTTTGCTATCGACCCGAAAGATACCCAAATAACCATAATTCTTCTTCTTCTTCTTCTTCTGCGTTCCCTTGCCTTTAGGTCTGTTTCTGCTGTGTACCATTTATGTCAAACGTGTGTGTTCGCTTTGTATTGCATTTTTGTTTGAATGCGTTATGGATGCTAACGTGTGTGTGCGCTTTGATTTGATTTCTATCAAGATTCAGCGCCGTATAAATACTGTATGTTGTTGTTGTAAGGTACGTATGTGTCCGGTTTTCAGTTTTCACTGGTCTCCCCGCTGCATACAGCCGACACATTCCGATTTCGGAGGAGCTCAAAGGAGAACAATTATTTGCAAGATTTGGTTTTTTTTGGGGGGGGTAAAAAAGCAAGAGAATGGTAAAGGTAAAGATGTGCCACCCCCCCTGCATTTCTCGGTTAATTGTATTTTTCCGTTTTTGCCTTTCTTACCATACATACAGCTGTATTTTAGGAACATTTTCAGCTCATTCTCTTTTTGGAATACTAGCCCTAACCCTAGCCCTAGCCCTAAACCTAACCCTACCCCCCACTATGTACTGCAGTACACCGCGATTTGTCACAGTTGTGGTTCGTTGCGTTTTCCCGTCTTATAGGGGGGGGGGGGGGGTAGGGTTAGGGTTAGGGCTAGGGTTAAGGATAGGGTTAGTATTCCAAAAAGGTTATTAGCTAAAAAGGTTCATAAAATACAGCTTTATGTATGGTAAGAAAGGCAAAAACGGACAAATACAATTAACCGAGAAATGCAGGGGGGGGGAGGGGGCACATCTCCACTGCCGGAGGAGGAATCGGTCAGTTTATGCAAATGAGAAGATAGCGACTAGGGGCCCTGTAGAGGGTACCTACAAACCAATTTCCTATCTCCTTTAGGGGGGGGGGGGGGGGGGGGGGGTGGGTTCGTTCTCACCATGCGTTACAGTCACTTTTGATTCAGGTGACAACAACAAAAAGGCGGAGAAAGATTGCGAGCCATATCAATCAACTGTCAGGAGTTATTGTCAAGCTATCGATGATAGTACGATTGTTGTGGCCAGCAGTTTGGAGAAATTTGAGGTCGTAAACAAAAAACTGACAGCAATTTATAACAGTTCATAATTATGTACCTTGAATGTACAAAACAAGCAGCTCTTCTTCCACTCGAACCTACCCACTCTCTCTCTCTCTCTCTCTCTCTCTCTCTCTCTATCTCTCTCTCTCTCTCTCTCTCTCTCTCTCTCTCTCTCTCTCTCTCTCTCTCTCTCTCTCTCTCTCTCTCTGTGAGCGTGTTTCTTTTTTTCTGTATTTCCTTGGGGTTTTTAGGGGTTTTGGAACAGTGTTTCTCTTTCGTTTTTTGCGTAGTTTTTACTAGGGTTTTTTGGAACAGCGTTTCTCTTTCGTTTCTTACTTCAGTTTTCTAGGGTTTTGGAACAGTGTTTCTCTTTCGTTTCTTACTTCAGTTTTCTAGGGGTTTTGGAACAGTGTTTCTCTTTCGTTTCTTACTTCAATTTTCTAGGGGTTTTGGAACAGTGTTTCTCTTTCCTTTCTTACTTAGGTTTTTCTAGGTTTTTGGAACAGTGTTTCTCTTTCGTTTCTTATTTCGGGTTTTCTAGGGGTTTTGGAACAGTGTTTCTCTTTCGTTTCTTAATTCCGGTTTTCTAGGGGTTTTGGAACAGTGTTTCTCTTTCGTTTCTTACTTCGGGTTTTCTAGAGAGAAACACTGTTCCAAAAAACCTGGAAAACCCGAAGTAAGAAACGAAAGAGAAACACTGTTCCATAAAACCTAGAAAACCCGAAGTAAGAAACGAAAGAGAAACACTGTTCCAAAAAACCTAGAAAACCCGAAGTAAGAAACGAAAGAGAAACACTGTTCCAAAAACCCTAGAAAACCCGAAGTAAGAAACGAAAGAGAAACACTGTTCCAAAAAACCTAGAAAACCCGAAGTAAGAAACGAAAGAGAAACACTGTTCCAAAAACCCTAGAAAACCCGAAGTAAGAAACGAAACAGAAACACTGTTTCAAAAACCCTAGAAAACCCGCAGTAAGGAACGAAAGAGAAACACTTTTCCAAAAACCCTAGAAAATCCGAAATAAGAAACGAAAGAGAAACACTGTTCCAAAAACCCTAGAAAACCCGAAATAAGAAACGAAAGAGAAACACTGTTCCAAAAACCCGAAGTAAGATGAAACAGTGTTTCTCTTTCGTTTCTTTCTTCGGGTTTTCTAGGGTTTTTGGAACAGTGTTTCTCTTTCGTTTCTAAGTTCGATTTTCCTGTCAAGCTAGAAAGACAGGGCGAGGAGGCCGGGATTCGAACCCGGGTCACTCACGCTGCAGTCACGCATTACATTTGGCAGCCGGCGAACGTTTTAACCACTCTGCCCACCTTCCTCCCTTCTGGGGAGCGAGGAGGTTTCGGATCTCCACGTCATCATCATCTGACGTGATTTCACCACGGTTAGCATCGTTGCGATCGTCACCACGATCATTTAGACTTGAAGGTAAAGCAAGACCGAAGACGTCACCATGTTGGTAGTCGATCAGTTCTTTCTGAGCTTGGTAAAATCGTCTGTTAAGTCCTCTCGCGCACTTTTTGTCCTTGCGTGCACATTAGTCTAAAATTAGTTGTGGTTTTTTTTCTTCTGAAAGTGTGACTTAATATTGTCTGCTGTCGGTGGTGGTGATGGCAGTCTCCATTTCCTCTGGGCTGGTGCTGATCTAATGAAAAACATTTTTGTTTCAGTTTGTGAGAATTGCATTGCAAAACTGGAGCAATTTCTGTTCGGCTAGCGTTTCCCCTAGCGTGTCCCCAAAACGGCCATGTTTTTTGGAAGGCTCTACAAAAACTCCTGGGCCCTTTTCTGAAGGGCATCCCATTTGATCTTGTTCTGCAGTCATTTAACTTTCCCAAAACACCAGATGCTAGCTTTTTCGCGGATCCGCAGGTAGGGTCACGGAATTTTGAAAACTCTGCCCTGTTTATTGTGTTATTTTTCTGAAACCCTTTCACCGCCAGCCATATTTCAGCCCAAAATGTCCATTACATTTGCCTGGGTAGAGAACAAACTCCATCTGCAGTATTGGGGATTCGTTCTGTGACATATATATATATAAAATAAGGTCTATCCTTACTTCCCCAAACTAAGACAACAGGGTCTTTGGATAATAGACCCCAATTTGATGCCTTTTTAGTGACGTAGGTGTTAAATCACTGTGGTGCTAATAGGATGCGACTTTGGCGGTGAAAGGGTAAATGACGTTGGAAGTGAATTCAATTTGTGTTTCTTTTTTCCCCTGTGTTTCTTTTGGTAGAATGTGATGGTGGTGGTGGTGTGATGTGGGGGGGGGGGGTAAGTAGTCAATATCACGACCCCCTCCCCTCCCCCCCCTTTGGGGTACTAATACGGTTAATGAATAATTAGTCTATCAATCAGTAAGACCCTCGTGGCTTGCTGGGAGGTGGAGTCCAATTGTATTAATGATCCGTTCCGTTGTTTGACTGCTGATGAGCTTTTCTTACTACCGTGGACGACAGTGCGAAATACTGACTCCAATAAAGGGGCGAGTAGGGTGCCACCCTCCCCCCCCTCCTGCATTTCTCGGTTAATTCTATTTTTCCGTTTTTGCCTTTCTTACCATACAAAAAGCTGTATTTTAGGAACATTTTCAGCTAATTCTCTTTTTGGAATACTAACCCTAACCCTAGCCCTAAACCTAACCCTACCCTCCCACTATGTACTGCAGTACACCGCGATTTGTCACAGTTGTGGTTCGTTGCGTTTTCCCGTCTTATAGGGTGGGGGGTAGGGTTAGGCTTAGGGCTAGGGTTAGGGCTAGGGTTAGTATTCCAAAATGGTTATTAGCTAAAAATGTTCCTAAAATACATAGGTTGCCTTTGTTTCATTGTCTGTCTTTGTCTGTATGACTATCTATCTATCTCTATCTCTCTATCTCTCCCCCCCTCCCTCCCTCTCTCTCTCTCTCTCTCTCTCTCTCTCTCTCTCTCTTTTCTCGTATACACACATGCGCGCGCATACAGATACACAGACAGATACACACACACTCACAAGCGCACGTAGGCACACACTACTCACACGCACGCATACATACACACACACACATATTA
>CM065712.1:27419653-27422153 GCA_017654935.2 Phymorhynchus buccinoides | reverse complement strand
AGTGCATGGGCACACGGGACCTCGGTTTTATATCGTCTCATCCGAAAGACTCCACGTTCAGACCCGTAAGGCCTAGTGTAAAATGAGAGGGGAAAATCCCCTGTACCCAGGTTCGAACTCGGGTTTACTTGACACGAGGCGAACGCGCTACCACTGTGCCACTCTACACCATTACACTTAATGATAAGTATATATAAACTATTACTTCTACCGTCTCGTATGTTCCCGCCTCTGTGTAGAACGGCACAGAGAGGTAACGCTGTTCGCCTCGTGTCAAGTAAACCCGAGTTCGAACCTGGGTACAGGGGATTTTTCTTCTCCCTCTCACTTTGCACTAGGCCTTACAGGTCTGAACGTGGAGTCTTTCGGATGAGACGATAAACCGAGGTCCCGTGTGCCCATGCACTTAGCACACGTTAAACCCAGTGGCAACGAAAAAGTTGTCATTTGGTCAAAATTTACCCCCCTCTCCCCCCTCCCCCCTCCCCCCCCCCCTCATCAGTCACACGTATGCAAAAAAGAAAAGGATGACTCGCCTGAGGCTGCTGCGACGCGCTCTCCAGGTGGGAGCAACCCGAATTTTACAGAGACGCCTCTGTGACTATAAAGTACCTACTACCTAATACCTTCTCCCTTAGAGTTACACACATACAACCTTTCCCCCCCCCCCCCCCCCCCCCCCACCCCTCCCCCCAAAAGCCCTTGCTCACAATCCCAATGAACATAATTAATGATTATGTGTTGTGACTAGCATACTATCACATTTTCTTTGTTCGTCATCATTATCATCATCCTCGTAGTTGTCGTCGTCGTCGTCGTCATAATCATCGTCGTCGTCATTGTAGTCGTTATAGGCCTAATCGTCCTCGTCATCATCATCATTTTCATTGTCATCTTTCGTACCATCATTATCCTCTTAATCATCACCAGTATCACCGTCGTTGTCATCAGCATCGCCATCACCACCATCATCACCACCATCATCATCAACATCATCATCATCATCTTTACTATCATCTTGACAAACGTTGTTGGGATTTTTTTATTGTCCCCAAAAAAAGTTAATAGCACCGTCGATGACATTCAAATAAAGCAAAGTAAACAGAGAAATAGTGTAAAAACACGTAAACATACAAAACAAACAACAGACGGCTAGTTTTGACCAAGACGATACCCACAAGACTATCAAACGCTTTCGATCTTTCTTTCTTTTTTTTCTTCGGTCTTCTTTCGCCATAGTTTCATATTGTAAAATAAAAATCCAGCCGAGGGAATGTTGTGGAACATTTAAGTCGTGTGATAACACACACACACCCCTCCCCCCCACACACACCCCTCACACACACACACACACACCTCTCACACACACACACACACACACACACACACACACACACACCACACACACACACACACACACCACACACACACACACACACACACACACACACACACACACCACCTTCCACACCACCCCCACCCTACACCACCCTTTTAAGAAAAAAAGTGCATACGTTAAAAAAAACTATCACAAGTGGTAAAGGTCAAGATGTGCCACCACCCCCACCACCCCTACATTTCTCGGCTAATTCCATTTTTCCGTTTTTGCCTTTCTTACCAAACATAAAGCTGTATTTTATTTTATGAACCTTTTCAGCTAATTATCTTTTTGGAATAATAACCCTAACCCTAACCCTAACCCTATCCCTAACCCTAACCCCCCCTCTATAAGACAGAAAAACGCAATGAACCACGACTGTGACAAATGTGCGGTGTACTGCACTACATAGGGGGGGGGGGGGGGGGGGGGGGGTAGGGTGGGTAGGGTTAGGGTTATTATTCCAAAAAGATAATTAGCTGAAAAGGTTCATAAAATACAGCTTTATGTTTGATAAGAAAGGCAAAAACGGAAAAATGGAATTAACCGAGAAATGCAGGGGGGGGGGCACATCTTTCAACACCGGGTCTTTGTTAGCTTACTTTTTGTCCTTTGCCGATCTACGATCGCAAAGGATTCTGCATTTGTTCTTGAATGTTTCTTTTTTTGTTTGTTAGGGTGTGGGGTGGTGTGTGTGTTTTTTTGGGGGGTTCTGCCTGTCCCAAGGATAGCTCCCGAACCGCTTGATAGAATCGTTTCAAATTTTGTGTGGAGGTATGTCACCATGAGAGGACGGCATCCGCGCATAAACTATCGCCGTTGTGACCTTGACCTTGGTGTGTGACCTTGGAAACCGAACATCTTTAAGGGGCCATAACTTCCAGTTCCACACCGTTGGTCTTAAGAGTCTTCAAACTTGGCATGTAGGTACTTTGGCTTATGGCCGTTCTGATGATGGCATGCCGATCAAGGCCATAAGGACGTTAAAAAAATTAAAATAAAAAAACATTGCTTTACATACCACTGTACGGCCCAGAACATGGGGAAGAAAAAGAAAAAGAAAAAAAAACCGTTTTCCAAGCACCATCACATTTTGTTCGGCGGGGGATTGTAAACACATTG
>CM065712.1:27412153-27414653 GCA_017654935.2 Phymorhynchus buccinoides | reverse complement strand
ATATATCTCTGTGTGTCTCTCTCTCTTTGTCTCTGTCCCTCTCTCTCTCTCTCTCTCTCTCTCTCTCTCTCTCTCTCTCTCTCTCTCTCTCTCCACCCCTCCCCCTATCCAACATCATCAAAAGAACAAGACTTTAACAAAACCGCACCCCATAATATATTCACCAACCGCAGTGCATCAAAAGAACCATAATGATTAGCTTCATGTCATAAACGAAAGGTGATTGAAAATATCGATTATTAGTACAGATTGTGGAGATGTTTTGGTAAAGGTCAAGATGGCCCCCCCCCCCCCCTACATTTCCTCGGTTAATTGTATTTTTCCGTTTTTGCCTTTCTTACCATACATAAAGCTGTATTTTAGGAACATTTTTAGCTAATAACCTTTTTGGAATACTAACCCTATCCCTAACCCGAGCCCTAACCCTATCCCTAACCCTAACCCTACCCCCCACCCTATAAGACGGGAAAACGCAACGAACCACAACTGTGACAAATCGCGGTGTACTGCAGTACATAGGGGGGGGGGGGGGTTAGGGTTAGGGCTAGGGTTAGGGATAGGGTTAGTATTCCAAAAAGGTTATTAGGGTTTGGTAAAAATGTTCCTAAAATACAGCTTTATGTATGGTAAGAAAGGCAAAAACAGAAAAATACAATTAACCGAGATGTTTTTAATTCACGGGGCCTGCGTGGTACAGTGGGACCTCCTTTATAAGACCTCCCATTATAAGACTCCCTCCCATATAAGACCTACTTTTCTGAGACACTGCCCTTCTTTGTAAGTATTAAAATTACCTCCCTTTTAAGACCCCTCCCTTATAAGACACCATTTTGGATGATTTTTGAAGGTCGTAAATGGGAGGTTCCACTGTATATCGATTTATAGGTGACTTTGTTTTAGAGATACGCCTGAAATTGAGCTAAAAGAGCAGCTGTTGGTGTAACCCTTTCACCGCCAAAAAACCCCACATTTTTGCACCACAATGGTTTGACATCCATGTCACTAAAAGGCGCCTATTAATTATCCGAAGATCTATTTTCTTAACTTTGGGAGGTAAGGATAGGGCCTAATGTTATACACGTGACAGAGGAATTTGCAATAATTATTGCAGATTTTTTTTCCTCTCTACCCAGTTAAGTTTAGCGGTATACTTTGGCTGAAAAAATGGCTGGCGGTGAAAGGGTTAATATGAATAATATAACATCTTTGTTTACATGTGTATGTATAATATCATCTTTCAATACCAAAAAGTGTGTATGGGTGTGTGTGTGTGTGTGTGTGTGTGTGTGTGTGTGTGTGTGTGTGTGTGTGTGTGTGTGCGCGTGCGTGTGCGCGTGTGCGTGTGCGCGCGTGTGTGTGTGTGTGTGTGTGTAACTACAGAGAGATAGAGAGAGAGAGAGAGAGCTGTGTGTGTTGTGTGTGTGTGTGTGTTGTGTGTGTGTGTGTGTGTGCGTGTGTGTGTGTGTATGTGTATGTGTGTCGTGTGTGTGTATGTGTGTGTGTGTGTGTGTGTGTGTGTGTGTGTGTGTGTGTGGTGTGTGTGTGTGTGTGTGTGTAACAATGTTGTGTGTGTGTGTGTGTGAAGTGTGTGTGTGTGTGTGTTTGTGTGTAAGTTTATAGGCATGTGTGCTCAGAGTATGCATATGTGCATTTTGCGTGTTCATGCTTTTTTTTTGTGTGTGTTGTGTGTGTGTATGCGTGTGTGTGTATTTGTGTGTGAGAGTGAATATGCATGTGTGTATATGCGTGCGTGTGTGTGTGTGTGTGTGTGCTTGTGCGTGCGTGTGTGTATGTACGTGCTTGTATGTACGTGTATGTGGTTGTGCGCGCGCGCGCGCGTGTGTGTATGTGTGTGCGCATGCGCGCTCGTTCGCGTGCGTGTGTGTGTGTATTTGTCAGTGTCCGTCTGTCTGTCTGTGCGTGTGCATGTGCTTCTGCGTGTCTATATGTCTGCTGTGTTGTTTTGTCCAGGCATCAATATCGAATCGTCAGTCATAAATCGTATCTTATGATATTAGAATAATAATAATAATAATACTACATAGTATTTATATAGCGCCTTTCCTTACAATTAAACTCAAGGCGCTCACATTCACTGACTCACACGCAATCGGGCTAACATACACATTCATTCCACCATCATCTAATTAATGTGAGAGAAACAATTACAGAGAGAAAGCTCTTTGAAAACAAGTGAGTTTTCATTTGGGTTTTGAAAGCGGGAAGTGCTGAATTGTGACGGAGGTGAACAGGCAAGGAGTTCCAGACAAAACAACACACGGAAAGACACCCACTCGTGTAGCCACTGCTCCAGTTTTCGTCTTCTGGTCTCCACGAATTTCGGCTCCAGGACGTTCCAGAACCGTTTGGAAGGCAGCACCGGGGGTTTCCTGACAGAGCAGACGGTGACACGGTGCCAGAAGACACAATGACACGCAATTATAGGATTTATTGTTGTCACCTTTTGGAACATCAAAGCGCTTTACATGTACATAATGTA
>CM065712.1:27399653-27402153 GCA_017654935.2 Phymorhynchus buccinoides | reverse complement strand
GCGCATAACGGCAGCATGACGCAACTGCAACTGTCTGAGTGATCGAAGAAGAAGAAGAAGCTTTCTTTTTCCACATCATTAGCTAATGGTAAGCCTATTGATGCTATACACATTCATTATGAAACCTAAACTGGTAAGTCTAGTTTCGTTTTATCAGTTATAAGTCGATATTTATGAGGTTACTTGGATAACACTTTCACTCAGCTTGATATGAGCTTTGTATTATAATATGCTATAGCCTTAAACTTCGTCAGCGTCATAATCATCAAATTGGATGGAAGTTCAGTTTAACGTCGCGTATCGGCTTTCGCCATGTACGACGGGCTGAACAAACCAACCAGGGTATAAACAAAAATGTATGTTCCTGAATCACTGTCTTAGCCAAAAGGCCGAGAAGCGATCAGTTCGAATTCAAGAAAAATGCAGGATGCTATAATATATAGTGTAGTGGCACTGTGGTAGCGCGTTCGCTTCGTGTCAAGTAAACCCGAGTTCGAACCTGGGTACAGGGGATTTGTTCCTCTCACTTTGCACTAGGCCTTACGGTCTGAACGTGGAGTCTTTCGGATGAGACGATAAACCGAGGTCCCGTGTACCCATGCACTTAGCACACGTTAAACTCAATGGCAACCCCCCCCTCCCTTTCCTTCCTCATCAGTCACACAAAAATCGCATGCAAACATTTTTTTTTTAAATGGGGTGGCGCGCCTCTGGCTGCGACGCGCTCTCCAGGTGGGAGCAACCCGAATTTCACAGAGACGCCTCTGTCACTATGAAGTACCTACTAACAATACCTAACAATAATAATATGCAAGAAGAAGAAGAAGAAGAAGAAGAAGAAGAAGAAGCTATACACACTTGACGTCAGCCAGTAGGCTACTTCAGTCTATTGTAATCCACAAGCTTCGATTTACACAGTATTAAAATAGACTGCACAACACACCGCACACACTGTGTCGACGCTAACTCGTTCGTTCGACGACTGACACACTACTCGAAATAACCGAGATTACGTATAGGCCTATACACACTTACACATGTAAACGAGCTCGTTTAGAGCTGCGCTATTGGTCGAGCTACAGACTAATGTAGGTCAGAAAGCGAGTATGGTAGGTATAAATACACAGGCTATGGTGAAATGTAGTTCTTCTTCTTCTTCTTTTTTCGATTTCGATCGCTCAAGACAGTTTCCTGTCAATTAGGAGCGCAGATGCGTCATGCTGCCGTTATGCGCCTTATAACTAAGAAATAGTTGTTAGGCCCACTAGCAAGTCCGACTTCGGCCGGAGGAGGAAATGTTTTTGAAAGCGTTTTTCGTGAGAGAGAGAGAGAGAGAGAGAGAGAGAGAGAGAGAGAGAGAGAGAGAGAGAGAGAGAGAGAGAGAGAGAGAGAGAGAGAGAGAGAGAGAGAGAGAGAGAGAGAGAGAGAGAGAGAGAGGCAGGAGGAGAATGGACCGGTATAAGGCAGAAAGATATAGTAGATGATACTTTGATAGCAAGCTAAAGGGGAAAGGCAGAGTCAAAGAGAGTGAAGTTAGAGGAAGTTACAAGCACAGAACTTCCAGAAGGTGGGGGAACTATTCATACAAAAGACCTCCCGGTATCCCCACGGGGGGGGGGGGGGGGGGGGGGGGGGAGGAATAGTTCTATAAGTGAACAACTAAATAAATAAATAAATAATGGTTCACCTTCACCATTAGGAACTATAATTCGCATTACAACACTGTTAACTAAAAAAAAAATGTGTCCCTTTGTTGAGGAAACTTTTTATTAAATTTGATTCCTATCTCATTGCGGAAACGTTGAAATCACTTGGACGTAATTTTCACGATGATCTACCGTATACGGTATAGTCACTCGTGCGGAACCGTTATACACAACACGCACGCACGCGCGCACACGCACACACACACACACACACACACACACTGACATATAGAAGACATTGAAGCGGAGTTTCCTGGTTTAAAAAAAACACACTCGGTAGTTGTCTGTGTAGGCCTAGGTCTAACTGAAACTCCTCCTGTTAGCTCAAGGCTAGACTAACACTGTGGTGAGCTACGCAAATAGCTACACGACATTAATCATAACACACGCAACTACAGATTTCACACAATTTTGAGGGGTGGGGGGTGGAACGAGAGGAGAAAAAAGCCCACTATATCTTGTTATTACAAAAACAAAAGTAGTAGGCCTACAATGACTAGACAATACAATACCGCTGTATTTAAAAACCAAACATTGGATGCGTCGTCCCTCCCTTTTTGGCCCAACACACAACGGAAACACTCAACACGAAGAGACTACAGACTCGACGGACAGCCACAACGCATACGATTCGATTCCGCGCGATCATTTGCGGTGGGAGTCATGGTTGACGTAACGGTGCGCCCCGGTTCGCATATTGCCGTTTCGCATACTGCCGCTTCGCATAAAGTCGATTCACATACTGCCGCTTCGCATACAGTCGATTCACATACTGCCGCTTCGCATACAGTCGA
>CM065712.1:27374653-27379653 GCA_017654935.2 Phymorhynchus buccinoides | reverse complement strand
GGGGACATAGAGAGCGGGACACATAGAGACGGGGACACGTAGAGACGGGGACACATAGAGATGGGGACACATAGAGATGGGGACACATAGAGATGGGGACACATAGAGATGGGGACACATAGAGATGGTGGACACATAGAGATGGGGACGGGGGGGACGCATAGAGAAGGGGACACATAAAGATAGGGACACATAGAGACGGGGACGCATAGAGATGGGGACACGTAGAGACGGGGGGGGGGGGGGGGGGGGGACACATAGAGGTCAAGACGAATAGAACTGGGACAACAACGGGGTGTAACAACCATCACACACACGACGCGCGCGCGCACGTACACGCACGCACGCACGCACACGCACGCACGCACACGCACGCACGCACGCACGCGCACGCGCACACACACACGCACGCACACACACACACACACACACACACACACACACACACACACAAAAGACCCCCGGTATCCTCACGGGGTGGAGGGGGGTTAAGACCCTTCCTTTGCTCAATGGACTCTTATCATTGGGTGACATCAGCCTATTATTATAGTCGATAGAAAGGGACACAGGCAACATGAGAGCTGGAACCCACAGTAAACGATTTATTATGGCAACTAGCGCAACGCCGAGTACCGGTAACGCCTGGTAACGGTAACGCCTGGTAACGGTAACGCCAAGTACTGGTAACGCTGAGTACAGCAAATTTGAAGCGATTCGGTTAAGAAACGGCGGAGTTATAAGGCCCCGTTTCCTGTTGGCGCTGCTCTGAGAGTGACGCTCTCTCCCTAGTAACGGTAACGCCTAGTAACGGTAACGCCAAGTACTGGTAACGCTGAGTACAGCAAATTTGAAGCGATTCGGTTAACAAACAGCGGAGTTATAAGGCACCGTTTCCCGTTGGCGCTGCTCTGAGAGTGACGCGCTCTCCCGATTCTCATCAAATTTCCTGCCAGGCTTTGCCACAGCCACAGCAAGCCTGACAGCACATTTGAAGTGAATCGGCTACGAAACGGCGGAGTTATTTGTGAAAAGGTGAAGCGGCATATATCGCGCGCGTTTCTGAATCCATTCGCTTCCGGTTTGGCACATCGATAGTCACCGTCCCCGGTCATCTACCTGCCAAATTCGAAGGCAATCGGCCTAGAAATGCCGGAGATACGGGCGCCGATAGGCCGGCGGATGCGCGTTTCGCGCATTTGCGAAACCGCGCAAATGATACGGCCGCCTCGGTTGCCGTTGCCATCGCCCCGTTAGGGCTCACAGCAAATTTGAAGCGATTCGGTCGAAAAACGGCGGAGTTATAAGGCCCGTTTTGTGTTTCACACACACACACACGGACACTTGGCTTTTTAATATATGATGGATCATCATGGATGGTGCAGTTTGGTTTTTTTAAATGACAATTTTTACACCACATGTTCCCCTGAAGTCGGAATATGGCCGCCCATTGTGGGGCGGGGCCCTTTAAAGATCCAACAGATCACGTGTCCAAATCACGGGTCGATGAAAATGATGTTTTACGTCCTCTCGGTCATAGACACATTATGGGACATTTGTAAATACAAAGATGGCGGGAACAATACTGGCTGCAGTGCCCGGAGGCAGTGCAACACCAGTAAAGCCCCGAGTTTTTAACAATAATAGATAGGTGTAGCGGTAACCAACCACGCCTCGGTTAAACCTCACCGGCTATGGTACCGCCACATTGTCGAGTAAGTGTAAATCACGGGTTTCACGTGTTTTCCCTCTTTGTTAGTAGTAGTAGTAGTAGTAGTAGTAGTAGTAGTAGTAGTAGTAGTAGTAGTAGTAGTAGTAGTAGTAGTAGTAGTAGTAGTAGTAATTAGGGCTAGAAGTGGGCCTCGCGGCCCTTTTACGCCCTTTCTCGTTTGTGAAAGAAATCTTGTTTTGACCATGGATGCTATTATTCCCAAGTAGTGTCCATGCTTTGACCAAGTCTGACTCCCATATAAATGGCCCCAAATTCAAGCCGACAGGTCAGTTTAAAGAGCAGCCTCAATTTCGAGTTGGGGGGAATTTGGATGTGGGTCACAGCTACCCAGAAAAAAAACCCAAGGGACTTAATCGCGGCGCGTCACTGAGCATTTAGCCCTTTCACCGCCAATCAGTGTCGCATTTTAGCACCACACTGATTTAACACCCATGCTACTAAAAGGTATGAAATTTGGATCAGTTATCCAATATTCTTATGCTGTTAGCTTTGGGAGAAAAGGAAAGGATTTATTTGATGCATGTCCTTGGGGGCAGATGCCAACTTTTTGATACCTAGGTAAGCTTGGTAGAACGTTTTGGCTCAAATATGTCTGGCGGAGAAAGGGTTAAAAGTAGCCATAGGGGAAGACGGGGTAAAAAGCGCATGGGCGGGTAAGAAGCCCACCCCAATTATCTCATGAAATGAAGCAAATTTCAGTCTCATTTTGCCCATGAGACGAGCGTTAATGTCTAGCATTCGTCTCATGGGCAAATTTGACTGAAATTTTCTTTATTTCATGAGATAATTGGGGTGGGCTTCTTACCCGCCCATGCGCTTTTTACCCCGTCTTCCCCTACACGTAATCTTCCCACCCCTGCAAGGCCATGCGAAATGTTCACAGCGTTTAAGCCGGGGAACGAAAACAACAACAAGTGCAACGCCGAGCGGCTGCAAAGTCCCCTCGCGGCATCGCCGAGCTACTCCGAAATCGGAACGTGTCGGCTGTACACACAGCGGGGAGACCATTGAGAACTGAAAACAGGACGCACGCACGGACGGATGGACGGCCGGAATGAAGTGGGACATAACGGGCCTGTGACACAAAGGGCCTAGGGCACAGCGGGTAATGTAAAACTAAATACATCAGTGGATAGCTTGCATCTTTGCAAACTAGTATGCCAAATTTGATGATGATAGACTGAATAGTTTTTGAGAAAAACGGACGACATAGCGGGCCTGTGACACAAAGGGCCTAGGGCACAGCGGGTAATGTAAAACTAAATACATCAGTGGATAGCTTGCATCTTGGCAAACTAGTATACTAAATTTGATGATGATAGACTGAATAGTTTTTGAGAAAAACGGACGAATAGCCGGACGGACGGACGGACACCGGACTGACGGACGCCGGACTGACGGACGGACGCCGGACGGACGGACCAGACAAAAACAATAGTTCCCCGAACCTTCGGCTCGGGGACTAACAACATAACACATGTACACACAGGGCAGGATGAAAAAAGGCTTTGTTAGCTTATTCTTTAACCCTCAATAAAGATGATTTTGACTTGACTTGACTTGACTTGACACAATGTTTGTTTTCTGATGGACTGCTACAAGTTAATGATGATTATTGATCTATGTTTGTTCGCTTCCCCTTGATAAGGGGCCTTGGACTATTTTGAACAAATCAATCACTCGCGTTCTCTCTCTCTCTCTCTCTCTCTCTCTCTCTCTCTCTCTCTCTCTCTCTCTCTCTCTCTCTCTCTCTCTCTCTCTCTCTCTCTCTCTCTCTCTCTCTCTCTCTCTCTCTCTCTCTCTCTCTCTCTCTCTCTCTCTCTCTCTCTCTCTCTCTCTCCTCTTCTCTTCTCTCATTGTCTGTCTGTCTATCACTCTGTGTGTGCGTGCGTGCGCATTGTGTGTGTGTGTGTGTGTGTGTGTGTGTGTGTGTGTGTGTGTGTGTGTCAGTGTGTGTGTCAGTGTGTGTCAGTGTGTGTGTGTGTGTGCGTGCGTGCGTGTGTGTGTCAGTGTGTGTCAGTGTGTGTGTGTGTGTGTGTGTGTGTGTGTGTGTGTGTGTGTGTGTGTGTGTGTGTGTGTGTGTGTGTGTGTGTGTGTGTGTGTGTGTGTGTGTGTGTGTGTGTGTGTGTGTGTGTGTGTGTGTGTGTTTTAAATGTGCACATTTTTAAGCTGATGTAATGAATTACATTTATATTTATTTGGTTGGTATAATTTCGTTTCACACGCTTGATTAATGTTCTTTCAGTTATGTTGTATCTCTGTCACGTTGTTGCACCTAACCTGAACGTCTCTTTTTGGAGATGTTAAAGTATACTTGAACTTATCTAGTTTGTTGTGTATGATTATCTAGTTGTGTACATTTTTGTTAAACTAGTACACATGTTGAATGACTAATGCTGTTTGTAAATTCATGTAGCTTTATAAAGGGCCTTGGACTCAGTATTTGAACAAATCAGTCACTCGCGTTTGCATTTTCTCTCTCTCTCTCTCTCTCTCTCTCTCTCTCTCTCTCTCTCTCTCTCTCTCTCTCTCTCTCTCTCTCTCTCTCTCTCTCTCTCTCTCTCTCTCTCTCTCTCTCTCTCTCTCTCTCTCTCTCCTGACGCGCGCGCGCGATGTATTTGTGTGTGTATGTGTGTGTGTGTGTGTGTGTGTGTGTGTGTGTGTGTGTGTGTGTGTGTGTGTGTGTGTGTGTGTGTGTGTGTGTCAGTGTGTGTGTGTGTGTGTGTGTTAAATGTGCACATTTCTAAGCTGATGCAATGAATTACATTTATTGATTTATTGATACATTTAGTTAATTTGTTGTATCTCTGTCATGTTGTTGCACCTAACCTGAATTTCTCTTTTGGAGATATTAAAGTATACTTGAACTTGAACTAGAACTTATCTAGATGTTGTCTATGATTATCGAGTTATGTATATTTTTGCTAAACTATTGCACATGTTGAATGACTAATGCTGTTTGTAAATTCATGTAGCCCCCCCACCCCACCCCACCCCACCCCACCCCCGCTTTTCAACTTGAATTTGTGTTTGTTGACTCATCATCTACTTGTTAGCTGTTTAGTTATTTCATTCTGCTCCAACTTTGTTTCTTCTTCCGATTGGAGATGTTTATCCTGCCCCACGCCCAAAGTCTTCGCTTAGACTGCTATTGCGCACATGATGCATGCTTTGGTGAGTTCGTGTCATCCATTCCACCGGAACACACCGGCATACTCGTGCCCGGAATAGTGGAATGGGCTTTAGCGCGCGCCGCAATATCTTGTGCGTG
>CM065712.1:27347153-27359653 GCA_017654935.2 Phymorhynchus buccinoides | reverse complement strand
ACTTCCCGATTTTGTAATGTTAAAATGAGTATTGTCAATAATATTAGGTTTGATTTTCTTATTGATGTGCTACGATATAGGGTTGTATTTTGCATGCTTTATATTGCTTTGTCTGTGCTTATTTTCCTTTTCCATTTTCTACTTTTATATATGTATTTTGTCCAGAGGGCTGGATGTAAAAAAGCATGTTATTGCTTACCCTAGTACCCTCTATAAATAAAATTCATTCATTCATTCTTTGTGATGGTAACTTTGTTGCATAATTATGTTTATGTTCTATAATAATCGTAAGTTACTGTAGAAAAGAATGAATGAAAAATGGCGTTTTACGTCCTCTCGGTCTGGAACAGTCACATATGGGACATTTGTAGATACAAAGATGGCGGGAACAATACTGGAGGCAATGCCCGGAGGCAGTGCAACACCAGTAAAGTCCCGAGTTTTTAACAATATAGACAGGTGTAGCGGTAACCACGCCTCGGTTAAACCTCATCGGCTATGGTACCGCCACATTTTTGTGTGACTGTAGAGTAACAAATCGACTCAAAGTAAACGTAGGGGAAGACGGGGTAAAAAGCGCATGGGCGGGTAAGAAGCCCACCCCAATTATCTCATGAAAAAAATAAAATTTCAGTCAAATTTGCCCATGAGACGAATGCTAGACATTAACGCTCGTCTCATGGGCAAAATGAGACTGAAATTTGCTTCATTTCATGAGATAATTGGGGTGGGCTTCTTACCCGCCCATGCGCTTTTTACCCCGTCTTCCCCTATCTGAATGAAATTGCATATAATAGAAACATATATATATATGCCTTGTATCATGTTTTCTTCTTCTTCTTCTTCGCCTTAGGCAGCCAACTTCATCACGCTGAAGATTCTGCTGCACTTTAGGGGGTAGTACGAAAAAGAAAGAAAATAATAACTTCAGCAAAGATAGGGTAGATAGTGAGATAGGATGAAATATTATTGGGAAACGATAGAGCCAAGATAGTCAGGAATTTAGTATTATGATACTCCGTTTGCTATATCATGTATAACATTTTTTTAATAATTTGTGTACATGTCAATTTATTTTATGTGATTATTATTTTATATTTACGCCTTTTTAGTAACTCGTTGATTGCAAAATGTGTATCTAAAACTGAAAATAACCGCCCAAAATAATAGTGATTCAAGATGAACAACCAAAACGCAACACTGTTCTTGCAAGCAAGCTTTCGTGATGATAGATTTGGATTTTCGTGTTAGTTGGGTTAGTTTTTGTTTTGTTTTTGCGTTTCTTTGTTGTTGGTGTGGTTGTGTGGGCGTTTTTTTGGGTGAAGACGGAGGTGGGGGAAATATGCTGTGTGGAAGGGATAGGGGGTGGGGGGTCACAGTGACACGAACCTTCATCTCTGCAAAATTACATTACAGTTCTTTATCCTCCGAAGTCGGAGTGTGGCTGCCCACGTGGCGGGGTAGTAATTCATCAAAAGCGGTCACACACGTAATGTTCTCATCCAGGCCTAGCTGGTGCATTTGTGCCATAGTGTTCAAGTGCTTCGGCTGTTGGGATGATCCCTGGAGTCTTTTAGCCAGGGTAGGCCTAGCGCCTAAGACAACGACAACATTACAGTCCTTTCAATGCATTTGTGTGTACTTTTGGTTGATAGACACTGCGGTGTTGGATGTGCTTTGCGGTCATTTGTAACCAAAGCCTTGATTGTGTTTAATTAATAGGGTGCAAGTTGTTCAAATATTGCTGCTAAAAAAATAAAACTGCTGCCCTTAATCAGACCGCCATTATTGTGTGTGTGGGTTTTTTTTTATGAGGACAAGAAAGAACTGAGCCGTTTGCGTGTGAGATAAACCCGTCAAAAAGGTGTGTGTGTGTGTGTGTGTGTGTGTGTGTGACAGTGTGTGTGTGTGTGTGTGTGTGTGTGTGACAGTGTGTGTGTGTGTGTGTGACAGTGTGTGTGTGTGTGTGTGTGACAGTGTGTGTGTGTGTGTGTGTGAAACGAAATGACACATGTGTTACAATATATGTGCAAGCATTATTAAACACATGAGCATGTCCACATAATTATGCATGCACATGCGTTATTTCTGCACATTAAGCCTAAGCGTGACACATTTGTTCTGAAATAAAATGAAGTGGGAGTTCTTGTAAACAAGATGCTTTTTATTATAGTAGATCATTAATTGTTTTTAAAAAGAATTATAAATGTGTAAAGCATCAAAGAATGAATTTCTGAATTTAGAAGCTGTATTCGTCATTATTCTTTTTGTTGTTGTAGGCTAAACCTGACATTAATAATCAATTGAACTAGATTAAGCCCTTTTGCAAATTAAAATATTGTACCTTGTCAAAGACTGTACAGGGGAAGATAAACATCCGGTCTCTTTTCCCTATATGAGTAGTGAAGACAGAAACACTAGTTATGTCCCTTTGAAACGTGACACATTTTACACATCGATAGGCCAGTTGAATTCTCCGTTCAAGTTCCAGTCCAAGTTTTTGGATAGCCTCGACTGTGAATAGTGTACACGTCCGCACTAACGATAACTCTATCAGCCCGGTTCGCCGAGCTTTTAAGTAATCCATCTTACCCTTTTAGAATATCTTTGACCTTGTATCAAATCGGGAACAGTGAGAAACGAGGACAATCTTGTTGTTTTCCCGATAATTTATTTTGGGATATGTGACGTCACGACAAAGTTTTCCGCGAAGCATAACAGTTTGGCGTTCGGCATGGGAACCTCAACTAACATTAACATTCAAAGCAGGCTAACTTCATCGATTCGTCATCAAACGTCACATTCACGAAAAATATTTAAATAAGATTACTTATATTATAAGGCTTCTAATGCAGTCACAGACTTCAAATTACAATTTTATAATTTTCACATTTTTTAGCACATCCCTAGCAGCGCCTCACGCAAGTCTCGTCACGACACAAACAACATCCAAGCAGACGATAAATTCGCTCGGCAGCATGTGAATCGAACAAGCAACCATTTTGCTTTGCTTGGAAGCGAACAAGCCGGGATTCTGACGTTTTCAGAAAAGCTAACACAAGAAATCGCACGAGTTGTTTTATTTGTGCAATTTGCAAGTAAGTTCAACGTGAAAGTAGACTAAAAATAATATTGGCGCTATAGTGGACATTAGTAAGAAATGAGCTGTACGGTTAATGATTTTCTACAGTAATGGAAAATAATGGCACAGTTTTAGTCTTTTGTGGAAAGACTATGACTCAAACTAGAGGGCGTTTGCACCGGTGTTGCATTCTCAAATTGGATTTGTTCTCAACATGTCTGCGCATGTGCGAAATCGATCATGACGTATCATCAAATTTTATCTTTTGTGCATTGACCCTAAATTATCCCTAACCCTAAGCCTAACCCTAAGCCTAACCCTAACCCTTAGCCTATCCCTAACGCTAACTCTAACCATAAACCTATCCCTAACTTCGCACATGTGCAGACATGTTGAGAACAAATCCATTTTGAGAATGCCACACCGGCTTTGGTACTGCAGCCCATGGTATTGGTTGGCCTTTGGGGACCTTCCCTAATGAGTGGGGTGTATAGTGGCACAGAGGTAACGCGTTCGCCTCGTATGCAATAAACCCGAGTTCGAACCTGGGTACAGGGGGGGGGGGGGGGGGGGTTCCTCTCATTCTGCACTAGGCCTTACGGTCTGAACGTGGAGTCTTTCCGATGAGACGATAAACACAGTAGCTTTTCTCAGCTCCTTTCAGTTCATGCCTTTTGTTAACACTCGTCACCAGCATAAACCAATTTAAGGTGTTTTATCCATTAGGCTTACATTGTTTTATGGTGGCATACCACTTGTAAGGTCTTTTCCTATCCCTAACCAAAATCAATGATAAGAATATTTGCCGCTGTTAAAAGGAATAACTTGAAACAAATAGCTCTCTGTGTAAAACTGAAAGGAGATAGAATGAGGGGAATTAGTGCACTGTGTAAACCGAGGTCCCGTGTGCCCATGCACTTAGCACACGTTAAGCCTAGTGGCAACGAAAAAGTCATTTGGTCAACATTTACCACCACCACCACCACCCCCTTTCCTTCCTCATCAGTCACACAAATATCGCATGCAAAAAAAAGAAGGGCGGCGCACATCTGGCTGCGACGCGCTCTCCAGGTGGGAGGGAGCAACCCGAATTTCACAGAGACGCCTCTTTGACCATAATGTACCAAGTACCAAATGCAGCCTGTATATGCCTGGATACACAGGCCCAACTTAATAAATCGCAGGTACATGACCGGGGACGGTGCCTATCGATGTGCCAGACCGAAAGCGAATCGATTCATAAACGCGCGCATTATTCACCAATAACTCCGCCGTTTCTTAGCCGATTCGCTTCACATTTGCTGTCAGACCTGCTGTGCTCGGGGCAAAGCCTGGCAGAAAATTTGAAGAGAATCGGGAGAGCGCGTCACTCTCAGAGCAGCGCTAACGGGAAACGGGGCCTTATTACTCCGCCGTTTCTTAACCGAATCGCTTCAAATTTGCTGTACTCAGCGTTACCAGTTGGCGTTACCGTTACTAGGCGTTACCGTTACTAGGCGTTACCGTTACTAGGGAGAGCGCATCACTCTCACAGCAGCGCCAACGGGAAACGGGGCCTTATAACTCCACCGTTTCTTAACCGAATCGCTTCAAATTTGCTGTACTCAGCGTTACCAGTACATGGCGTTACCGTTACTAGGCGTTACTGGTACCCGGCGTTGCGCTAGTAAATCATAAATCAACCCCCTAGTAAAAAGGCCATGCCATTCTTGATTCCCCCGGCGGGCTTCCACCTTTCATGGTGGGGGGGGGGGGGGGGGGGGGGGGGGGGCTTACGGAGAGTAGCCCAACAGCCTCCTAAAGTCCAACCACACGTCCTCGTCGTAGGAGGCGGGCAACGGCTTAGGCTGGCTTATGTGGTCATGGCCCTCCCGTGGGGATACCGGGGGGTCTTTCAGCAGAAATAGTTCCCCCTTCTTCTGGAAGTTCTATGCTAGTAACTCCCCCTACTCTGTCACTCTCTTTGACTCTGCCTTTTCTCTTCTTTTTGCTTTCTGGCGTCTACTTTTTTCTGCCTTGTTGGTCCATTCACCTGCATTTTTTCTATAAAACCCTTCCACGTTTTTCCTTTTTACAATTTATGACATGCCAGTTTTTATTGTACACTGGCATCCATGCGTGATAATTACGCACTTGAGTGGGCACCTGTTGTCCATTCTGCAGTGCATATATAGTGCATATAGCTTATATAGCATTTTTTATGTATTTTAGCTTACTAGTATGTATTTGTTATCCTTTTTTACTGTTTTTTTTATAACCTGGATCCGATAAATGAGAGTATGGTAGCTCCACGTTTCCAGCACTGTGTGGACTTATGAGCGATAGGGTATAATGATGGAAGTGTCATGTTATGAATTGTACTACATTTTTTGTGTTCAGGTTTTGTACGTTGTTAAGATTCCTGGATTTGTGTTTTGCTATACGTGGTGGATTTTTATGCGGTGACAGTCCTGAGATAACCACAGCTGTTGACGGGACTATAACACTAGACTAACTGACTAACTGAATGCCATTCTTGAATTAATGTTGATTTGTTTGTGCACTAATTCTCTCCACCACTGTTGTTGTGTACTGTGTGAGTGATGGTCATCTGGGCAGTCCTGGGTCATCCTTTTTTGGTTTTGAGGATGAACCCTGGTCTGTCTCACTGTGGCTGTCGCTTATACTTTGCTAAGCGACTTGGTGCCGAAAATGACTTTTGGTGAAGGGAGTTAATTACATAGAGTTATCTTTCTTTACTTAGCCAACACCTTAGTAGGTTGTGCAAGGCCGGTGCGAAGAGAATATTCTACCTCATCATATATCTACCCATTTCGATTTCGCGCTTGCGCACTCCGAGTTTTGAGTTTTTGCGCATGCGCATTGAGCCAATCGTCAGCTTACGCTAGCCTACTTCCTGTTTAAGCCATGACTTATTTACCTCCCTCTCTCTCTAAAACATGTTCGATTCGATTTCGATTATTGTTGTTTTATTCATAGGACTACTTATTTCTCATGACACCGGAGTGATTGATCGGTGTCAAGTTCAGTCTTGTCACGCCAGACTAGCTGCAGTTCTGTTATAAACAGAAGTTAAACTATCACAGGCCTCTGAAGAGAAGGTCACAATGCGTATTGCTGTGAAGCTAGTCTACACTGTGACGTCAATTATTTAACCCTTTGACTGCCACCAGCGTATCACGTACTGACCTGATGACATGCCGAGCCTGGTTCCGGTTCCGGGGCAACTATTTGCCAAGCCGTTTTAGGTTGCTGAGTCTATCGCAAAACTTTCTGAATAAAAGTGCATATAACCTATGCTTTTCTGAACGGGGATTGAATATACTATCCTTTGAGAACACTCTCACATGCATTCGAACATACTGCGAAAAGCGTATGGATAGAAAACGGGAAACTCTTAGAATAACCCTATGACGGATATTTCCGTGACGGGGCAGTTTATAGGTTACCGGAAGTTGACGGAAATATCCGTGACGGGGCAGTGAAAAGGCTAATGATGTTATCGGATGAAGAGGGATAACTCTGATAAGCTGGCTTTTTGGTCTAAGCACAGTCAAGAGAGTTATATCCCCAGACCATGTTGCCAGATTGGCTCTATCGGTTGTCTTTTTTTTATGGCTGATTTGCCCAATCATGTTTTACTTTAATTTTATCTGGCAGTCGAGGGGTTAAGCGTAACTGTTATCTATGCCGAGGTGTTTCTTTCTTTCTTTCTTTCTTCCTTTCTTTCTTTCTTTCTCTGAATGGGCCAATATTTTATTTACGTGCAACTAGAGCCAACTGAAGGTTACCGTAAATGCCTGTCTTTGTTGGAAAAGGGTAAGGTTGGTTTTTGTTTGTTTGTTTGTGTGTCTGTTTGCCGTTATACGCACACGCAGCCGCATAATGATGCTTGCTTGCACACACGCATGCGCGCGCGCGCGCGCACGCACGGGGAGAGAGAGAGAGAGAGAGAATTGAATTGAATTGTATTTATAGAGGGTCAAAGAATAAGCAATAACATGCTTTTTTACATCCAGCCCTCTGGAGAAAAACAACAACCACATATATAAAAGTAGAAATGAAAAAGGAAAAGGAATACAGACAACTATTATATATATATATATATGTAGCCGGTTACTACCCGCTTCGCGGATAAAAAATTTTAAAAATTGGACGGAGCCAGGTTCGAACCCGGAAGGTTTGGGTGAGGTGCGACGATTAACCATTAGGCTATTGTATCTTGCTGCTGTCTGTTGAACATTTTGCCTTATAGTTGCAAAACGCAGTGGGTAGAACCACTGAGCTGGTCGATTTCTTGACTTTGACTAATTACGCTAATTACGGAGCGTGTTGCAAAATGTAATGTACCCTATGTTAGCCAGGGATCATCCATCTGGATACTGTGAAAGTTTGGCGGCGATAAAACCACGCTAAATATGGTTTTATCCCGAACACACACACACACACACACACACACACACACACACACACACACACACACACACACACACACAGCTCGGTTATATAAATAAAAGCATGCAAAATACGACCCTATATGTAATAACACTACAATAACAACATCAAACTTAATATTATAAACTACATTCATTTATAACATGCAAAAATTAAGAAGTAAGCCCCCCCCACACACACACACACCACACACACACTGGAAAAAGCACAACTTCAGAAGTACACAAACACATGACAAAATCAATCCTAATCATACTTACTCGTCTTTAAAATGTACTTATTTGAAAGAGAGAGAGGTTTATTCATTTTTTTAAGACTGTTCTCCTCTATCCTGTTCGTCTTCTTCGTTCAGATGCGTCATGCTGCCGTTATGCGCCTAACTAAGAAATAGTTAGGCCCAGAAAGTCCGACTTCGGCTGGTAGAGGAAATGTTTTTGAAAGTCTTTCGTGAAAAAAAGGCAGAAAGATAGTAGATGACAGTAAGCAAAGGGAAAAGGCAGAGTCAAAGAGAGTGACAGATTAGAGGAAGCTACAAGCACAGAACTTCCAAGGAAGGATGGAAGTTCAGTTTAACGTCGCGTGTCGGCTTTCGCCATGTACGACGGGCTGAACCAACCAACCAAGGTATAAACAAAAATTCATGTTCCTGAATCACTGTCTTAACCAAAAGGCCGAGAAGCGATCAGAATATAAGAAGGTATGGTTCCAAAAGGTGGGGGAACTATTTATACAAAAGACCCCCCGGTATCCCCATGGGCGGGCTATCCTTTTGACTTGGTAAGTACTGTAATTAACACCATGTGTTTTGCTCAGTTGCAGTGCAATGCTATTATATGGGCTCCTAGAGGTGACTGCTCTTTGTGGCCTGAGTTGTGTTTGTTAACGTCAAGTATAGGTTTTGCGAAGTGACTTAGCTTACCACCTCCGTCATGCATAACAATTCGCGCGCGCGCGCGTGTGTGTGTGTTGGGGGGGGGTGGGAGTAGGGGCGATGTGATGTGTGTGTGTGTGTGTGTGTGGGGGGGAGTGGGGGTGAGTAGGGGCGATGTGTGTGTGTGTGTGTGTGTGTGTGTGTGGGGGGGGGTGTGTAGGGGCGATGTGTGTGTGTGTGTGTTGAGAGTGGGTGGGTGGGGGTAGGAGCGATGTGTGTGTGTGTGTGTGTGTGTGTGTGTGAAGCAAGTTAAAATAAGCTTTTTTTTCATCCTGTCGTCATGAAAAGAATTTAAAAAAATACTGAATCAAATAAAATGTAAAGATCAACAATGAAAATTGGCGTAAGGAACCAAAGCACAATGAACACTTAATATCAAAAACAAATCATACATAGATCATGACTAGCAAATACAATATGTACAAAATATAAATACAAATGTAATCATAGTATGAAAGGGAGAGAGAGAGCAAGAGGTGGTGGGACAAGAACAACACGATTGAGACATAGAGGCTGATAGAGACATCGTAAAGAAGAGAAAAATAAAAAGGAGCCTGATAGAGTGTGTGTGTGTGTGTGTGTGTGTGTGTGTGTGTGTGTGTGTGAGAGAGAG
Source organism: Phymorhynchus buccinoides (assembly GCA_017654935.2). NCBI lineage: Eukaryota > Metazoa > Mollusca > Gastropoda > Neogastropoda > Raphitomidae > Phymorhynchus > Phymorhynchus buccinoides. The sequence goes on along the minus strand of CM065712.1, from coordinate 27,350,572 downwards.
AGAGAGAGAGAGAGAGAGAGAGAGAGAGAGAGAGAGAGAGAGAGATCGCGGATTGTGTGTTGGGTGGGGGTGGGGGGGTAGGGGCGATGTGATGTGTGTGTGTGTGTGTGTGTGTTTGAGTTTGTTTGTGTGTGCGCGCGTGCTATCGTCAGTCATGTCCTTAACCTTTACATAGCAGATACATCAATCGATTGATTGTTTCATTCATTCATTCATTGGTTAGTTGATTGATTCATTCATTCATTGGTTGATTGATTGATTCATTCATTGGTTGATTGATTCATTCATTGGTTGATTGATTGATTCATTCATTCATTGGTCCCAGCCAGCCTATCAACCATGTCGGATCATCAAAAGAAGCAAGCCTTGGTTGATTGATTAATTAATTAATAATAATAATAATAATAATAAGCATTTATAGCGCCTAATCTTAAAAAAGCCCTAATGAGGCGTTATACTACTCCTTGCAGACACGAAAGGGCGATAATTTATGGCCCGAACTGCCGATGCCCCCTGGTGACGATTCAGGAGCAGATAATTATCTGTGGCTACTAGTTCCTGACAGGCAAGGGCAATAATCTTAAGTAGGGGGCGTTCGCATCTCAGGTTAACCCTTTCACCGCCAGCCATATTTCAGCCAAAAAATGTCCATTAAATTTATCTGGGTAGAGAACAAAATCCATCTGCAGTATTGGGGATTCTTCTGTGACATGTATAAAATAAGGTCTATCCTTACTTCCCAAAACTACGACAATAGGGTCTTTGGATAATAGACCCCAATTTGATGCCTTTTAGTGACATAGGTGTTCAATCACTGTGGTGCTAAAATGCGACTTTGGCGGTGAAAGGGTTAAGAGACAGGGGCAGACAATTTTCGGTATAAAGCGTCGTTGTCTGATTGTTACAGAGCTACAACAACAACATACAGTATTTATACGGCGCTAAATCTTGATAGAAATCAAATCGAAGCGCGCGCACACACTCGTTAAACATAACGAATTGAAAACAAAAACGCTATGCAAAGACGAACAAGAAGATAACAGACGTACACACGTTTGAGAATAAGACCTAAGGAAGGGACAGAGAGAGAGAGAGAGAGAGAGAGAGAGAGAGAGAGAGAGAGAGAGAGAGAGAGAGAGAGATTCAATGACGGGGGGAAAAGGTGTTTTTTGAGGTTTTATTTGAAAGCAGAGAGGGTCGGTCGCTGACGGAGGGGGAGAAAGGAAGTTTGTTCCAGGAGGTTGGTCTAGAAACAGCAAAAGAGCTCCGACCAACAGTCGAAAGCTACCAACCAAATATGCCGGATTCTCAAAAGAAGAGAGAGATGACGCGGCTGATTCTTGATTGATTGACGAATGGATGGAAGGATGGATGGATGGATTGATTGATTGTCCCAGCAATCCTTCCAACCAGCCATCTCAGACTCTCGGAAGAAGCGAGCCATGAAGAGGCTGGTTCTTGATTACTGATGGATGGATGGATGGACGGATTGATTGGTCGATCGATTGGTTGATTGATTGACTGATTAATTGGTCGATTGATTGGTTGATTGATCGATTAGTTGATTGATTGATCGATCGATTGGTTGATTAATTGCTTGTTGATTGATTGGTTGTTGATTGATCGATCGATTGGTTGATTAATTAGTTGATTGGCTGTTGATTGATTGATTGATCGATCCATTGGTTGATGAATTAGTTGATTGATTAATCGGTCGATTGGCTGATTAATTGGTTGATTGATTGATCGGTCGATTGGCTGATTAATTGGTTGATTGATTGAGTGTGTGCGTGTGCGCGTGCGTGTGCGCGTGCGTGTGCGTGTGCGTGTAATGTATGTGTGTATGTGTGTGTATGCAGTGTGTGTGTTGATTGTGCCGTATGGAAATTGAGTGGTGTGTGTGTGTGTGTTTTGAGAACCCACCTGATCCCTCGTGATTGAGGCTCCACTCTCTTTCTCTTCTCTCTCTCTTGCCTTTAGGTCTGTTTCTGCTGTATACCATTTATGTCAAACGTGTGTGCTCGCTTTGTATTGCATTTTTGTTTGAATGCGTTATGAATGCTAATGTGTGTGTGCGCTTTGATTTGATTTATATCAAGATTCAGCGCCGTATAAATACCGTATGTTGTTGTTGTTGTTGTGTGTGTGTGTGTGTGTGTGTGTGTGTGTGTGTGTGTGTGTGTGTTTATAGTTCTATTTCTTTGTAAAGCGCCATGAATAGAATTTTCTAGATATGTGTGCTATATAAGTGCCAATTATTATTATTACTAGCGCAACGCCTAGTACTGGCAATGCACCGTACTGGTAACGCCTAGTAACGGTAATGCCAAGTACTGGTAACGCTGAGTACAGCAAATTTGAAGCGATTCGGTTAAGAAACGGCGGAGTTATAAGGCCCCGTTTCCCATTGGCGCTGCTGTGAGAGTGACGCGCTCTCCCGATTCTCTTCAAATTTGCTGCCAGGCTTTGCCCGGGCCATAGCAAGCCTGACAGCAAATGTGAGGCGATTCGGTTAAGAACGGCGGAGTTATGCGTGAAAAGGTGAAGCGGCGTATAGCGCGCGCGTTTCTGAACCGATTCGCTTCGGGTTTGCTACACGGATAGGCACCGTCCCCGGTCATCTTCCTGCCAAATGCGAAGGCAATCGGTCCAGAAACACCGGAGATACGGGCGCCGAGAGGCCAGCGGATGCGCGTTTGGCGCATTTGCCGAACCGCGCAAATGACACAGCCGCCTCGGTTGCCGTTGCCATCGCCCCGTTAGGGCTCACAGCAAATTTGAAGCGATTCGGTCGAAAAACGGCGGAGTTATAAGGCCCGTTTTGTGTTTCAGACAGACACACACACACACGGACACTTGGCTTTTTACTATATGATTATTATTATTGATCGATCGATTGGATGATTAATTGTTTGATTGGTTGTTTGATTAATTGATCGATCGATCGATCATCTCACCTACCCTACCATCCAACCATGTCGGGTTCTCAGAAGAAGGGAGCTATGAAGCGGTTGGTCCTTGATTGATTGTTTGATTGATTGATGGATGGATGGATAGATGGGTGGATGGATTGATTGACTGACTGACTGATTGTTCCAGCTACCATGCCAGATTATCGAAATAAGCCGGAGCATTGAATCAGCAGGTTCTCGGTGGATTGGTTCGTTAATTCGTCGATTGACTGAAAGATTGGTTGATTGATCGATTGATTGATGGATGGATGGATAGATGAGTGGATGGATTGACTGATTGACTGACTGACTGACTGATTGTTCGAGCTACCGACCAACTATGCCAGATTCTCAAAAGAAGCCGGAGCATTGAATCAGCAGAAGGTTCTCGGTGGATTAGTTGATTAATTCGTCGATTGACTGACAGATTGGTTGATTGTTTGGCTAATGGATTGACTGACTGTCCCA
>CM065712.1:27304653-27342153 GCA_017654935.2 Phymorhynchus buccinoides | reverse complement strand
CTTCCCCTCCCCCCCCACGCCAACTGTCGTCCTCAACGGGCGAAAATGTGCGTTTTGCCCTTAAAAGGGGCACCCTGACGGATGAGGTTTTTTTGCAAGAAACACGTCGAGGTCATCAGAAAGACAGCCTTTTCAAAGATCGGAACACTCACTTTGCTCTGGTTTCCTAGAAATCAAACCGTCAAAACGGCGATTCCTCCTTGGCGGAGTTGCCGGAGAGAGAAGCCATTTTGGACGGGGTGGGTGGAATCCACTGAGAGTGGTTGAAGCTTTTTTTTCTTCTTATTTGTAGTGCAGTAAAAAACAAACAAATTGGAGCTATTTCCTTTGTTGTGAGCGAAACTCCTTTTGGTAAACTGTATAAAAACTGTGTAAAAAGGCTTGTATTTGTGGCGGTGCCATAGCCGATGAGGTTTAACTGAGGCGTGGTCACCGCTACAGCTATCTGTATTAATTATTAAAAAATTGGGACTTTACTGGTTTCGTACTGCCTCCGGGCATTGCCTCCAGTATTGTTCCCACCATATTTGTATTTACAAATGTCCCATATGTGTCTGATTCAGACCAAGAGGACATAAAACTCCATTTTCTCTCTTGTATTTGTGGAAATTTTATGCAAATGATTTGGTCTAACTCAGGCGGCCATTAGAAAAGAGAAGTCAGAGAAGGCACATGTCTTCTCTTTCACTGAAAGAATCTGACTTCCAGCACCTCCGCCAAGGAGGAATCGCCGATTTGACGGTTTGATTTTTAGGAAACCTGACCAAAAGTGAGCGTTGCGATCTCCGTAAAGGGTGTTTTTCCTGATGTCAGATCTCGACACCAAAACATTGCAAAAAAACTCATCCGTCAGGGTGCCCCTTTAATTCTTCACACAGCTCTCACCTTATTATTGACCCCCAAACCCCCACAGGTAAGGGCAAAGCGGGGAAAGGCGTTTCCGCAAAAAGCACCCCCACCCCTACCCCTACTGCTACTACTTCCATGCTGCTGCAAGTCGTCGACTACGTCTCCAAGGTGCGCCTCCGGTTGAAGACGCCCCAGTCACGTGACGACCTCTACGGCTACGGATTGGTTGTCTCCGGGCCCCCGCACCGGCCATCTTTGACGACCCCTTGCGAGTTCCTGTCCGGGGAGTCGTTCTTCGGCATGAAGTCTTCCATGAACGTGGTGCACAGCTCGCTGAAGGAGGAGCTCAAGTTCTTCCTGCCCGTGTACGTCCACCCCACTCACGGGAAGGAGATCAAGGTATGGGAGAGAGAGGGGGGAGAGGTTGAGGGGAGGGAGGGGGTGGGGAGAGAGAGAGGGGTGGGGAGAGAGAGGGAGAGAGAGAGGGAGACGGAGAGAGAGAGAGAGAGAGAGAGACAGAGAGAGATAGTGTGTGAGAGAGATAGAGAGAGTGAGAGAGAGAGAGAGAAAGAGTGAGAGAGAGAGAGAGAGAGAGAGAGAGAGAGAGAGTGAGAGAGAGAGTGAGAGAGAGTGAGAGAGAGAGAGAGTGAGAGAGAGAGAGAGGGAGTCTGAGAGAGAGAGAGAGAGAGAGAGAGAGAGAGAGAGTGAGAGAGAGACAGAGTGTGAGAGAGAGAGACGGAGAGAGAGAGAGAGAGAGAGTGAGAGAGAGAGAGAAAGAGTGAGAGAGAGAAAAAAGAGTGAGAGAGAGAGACAGAGAAAGAGGGTGAGAGAGAGAGAGAGAGAGAGAGAGAGAGAGAGAGAGAGAGAGAGAGAGAATGAGAGAGAGAGAGAGAGAGAAAGTGAGAGAGACAGTGAGAGAGAGAGAGGGAGACGGAGAGAGAGAGAGAGAGAGAGAGACAGAGAATGAGAGAGAGAGAGAGAGAGACGGAGAGAGAGAGAGAGAAAGAGTGAGAGAGAGAGAGACAGAGAGAGAAAGAGTTCCCTGCTCATGTACATCCACCCTACCCACAGGAAGGAGATCAAGGTATGAAAGAGAGAGAGAGGAGAGAAAGGGGAGAGAGAGAGAGAGAGCACAAGTTTTCTTGCCTATGTGTATCCGTCCCACCACACCTGGCAAGAAAGTCAAAGTTTAACCCTTTGAAAGCCAGCCATTTTTCAACCAAAACTTTCTATTAAACTTACCTGGGTGGAGAACAGATTCTGTCTGTTATATTGGGGATTCTTCTCTGACATGCATAGAATAGGGTCTGCCCTTGCCCTCCGAAATTAAGAACATAAGGTCATTAGTTAACAGATCCTGATGTTTTGATTATAAGAATAGGCATTGCCTAAAATCTTCATCCTTGTTAAATAAAGTTTTTCAGTGTTCAGTGTTCTCTCTCTCTGTGTGTCTCTCTCTGTGTCTCTCTCTTTCTGTCTGTCTCTCTCTCTCTCTCTCTCTCTCTCTCTCTCTCTCTCTCTCTCTCTCTCTCTCTCTCTCTCTCTCTCTCTCTCTCTCTCTCTCTCTCTCTCTTTCTGGCTGTCTGTCTCTCTCGGTCTCTCTCTCTCTCTCTCTCTCTCTCTCTCTCTCTCTCTCTCTCTCTCTCTAGGGGGTGGTAGTCATAGTAGTAGTAGCCATAGTCTCTCTCTCTCTCTCTCTCTCTCTCTCTCTCTCTCTCTCTCCAGGACACTTTCGAAGAGACGATCCAGGCGGTGGGGCAAATCCTTCCCGGCGTGTCCTCCCTGTCCCTGGAGGAGAAGATCCTCAAGACCATCCCCAACCTCATGGCGGCCACGGTGGTGGAGTTCTCCAAGGGCACCCAGCACACCAGCGACAACAGCCTCAACGGCTACTTCGCCCTGCATCGCCTGCTGCTGTGGGCACTGGACACCTACCCTAAACTGCAGCCCTTGGTGGAAACGCGACTGCAGGTGAGAACAAGTAGTAGTAGTAGCAGTAGCAGTAGTAGTAGTAGTAGTAGTAGTAGTAGTTGTAGTAGTGGTAGTAGTAGTATAGTAGTAGTAGTAGTAGTAGGTAGTAGTAGTAGTAGCAGTAGTAGTATAGTAGTAGTAGTAGTAGCAGCAGTAGTAGCACACTCTCTCACTCTCTCTCACTCACTCTCTCTCTCTCTTCTCTCTCTCTCTCTCTCTCTCTCTCTCTCTCTCTCTCTCTCTCTCTCTCTCTCTCTCTCTCTCTCTCTCTCTCTCTCTCTCTCTCTCTCGGATATTCCATGCGGAGACCCGTGCGCAATCCATACATAAGTGAAACAAAGAAAGGAAAAAATTTGCGCACGTGTCCCAATTTCCCCTATAATATGCGTAAACTGTTATCCTTCTTTCTTTCACTTATTTAGGGTTTTCCGTACCGAACTTACGCTGAACCCGACCTTACCCTTTGTTTTCGTGATCAGCATCACGGGGAGTGGGGGGGGGGTGCAGTGGAAAACAATTTGAAGGGGCCAAAAGGACAGTGACAGTGAGAGCCAGCAGAGGGGTTTTTTCTGTCTATCCCAAGGAACCGCTTGACAGAATCGCTTTAAATTTTGTGTGGTGGTGTGTCACCAAGAGAGGAAGGCATCCAAGCATAAATTATTGCTGTCGTGACCTTAACCCTTTCACCGCCAATGTCGGATTTTTGCACCACAGTGGTTTAACGCCCATGATACTAAAAAGGCATCAAATCTGAGCCTGTTATCTGAAACCCCATTTTCCTAATTTTGGGAGGTAATGATAGGCCCAATGTTATACATGTCACAGAGGAATTCCCAACATTGCAGATACATTTTTTCTCTACCCAGTTAAGTTTGATGGTATTTTTTGGCTGAAAAATGGCTGGCGGCGAAAGGGTTAAAGACCCAGTGACGCACCAGGATTAAGTCCCTTGGTTTTTCTGGGTTGCTGTGACCCACATACGAATTTCCCCATATTCAAATTGAGGCTGCTCTTTAAACTGATGTGTCGGTTCGAATTTGGGGCCATTTATATGGGAGTCAGACTTGGTCAAAACAAGATTTCTTTCCAGTTATGAGAGGGGAAACACGTGAAACCCGTGATTTTGACACGTGATCTGGTGGATTTTTAACCTTGGAGTATATTATGTTTGGGGGTGTAGCTGGTAACTGGGACTACGTTTATATGGCGTTGCCGTCTCGTTTTTATTTTGTTTTCCTCAGGAGTTCATTGAGGATGAGGAGAAGAGGACCAAGAAAGCGTGTCCCCACATTGGAGAATGGCTGATGCTACTGTCCGCCTCACAGAAATACAGGTACTGTGTGTGTGTGCAGGGTTCACAGGGACCCCCATTTGGGGGTCTATGAAGCACTAATATTCTAAAGGGCTCTCTAAAAGAATGTGCAGGGGGTCCCAGGGATGCACTAGAAAAGTTATTTTTAGCATTCACAATGCCACTGGGACCCTCTATCCCCCCGCCTCTAGGACCCTCTATGCTGTAAGTGAAGGAGTCATTGGGACCCCTTGTTTTGCAGGGCGATTGGGGGCCCTGGGTGTGTGTGTGTGTGTGTGTGTGCGTGCGTGCGTGCGTGCGTGCGTCCCAGGGATGCACTAGAAAAATTCTTTTTAGCATTCACTATGCCACTGGGACCCTCTATCCCGCCTCTAGGACCCTCTATTCTGTAATTGAAGTTTCATGAGTCCCTGGGACCCCTTGTTTTGCAGGGCGATTGGGGGCCCTGGTGTGTGGGTGTGACCGTGTGTGGGTGGGTGTATCGTCACAACGTTATGTAGTTTCACTTCATTTGAGTTTTCATTTCATTTTCATTTCAATTGGACTATTGCTTCGTTTTCGATTTCAGTTCATTTCATTTGTTTTAAACAAAGTTTATTGACGTAATGCATTGCAGTGTACACAAATTATTTCATGAGCACAACAAGCCGTAAGCTTATAAGCGCACTCCAAAACGTTTCAGTTACAAACATAAGGCTGCATCCATGAATGTACTTGACTAGCTATGAGAAAATCAATTGCATTGGAATAAGAAAATATAAACTAAGCAACGATAACAATGCATCATGCACCCATTTATAGCTGAAAAAACACACCAATAGATGTATAAAAAAAAGACAAAAAAGAAGAAAATAGCAAAAAAACAAAACGAAGAATGTGGGAGGGTTGTTGTTTGTTTTTTTACAAAATACAACATACTTAGTACACTATAAGCCAACAATCATTTCATTCCATTTCAGCTTCATTTCATTCCATTTTAGCTTCATTCCATTTCAGCTTCATTTCATTTCATTCCATTTCATTTCATTCCATTTCAGCTTCATTCCATTTCAGCTTCATTTCATTCCATTTCAGCTTCAATTCATTTCATTCCATTTCAGCTTCAATTCATTTCATTCCATTTCAGCTTCTTTTCGTTTCATTCCATTTCAGCTTTAATTCATTTAATTCCATTTCAGCTTCATTTCATTCCATTTCAGCTTCAATTCATTTCATTCCATTTCAACTTCATTTCATTTCATTTCCATTTCAGCTTCAATTCATTTAATTTCATTCCATTTCAGCTTCAATTCATTTCATTCCATTTCAACTTCATTTCATTTCATTCCATTTCAGCTTCAATTCATTTAATTTCATTCCATTTCAGCTTCAATTCATTTCATTCCATTTCAGCTTCAATTCATTTCATTGCATTTCAGCTTCATTTCATTTCATTCCATTTCAGCTTCATTTCATTTCATTGCATTTCAGCTTCAATTCATTTCATTCCATTTCAGCTTCAATTCATTTCATTGCATTTCAGCTTCATTTCGTTTCATTCCATTTCAGCTTTAATTCATTTCATTCCATTTCAGCTTCAATTCATTTAATTTCATTCCATTTCAGCTTCAATTTCGTTCCATTCCATTTCAGCCTCAATTCTTTTCATTTAATTCCGTTTCAGCTTCATTTCATTCCATTTCGTTCCATTCCATTCCATTTCAGCCTCAATTCATTTCATTCCGTTTCAGCCTCAATTCATTTCATTTCATTCCGTTTCAGCTGGACTGAAGCCTCCGAGGCGTACCTGTGCGAGTCGTTCCGCCGCAACGTCATGTGGTTCGTGAAGGACGAGGAGAAGCTGGGCTACCTGGACACCGATATGGATTACCGTCTCAACGCCACCTTCACCAAGACTGAAGTCAGCAGGAAAATACTGGCTTTCCAGGTCAGAGAGAGAGAGAGGGGGGGTAGGAAAGAGAGAAGGGGGAAGGAGAGAGGGGGGAGAGGGAAAGAGAGAGAGAGGGGGGGAGAGACATAGGGAGAAAGAGAGGGAAAGAGAGAGAGGGGGGGAGAGATAGATAGAGGGCGAGGGAAAGAGAGAGGGGAGAGAGAGAGGGGGAGAAAGAGAGGGAGAGGAGGGGGAAGAGAGAGATAGAGAGGGAGAAAGATGGGGGAAGGGAAAGAGAGAGAGAGAGAGACAGACAGACAGACAGACAGACAGACAGAAGGGGGGAGAGAGAGACTGATAGAGACAGAGACTGACAGACAGACAGACAGAAGTGGGTAGAGAGAGACTGACAGAGACAGAGGCAGTGATGGAGAGGGAGGGAGAAAGGTGAAAAGCTAAGGGGACAGAAAGACAGGCGGACAAACAAATGAGATCAACGCAGAAAAACATAATCAGAATTTGACTTTTACATTTTTGGTAGGAAAATATGATACTATTTCACTTATAATCTTATTGCTTTAAAGTCTTATCGCTTTATAATACTCACTAACTGTTTATTTGTTCTATGTTCGATGTCACAAGTGATGGATAATACACAGTAACTTAACATCTTAAAGTAAAATAGAAGAGTGTTATATTAATCACTAGCAAAGCCACTCGCTAAGCTTAGTGTGCCCGTACACACACACACACACACACGCACGCACGCACGCACGCACGCACGCACGCACGAGGGTAGGATGAAAAAACCGCTTTGTCAGCTTATTCTTTAACCCTCAATTAAGATGATTTTGACTTGACTTGACTTCACACACACACACACACACACACACACACACACACACACACACACACACACACACACACACACTCACTCGATCTCTCTGTCTCTCTCTCTCCCTCTCTCCCTCCCTCCCCCCCCCACCTCTCGCATATAGTCAGGTTTACGGTTCAAGGGAAGTAAGCCTGTCCAGCTTGTCAGTCCCTAGAGTTACTGTCCTTTACTACTACAGCATATACGATCTTACAGAAACGTTGAGTCCGCCTTGGCGGAGATTTGCGCTGGATGTTCAAATGTTTGATCAAAGAAACCACAAACACCACTAACTGTATATATTTAAGGTAGCTCTGTGCTGTGAAAAGAATAAAATAAAAGTAAAAGTAAAAGATTGTGCTGGTTGACTTTTTGTCCCAATCGGGGACAGATAGTGTATGAGCAAGTACATAGAGAGATCTCTTTCGAATTTATGGAATTCTCGTCAGTATGTATATCTGCTAACAAACACTATCTTGTGGATCAACCCCAACAGGAAGACATTTCTAATAAAAGAACGGTGTCCTCTCTGCACTAGGCCGAAAAGTCCACAATTTAAGCAAACCAGCACATGATGTTCAAATGTTCTGTGAGACCATCTGTGTACCATGATACGCCCCACCGCACCAAATTTGAAGTGATTGTGTGCACAGGTTCATGAGTTGCAGGGCGAACAAACACACAGACATGAAATAACTGTTGTTACACAGGTATAGCTTGCGTTTCTTCAGGTGCTGTTCCTGGACATAGCGCTCCCGAAGGGCCTGAGCAGGAAACAGATCATCGAGCGCTATGACGCCAACGTCGGGTTCCCTACCGCCAAGATGGTGGCCCAGATGAAACAGGCCTGTGACGTCATCAAAAACAAGATGGCCACCTATGATGACTGGTTCAAGGTGTGTGTGTGTGCGCGCGTGCGTGTGTGTGTGTGTGGGGAGGGGGGGGGGGGTGATGTGTGTGTGTGTGTGTGGGGGGGGGGGGGGGGGGGGGTGTGTGTGTGTGTGTGTGTGTGTGTGTGTGTGTGTGGGTGGGTGGGTGGGTGTGTGTGTGTGTGTGTGTGTGTGTGTCTGTGTGTGTGTGTGTGTGTGTGTGTGTGTGTGTGTGTGTGTGTGTGTGTGTGTGTGTGTGTGTGTGTGTGTGTGTGTGTGTGTGTCTGTGTGTGTGTCTGTGTGTGTGTGTGTGTGTGTGTGTGTGTGTGTGTGTGTATGTGTGTGTGTGTGTCTGTGTGTGTGTGTGTCTGTGTGTGTTTGTGTGTGTGTGTGTGTGTGTGTGTGTCTGTGTGTGTTTATGTCTGTGTGTGTTTCTTCTTCCTCTTCTTCCTCTTCTTCTCTCCATGTCATTATTATTATTATTATATTTCTCTCCAAGCATTAACAAGTGTTCGAGCTCAGGCTGAGGCCCCCAAAAAGACTTGTTCGATAAACCCTTTTTCTTCTTTTTCTACTTCTTCTTCTTCTTCTTCTTCTGCTTCTTCTTCTTCTTCTTCTTCTTCTTCTTCTTCTTCTTTCTTCTTCTTCTTCTTCTTCTTCTCTTCTCTTCTTCTCTTCTCTTCTTCTCCTCTTATATCTCTCCTCCTTCGTCTTCTTCTTCTTCTTCTTCTTCTTCTTCTTCTTCTTCTTCATCTTCATCTTCTTCACCATTATCATCACAACCTTATAATTATTATTATTTATTTTTTTAATTTTATTTTTTTAAATTATTATATCTCTCCAAACATTACCTAGGTGCTTAAGTTGAAGCCGTGGCCCTTTTTTTCATCTTCTTCTTCTTCATCTTCTTTCTTGGTTCTACTTCTTCTTCTTCTTCTTTTCTTCCTCCTCCTTCTTCTTCTTCTTTTCCTCCTCCCCCTCCTCCTCTCCTCCTCCTCCTCCTCCTCCTTCTTCTTCTCTTCACCATTATCATCACTACTTTATATTAAATGTATCATGATCATTCTATCTCTCCTCTCTCCAATACATTACCTTCTTCTCCTCCGTCTTCTTCTTCTTCTTCTTCTTCTTCTTCTTCTTCTTCTTCTTCTTCTTCTTCTTCTTCTCCTTCTTCTCCTCCTCCTCCTCCTCAATCTTCTTCTTCTTCCTCCTCCTCCTCCTTCTTCTTCTTCTCCTTCTTCTTCTTCTTCTTCTTCTTCTTCTCCTTCTTCTTCTCCGTCTTCTTCTCCTCCTCCTCCTCCTCATTTTTCTTCTCCTCCTTGTTCTTCTCTTCACCATTATCATCACTACTTGATATTACGTGTATCATGATCATTCTATCTCTCCTCTCTCCAATACATTACCTTCTTCTCCTCCGTCTTCTTCTTCTTCTTCTTCTTCTTCTTCTTCTTTCTTCTTCTTCTTCTTCTTTTCTCCTCCTTCTTCTCCTCCTCCTCTTCTTCCTCAATCTTCTTCTTTTCCTCCTCTTCCGTCTTCTTCTTTCTCCTTCTTCTTCTTCTTCTCCTTCTTCTCCTTCTTCTTCTCCGTCTTCTTCTCCTCCTCCTCCTCCTCATTTTTCTTCTCCTCCTTGTTCTTCTCTTCACCATTATCATCACTACTTGATATTACGTGTATCATGATCATTCTACCTCTCCTCTCCCCAATACGTTACCCTATAATACTACAGGTTCTCAACCTGAAGCTGAAACTCCTCCTTCTTCTTCTTCTTCTTCTTCTCTTCCTTCTTCTCCTCCTCCTCCTCCTTTTTCTCCTCCTCCTCCTTTTTCTCCTCCTCCTCCTCCTCCTCCTCCTCCTCCTCCTTGTTCTTCTTCTCTTCACCATTATCATCTCTTATTCATAATTATTATCGTATCTCTCCCATACCTTACCCTATGAAAATACTACAGGTTCTCAAGCTGAAGCCGTGGCCCCAGAAGGTCCTGTTCGACAAACTGGTCGGGGCGCTCCGCTTCTCCATCCTCACCGACGGCTACCACTGGTCCTTCCCAAAGTCCGCCGGCGGCTGGCGCCCCGTCATGGCCCGCTACAAGGACATGGTCCAGGCCTTCCAGGAAAAGTCCGCCACCGGTGGGGGAAAGTCCTCCCGTGGAAAGTCCGCCGGAGGGGAAAAGTCCACCGCTTCGGGGAAGGAGGAGGGTGCTGAGAGTGGTGCTAGCAAAGCGAAGTCGTCCGCCGCCGCAGCAGCGTTGAAGAAGGGAGAGAAATCCTTCAGCAAAGAAGACAAGAACAAGAAGGAGAAGGGAGCGACCTCTGGTGGCAAAACAGGGGTCAGGGGTAAAGGTCGAGGTCAAGGTCGGAGGAGAGAGGAGGAGGAGGAGGGGGAGGGGGAGAGTGAGGAGGAAGAAGAGAAGGAAGTAGTAAAGGCTGGAAGGAGAGGCAGGGGGAGAGGCAGGGGGAGGGGAAGGGGGAGGGGAGGAACGAAAGGGAGAAAAAAGAAGAAGAAGAGGAGGAGGAGGAATTAGAGGAAGTGGGTAAGGGGAGAGGGAGAGGCAGGGGGAGAGGCAGGGGGAGCGGAAGGGGAGGGGAGGAACGAAAGGGAGAAAAGAAGAAGAAGAAGAAGAGGAGGAGGAGGAATTAGAGGAAGTGGGTAAGGGAAGAGGAGGGAGGAAGGGGTAAGGGGAGAGGGAGGAGGGGGACGAGCGGAAGGGAGAAAAGAAGAAGAAAAGAAGAAGAAGAGGAGGAGGAATTAGAGGAAGTGGGTAAGGGGAGAGGGAGGGGCAGGGGGAGGGGAAGGGGAGCAGCGAAAGGGAAAAAGGAAGAAAAAGAAGAGTGTGAAAAGATGGAGGAGGAAGATGAAGAGGAAGTGGGTAAGGGGAGAGGTAGGGGGAGGGGAAGAGGGAGGGGGAGGGGCGCTAAGAGAGTGGCCTCGTCTTCGAGGTCCCCAGGCCCTGCCAAGAAAAAAGGCAGAAAGTGAAGAAGGAGGGGAAAAAGACAGAAAAGAGAAAAAAATAGAAGCCATCGAGTTTGTTTGTCCTTTTTTTTGCTTGGTTTGTTTGGTTTTTGTTTGATTAAGTCGTTGTTTGTATTGGGAGAACTTTCACAAATCAAACGATCACACGCACGCGTGCACAGGATATTAGGCAGCAAACTCGCGTACATTTACAGATGCGTGCACGCGCATGCACGTGCTTACATGTACACAAACACACACACACACAATCACACATGTACAATCAAGGATGCACACACAGATACACACACACTCACACTCACTCGCAAACACAGAGAGAGAGATTGAGATACAGACACATACACACACACATACAGTCAAGGACACACACACATACAGAGTGTCACATACACGCGCACGCAAGCATACACACACACACACACACACACACACACACACACACACACACACACACACACACACACACACACACATACAGAGTCGCATACACGTGCGCACGCAAGCATGCACACACACACACACACATTCTCAGTGATTTCTCACACACAACCTACCTTTCCCAAACCTGAACCTTTCGAACCTGCACTCCCTCTCCTTCTCCCCTCCCCATCCCCCCCCCCCCTTCACATTACAGAACCGGTGAATAACTAACATCATGCCAACCTAGAAGAAGAACAAGAAATGCATACAGAAGATGAAGAGGATTTGATTGATTTATTGAACTTTTTAATGGTTAAAGATTTAGGCACGTTTAACTAAAAGCCTTTTTTGGGCAAATCTGCCCATTAAGAAAAAGAAAAAAATACAAAATTGAAGAAGAACAACAACAAATGCATACAGAAGAAGAAGAAGAAGAATATGTACGTTTACAACAACAACAACAACAACAACATACAGTATTTATACGGCGCTGAATCTTGATAGAAATCAAATCAAAGCGCACGCACACGTTAGCATTCATAGCGCATTCAATCAAAAACGCAATACAAAAGCGAACACACACGGATGACATAAATGGAATATAGCAGAAACAGACCTAATGGCAAGAGAGAGAAGAGAAAGAGAGCGGAGCTCTAATGACGGGGGGGGGGAAACAGGTGGGCTTTGAGGTTAGCTTTGAAAGCAGAGAGGGTCGGTCGCTGACGGAGGGGGAGAGGAAAGTAGTAGTAACATTAGCACTTCAAGGTTCAAGGAAAAGCTCAGCGTGATAATTGATGTAACGAATAATCTGCATGTCAGTTTTTGTCACCCAAGTGCAAAAAAAACACAACACAGTTTGTTTGTTTTCATTTTATATGATTTTTCTTTGGTTCTTTTTCTGCGCGTGCGCGCATGTGTGTATGAAGGATTTTTTTTTTAAAAGAGAAGATTGCATAATATTTGTTTGATCTATGGATATCATAATAGACTGACTTAGTCGGACTTGCTGGGCCTAACTATTTCTTAGTTAGGCGCGTAACGGCAGCATGACGCATCTACGCTCATAATTGACAGAAAACTGTCTGAGCGATCGAAGAAGAAGAAGAAAAATAGTGCCTCCTTGGTCACGTGATTTTCAGTAATTCCAAAGCTTGGTGACTGATAAGTTCTAGGAAAAACGTGAAAATAAGAATGATATTGCTTGGTGTTTTGATGGTGAATTGTTTTTTGTTAAGCTGTTGGTATGCTGTTGTTATTGTTGTTGTTGTTGTTGTTGTTGATGATGATGATAAGTCAGTCTAAAGCTCGTGGCTTAGACGATATAGATAACATAATGATTAACCCTTTCACCGCCATAGTCGCATTTTAGCGCCATAGTGATTTTATGCCTAAAAGGCATCAAATTGGGGTCTATTAACCCTTTCACCGCCATAGTCGCATTTTAGCGCCATAGTGATTTTATGCCTAAAAGGCATCAAATTGGGGTCTTTAACCCTTTCACCGCCAATGTCGCATTTTTGCACCACAATGATTTAACACCCATATCAATGAAAGGCATCCAATCAGGGCCTGTTATCCAAAGACACTATTTTCGTACTTTTAGAAGGTAAGGATAAGCCTAATTTTATACATGTCACAACAGAATTCGCAATATTGCAGTTTTTTTCTCTCTCTACCCTGGTAAGTTTATTAATGGCATTTTTGGGGCTGAAAAAATGGCTGGCGGCGAAAGGGTTAACCAAAGACCCTATTGTCATAGTTTTGGGAAGTAAGGATAGACCTAATTGTATATATGTCACAGAAGAATCCCCCAAACACTGCAGGTGGATTTTGTTCTCTACCCAGGTACATTTCATGGAATTTTGGCCTGAAATATGGCTGGCGGAGAAAGGGTTAAAGCAGCAATCATTGCTGAACATTTCACCTTTTTTTTTTTTATCTACAATTTGTCTATCAAAAAATGTTGTTAATGATGATGATAATATTGTTGTTATTTGGTCGAAGATGTATCTGATTGTTTTTTTGGATTTTTTTTTTTTTTTTTTTTTTTTTGGGGGGGGGACTTTTTATTTAATGCTATGATTGTAAATCTAGTAAATCTATTCTGTTGTTATTTTCTTTTTTTAAATAATTTTATTTATTTGTTGCGCTTTTATTGTTGTTTGTTAGTTTTACTTTTAGTCCAAGTTTTACTATCGTTTTGGGAACAATGAAAAGCTGTGATTGTTTACCGGTAAGCATTGTTTAATGTTTAAACATATTAATAGCATATTGTTTAAAAAATAGTGTGATTTGCTGGTTTTTAAACATATTGACAGTATGTTGTTTAAAAGTAGTGCGATTTCCTGGTTTTTAAACACAGAATTGTTTAACAGTAGTGTGATTTGTGGTTTTTAAAAATTGACAGTATGTGTTTAAAAGAGTGCGATTTCCTGGTTTTTAAACATATTAACAGTATAGTGTTTAAAAAATAGTGTTATTTGCTGGTTTTTATTAACAGTATAGTGTTTTAAAAATAGTGTGATTTGCTGGTTTTTAAACACATCAATAGTATAGTGTTTAAAAGTAGTGTGATTTGCTGGTTTGTGATTTGCTGGTTTGTAAACATATTGACAGCATATTCTTTTAAAAAAATAGTGTGGTTTGCTGGTTTTTAAACATATTAACAGTATATTGTTTACAAGTAGTGTAGTTTGTGTTTGTCATTTGCTGGTTTTTAAACATATTAACAGTATATTGTTTAAAAGTAGTGTGCTTTTGCTGGTTCATTTTGCTATTATTTAAATGTGATATTACACACGTACATTTTTTATTAACATTTTTTTTAAAACGTTTATCTACGCATTGGTCTGTAATGGGAAAGTATTGTTTTTTGATCTTGTTGATTTTTTGCTCCTTTTGTTGCCTGCTTTTTGCTCCTTTTGCTATATTTGCTGTTTGCTGTTTGCTGTTTTCTTGTTTGTCTGTGTCGATAAAGTCGCATTCGCCGAAATATCCAGTAGCTTTGTTTTGTCTCTCGTGAATAAGATAACGTCACTTTGCACTTGTCGTGTAGTTGTTTGTTTGTTGTATGTTCCAGTGACGTTGCAGTCTGTTTCAAGTTTTTGTTTGTTTTGTTTTTTTAGCTTATATTGCGTTGCTGTTGTTTTGCAATTGTCTCGTAATAGATGTTTTTACAGTTATAGATAAGAACATTGTTGTTACTGTCTTATTATTACTATAGATTACAATTTTCTAGCAATGCCCTCATAGTAGGACAAGTGTAAGAATGCCATATATATATATATTTGGAAAGTGTAACTGATAATAATAATTATTATGAACACATTATACCACAAATCACTACCAACCCTCCATGCACTGTACAACTGTGGCTTGAAATGGCTTTATAGCTTATAAAGCCATTATGATAATAATATTATGGTCTATAAATTATTTTTGTACAACATGTGCGTGTGTGTGTGCAATAGTGTTGTTTTTATAACAAAAAATATTTTCAACTTACTGTGATGACAGTCTTATTATGCTGAACATTTCTAGTGGTATACTGATTATTATGATTCTTGTCTTGTTGGGTTTTTTTTAATCAAATAAGGTGCGTTTCAACTGAAAACACGTATCTCTATCTCTCTCTCTACAAGTGTAGAGTGGCACAGAGGTAACGCGTTCGCCTCGTGTCAAGTAAACCCGAGTTCGAACCTGGGTACAGGGGATTTTTTCCCCCCTCTCACTCTGCACTAGGCCTTACGGTCTGAACGTGGAGTCTTTCGGATGAGACGATAAACCGAGGTCCCGTGTGCCCATGCACTTAGCCCACGTTAATCCCAGTGGCAACGAGAAAATTGTCACTTGGTCAAAGCTTACCCCCACCCCCACCACCACCGCCACCCCTTTCCTTCCTCATCAGTCACACAAAAATCGCATTGCAAAAAAAAAAAAAAAAAAGAGGTGGCGCGCCTCTGGCTGCGACGCGCTCTCCAGGTGGGAGCAACCCGAATTTCACAGAGATGCCTCTGTGACTATAAAGTACCTGATACCTAATACCTATTCTAATGCATATTTGCAAAACGCCTGCACGGAAATAGTGATGTGGTTGATTAAAGACTGAGATAGAGAGGCTAGGAAGGAGGGAATCTTATTTTAGTGTTGTTTTTCTTTGGTGCTTTTTGGGGGGGTCCGTGTATTGGCTTTACTTTTAAAAATTAAAAAGAAAATAACTATGAAGTTGTCATTAAACTGGAACAAAGCTGAAAGATTTTCAGTAAAGTGTGTGTGCCACTGTGTGTGTGTGTGTGTGTGTGTGTGCCTCTGTGTGTGTGTGTGTGTGTGTGCCTCTGTGTGTGTATGTGTGTGTGTGTGTGCCTCTGTGTGTGTATGTGTGTGTGTGCGTGCCTGTGTATGTGTGTGTCTGCGGCGTGCCTGTGTGTGTGTGTGTGTGTGTGTGCGTGCGTGCGTGTCAGTGCGCGTGCGTGCATGCGTGCCTATGTATCTGTGTCTGTGTGTACCTCTGTGTGTGTCTGTTTGTCTGTCTGTCTCTCCGCCTCTGCCTCTCTCTCTCTCTCTCTCTCTCTCTCTCTCTCTCTCTCTCTCTCTCTCTCTCTCTCTCTCTCTCTCTCTCTCTCTCTCTCTCTCTCTCTCTCTCTCTCTCTCTCTCTCTCTCTCTCTCTCTCTCTCTCTCTCTCTCCATCTACGAATTTATCAATTGAATATTTAAACAATCATTTCTCTACAGTTTCCAATACGATTATTAAAGAAAACCACACTGAACATAATGATTTGATACTACTCAAACACTTTTGTGAGTCGAAAAATGTAAAATCTCGTCTTAATTTTAAGTTCCTTGGTGCACATGATCATATGAAGTATTACTGTCATTTATGTTCTTTAAGTCAGTCTAAAGCTCGTGGTTTAGACGATATAGATAACATAACTATTAACCCTTTCACCGCCATAGTGGCATTTTAGCACCATAGTGATTTTATGCCTAAAAGGCATCAAATTGGGGTCTATTATCCAAAGACCCTATTGTCATAGTTTTGGGAAGTAAGGATAGACCTAATTTTATATATATGTCACAGAAGAATCCCCAATACTGCAGGTGGATTTAGTTCTCTACCCAGGTACATTTCATGGAATTTTGGCCTGAAATATGGCTGGCGCTGAAAGGGTTAAAACAGCAGCACCAATCATTGCTGAACATTTAACCTATATCTACAATTTGTCCCTATCAAAAAATTTTATTTTCCTCAAGCTTTCAAGGATGCCAGGGTGCTTCCCCTTTTCAAATCTGATGACCTAAATGATGCTTCCAACTACAGACCAATATCTATTTTATCTGTTCTATCAAAACCATTAGAAAAGCATTTAAAAAATATGATCCAATCCCACTTTGATGAACATAATTTATTTCATCCAAGCCAAAGCGGATTCAGAAAAAATTATTCTTGTCACACTGCACTTTCAAACCTCAGAGCAATGGCACTCAAACATAAATAATGATCTTATCACTGGGGCAGTATTCGTTGACTTTGCCAAAGCGTTTGATACCAATGACCATAATCTCCTTATACAAAAACTAAAATTATATTATTTATCGCAAGAGTCAATCAATCTTATCTCATCCTTTCTAACTAACAGGCAGCAATTAGTTTTTTCAGGACTGTAAACATTCTTCATTTAAATCCATGATGTATGGTGTCCCCCAAGGGTCAGTCCTGGGGCCAGTCTTATTTTCTGTCTACAGTATAAATGATCTTCCTTTGCATGTCTCATCCGATTGTGAACTGTTTGCTGATGATAGTACACTTCATAACAAAAATAAGAACACAGACTTCGTTAGTTCTAACCGACAGAAAAAACGACCTTGCAAAACTAGAAACATGGAGTGACCTAAATCATATGGCTCTACATCCTCGGAAATCTAAGTTTATGATCATTGCTACTCGACAGAAACGACCAAATATGAAATCTGACTTGAACAAAATCAAAGTACACGATAATCGGGTAGGCGCAGCCCGAATTTCACAGAGATAAGTATGTGACTTGAATGTACCAAATACCAAAACACACACACACACACACACACACACACACACACACACACACACACACACACACACACACACACACACACACACACACACACACACACACACACACACACACACACACACACACACACACACACACAGGTGTAGAGTAGCACAGTAGTAACGCGTTCGCTTCGTGTCAAGTAAACCCGAGTTCGAACCTGGGTACAGGGGATTTTTCCTCTCACTATGCACTAGGCCTTACGGTCTGAACGTGGAGTCTTCTTCTTCTTCAAGTCAATCAGCCAACTTCATCAGGTTGAAGATATTTGCTGATATACAGTACTCCCCGTTTATAGTAAACTCGGTTATAAGAAATTTCGGTTACAGTAAAGGAAAGCACTGGTTCCCGGCCAAAGGTCTACTGTTTTATTACTAAGTAGTCCTCGGATAGTAGCAACTCGGTTATAATTTTTAAAAACTGCTATAGTAAAGTTACTTTTGGTTCCCCACAGGACTGGCTCCTCGGTTACAATATAAAAAAAAATTGTCCTCTTCCTGACCTTTGTAAATACGTCACCAATGTATGCGTCACAGTCTCACCACTCCCTCCACCCACCCATAATAACAACTGTGTTATAATTAAAATTTTAAAAAACTTCTTTAATAAAGTCATTTGTGGTTCCTCCTCATTACAATAACAAAAATTGTCCCTTCCTGATCTTTGTAAATACTCATCAATGTATACGTCACAGTCTCACTACTCCCTCTACCCACCTTCATCAACGAAATTGAAAGGCACTCAAAAACATGTTTCTTTCTCCTCATTACTTAGTGGAAAAAAATGAATCCGAAAAAAATATATATACAGCCGATTCCGCTTATAAGAAACTCGCTTATAAGAAAACTCGCTTACAATGAAGCAAATAAAATTCCCTGCCGAACTTCTTTCTTATCTATGATCAAAACTGGGATATAAGAAACTCGCTTATAAGAAAACTCGGCTATAAGCAAGCAATTTTTTTCTCCCATCCACAATGGAAACTTGGATATAAGAAAATGATGTCATACAAGAGAGTTGGTTTGCAGTTAATTTTCTTATAAGCGAGTTCTATTTACTTCTAAGCGAATTAACATTGACAACATTTTCTTAAAGACCCACCAGATCACGTGTCAAAATCACGGGTTCCACGTGTTTTCCTTCTTATAGCTGGTACAAAATCTTGTTTTGACCAGGTTTGACTCCCATACAAATGCCACCAAATTGAAAACGAAACATTTTAAAGAGCAGCCTCAATTTGAAGTTGGGGGAATTTGTATGTGGGTCACAGCTACCCAGAAAAAAACAAGGGATTTAATCGTGTTAGTTCAGTTTGTCTTTAAAAGTGAGTTGGACCTGAACTGAAAGGATGTTCCGAGAAAATTGAAGTCGTTCCAAAAAGGGAAAGTTTACCTCATACCAGTTGTGTCACAGACATTCTAAACAGTACAGACATTTGATT
Organism: Phymorhynchus buccinoides; assembly: GCA_017654935.2. Taxonomy (NCBI): domain Eukaryota; kingdom Metazoa; phylum Mollusca; class Gastropoda; order Neogastropoda; family Raphitomidae; genus Phymorhynchus; species Phymorhynchus buccinoides. Next base: position 27,323,486 of record CM065712.1, on the reverse strand, counting down.
ACAAGACTAATTGAGTTGCTTTTGTTCCTTTATTCCATACTTTCCTTCAGTATTCTGTGCAAAATAAATGTTGAGCAGAAGAAAAAAATATGAGTACTTTTGTGTTGGTGGTAGAGAGACTGTCCATCCTTACATTTTCAGCAGCAATGGCAGAGAGGAAAAGGCAATTCATTTCTTTAAGATAAATACAAATAACTGAATATGTGGACGAACATCCACATAAACAAAAGCAAACGATCGATGAAAAGCTGCATGGGTGGACAGTAAATGGTAATAATTCAGTACAAGAAAGGTGAAGGGGTACGCATTTGATAACAGTAAAAAGACAAAAAAAGGCTTCTTAGTTAAGTTGTTGTGGGCTACTTTGAATCTTTTTCTTAGTAGACTATTTTGATTTTATGACATGCATCAAATTAAAAAAAAGGATTTTCTCTTCATTTTGTTTTTCTGTCTTTCTTTTTCTTTTCTTTTCCCCCTTTTCCCCATTCAATTTGTTTATAAGGGAAAAAACTTCAAAATGTTTTCTTATATCTGAGTTTCGGATATAAGAAAACTTGGATATGGTAATAAGCAAAACATCATCTCCCTTCGATTTTCTTATAACCGAGTTTTGCTGTATTTTGATTTTATGATGTAAAACATGAGTCATAGATGGCAAGTTTCCTTATTGTCCATTGGCATTGTACAAACGCAAATACAATATTGTCTTCCACTGTGTAAAGTAAGTTATACATCCAAATTAGAATATTGATTGAAAACAAGAAACAGAAATTTACATTTAAACAAATATGTTACTCTCACACCTCACCCAATCATTCATCTGCTCTCCGCTATCTTGCTCACTCATCATGCAACTCACACCACATCTGCCTTCATTTTTGTTTTTAATTTTCTGTTCTGTTCTTTCTTTTTTTCCTCCTTTGTTTTGCATTTTTTCCTTTTTTTCATGCACCAAATTATGTAAAAGTATTTTTTTCTTCGTTTTATGTTTCGGACAACAGTTGATTACGATACCATTCACCTAGCATTGCATTCTTTTTAAGAATGATGCTTTGCTTGTCTCACTTTGGTTCTCAACCACGCAATGCTAGGTGAATGGTATCGTAATCAACTTTGGTGGAGGGGAGTTAATTAGAAAAAGAGAGTAATTACCCTTTGTTCAATTTCGTCATCTCCTCTCTTGGCCTCACTATTTCATTCTTTGATTAACCAAACTTTATTTCGAGGCTTACCAGTTTGTTCTGTGTTGTATGTTGTTTATGTGTAACATGTTCATGTGTTTATGTGTAACATGTTCAAGGTTAGAAGGCTATGCCACTCTTGGACATGTGTTGATTTGTTTGTATGTTGTCCTCTCCACCATTGTTGATGTGTACTGTGTGGGTGAGGGTCATAAAGGCGAGCTTGGCACATTCTTTTTAAGAATGATGCTTTGCTTGTCTCACTTTGGTTCTCAACCACGCAATGCTAGGTGAATGGTATCGTAATCAACTTTGGTGGAGGGGAGTTAATTAGAAAAAGAGAGTAATTACCCTTTGTTCAAAGACACAATAATTTAAATATAATAAGAACATACATTTTTTTGGGGGGTAGCTAATAAATGACGTAAGCACATAACTTACTTCCATCCAATCAAATCGATCCACCTAGACATTTTAGCCAGCCATTTGTAAACAGCAGACGTTGAAGGAGGTGAGAGGTTTATTTTTGTCTCTTCCTTCCTGTAAGTGACCAGTCAAACTTAACTATTCTCTTACTTAGGCCTACTTTAGTAGTGGTTTCAAGTTAGTCAGTACCAGTTTTTAACCTTTATCTGGAGAAAAAAAAAGTTGATTTGACGTGTTAGAATAGAATAGATCTAGACTTCACTTGGTTTTCTAAGCTGGGGCCGTTGCCGGCGTGTGAACTGTAAGTTTAGTAACCGGTCAAGGTGGTAGAGTACTAAGTAGCTAAGTGAGCGTGATATGATATATTTTTGGTCAGGGCTCCAATTCTACAGGACCCTCTAAAAGAATGTTCAGGGGGTCCCATTAGAGGATCCGGGATAGCGTCATAATGTCACGTGATTTTGTTGGTAACGAAAGTCGGACGCCATTTTGGCTGGAGCGCCTTTTTGGTTCAGATTACAGAGGTGAGCGTTGTCGCGTGCACGCTACAAGCGTCAGTGAGTTTCGACAAATCGTCACAATGGTAATAAACTGTGCAGTAGTTAAATGTTCAGGACTAAAACTGAAAAGCAAACATCAGAATTCAATGCGTTCCACCGCCAAGTATCTTAGCAACCCGAATAATCCAGCCATCATGGCCGACAGAGGTGACATTCTCATTTGCATACATCACCCGGATCCCTCTATTCCACTGCCACTGGGAGTGGGACCCTCTATGATCTATCCCGCCGTAAGTGAAGGAGTCCCTTGGGACCCCTTGTTTTGCGGGACGATTGGGAGCCCTGTTCAGTGTTCGTGTTATATCTTCTTTCTTTTCCCAACCACCATCATCAAGTTGATGGTTCTTCTTCTTCCAGTTGCCAGTTGGGGATGTTTATCCTGTCCTGCGCTCACCGGTCTTCATTCAGACACGCACAGGATGCGTGCTGCTATGTGAATTCGTGTCATCCATCCCACCGGCACACACGGCTTACTCGTACCGAATAGTGGAATGGGCTCGTGCGCGCAAGATCTTGTGCGTGCGTTCGCACACGGGACCTCGGTTTTAGGTCTCATCTGAAGGTCCAGGAAATAGGAGTAAAGTATCTTTCCCAAGGATACAACACCGTCACCAGCCGGGTTCGAACCCACCGCACCCTCTCTCCCCCCTTTCTCTCCCTCACTCATACACACACATACATTTTTGCTTTGTATTTCTATTTGAATTAATAATAATATTGTTGCAAAGCTTCAGATTGTCAGTGCGCCCATGTCATTGACTCATTCTTTTTAATAATGACGCATGTAATCACATTTCCATGATTGATAATTCATGACACAATGAAAGAAAAGTTTTAAACTTCAAAAGCTGTCTGTTCTGCCTTTTTTTTCCAAGTATATCTTTATAGCCACTAGTAGTTTTGCTAAATAAACTACCGGTAAGTGTTTTTATTTTCTATACAGACACACGTGTGCACCCACAAAAATAATTGTGCCACATAAGTGGCCCATCATTTGAAAAAATGACCCCTCAATTTGTGCAGCCATGGGTCATATGACCCATGAAGTCTGAAAACAATGTGAAGCTCTGTGGATGTTTTCAGATTAGATTAACTAAGCATTAGCACCCTGTTGTTGTTTTTATTATGATATTGATGCATTCGGATTCAGTAACATTAACAACTCCAATTGTATCAAATCTAAGGCCTTTGTCATGTTTCAGTGCCTAATGTTTCATACTTTCCCCATATTGATACTCTTTGTTCCATGTTCTTCTTCTGCGTTCCCAGGCCATATGGCCGTAATGGGTGATGTACGTATATATGTCCGGTTTTCAGTTTTCAGTGGTCTCCTCGCTGTATTATGTGTATACAGCCAACATGTTATGATTTCAGACGAGCTCCCTAAAAAAAATTGGGGGAAGGATTTTGTTAAAACAAAAGTCAGGAGAATGGGCCAATATGTCAGAAAGATAGTTGATGATAGAAAGCAAAGGGAAAAGGCAGAGTCAAAGAGAGTGGTAGATTAGAGAAGTTACAAGCACAGAACTTCCAGAAGGTAGGGGAACTATTTGTAGAAAAGGCCCCCCCCCTCCCCGGTATTCCCACGGGGGGGTTGTTCCATATAAATATTAAGTTTCTTGAAGGCATGTGTGTTTTTCTTAGTTCCTTTACTATTTAATTCCTTTCACATTATGAAAATGTTTTGTTACATGTATTTGTTTTCCCTTTGGAGTTGGAGTACGCAAGTGCAGTAGGCCCCAGAATCCAAGACTACTTGCTGAATCATCTCTTCCTGCGGCATAAAGTATATGACTGACTTCTGTTGTTTCTGGTAAGCCAGATCTACTGAAGATATATATACCTTTTCTTTAATAAAACCCATTACAAATGTGTACAGCTGTGAAGCTATACTGCCCAAAGTAGAATATACAGTTATACAGTCGAACCCGCTTACAAGAAAACCCGCTTATAAGGCCTTTGTCATGTTTCAGTGCCTAATGTTTTATACTTTCCCCATATTGTTACTTTTTGTTCCATGTTCTTCTTCTGCGTTCCCAGGCCATATGGCCATAATAGGTGATGTACGTATATATCCGGTTTTCAGTTTTCACTGGTCTCCTCGCTGCATACAGCTAACACGTTATGATTTCAGACGAGCTGAAAAGAAAAAACATATTTGGAAGATTTTGGGTTTTTTAAAAAGTCAGGAGAATGGGCCAATATGTCAGAAAGATAGTTGATGATAGAAAGCAAAGGGAAAAGGCAGAGTCAAAGAGAGTGGCACATTAGAGAAGTTACAAGCACAGAACTTCCAGAAGGTGGGGGGACTATTTGTGCAAAAGTCCTCCTCCCGGCTATCCCTAGTTGTTCAGTGTAAATATTAAGTTTCTTGAAGGCATGTGTGTTTTTCTTAGTTCCTTTAATATTTAATTCCTCTCACATTATGAAAATGTTCTTTTTTTTCTAGTTTTCTCTTTGGAGTTGGAGTACGCAAATGCAGTAGGCCCCAGAATCCAAGACTACTTGCTGAATCATCCCTTCCTGAGGCAATTTCTGGTAAGCCAGATCTACTGAAGATATATATACCTTTTCTTTAATAAAAAAACACCAAAACATTACAAATTTGTACAGCTGTGAAGCTATACTGCCCAAAGTAGAATATACAGTTACTCATAATTTTAAATTGATTCTCAATATGAATTTCTCATTATTTCCAATTTATTACCAGCCCCACGTCTTTTTCAATTTAACCTACCACCACCATCTCTTTTCTCTTCTCTGTAGTGTTTTTGTTCAGTAACGGGTTGGTTTTTGTGTGTGGTATAAAAGGTGTGAACATCCTGGTGTGTGGAAACCCCTACATGAACAAGTCCATTTCCTGAAGTACCTGGAGAAGATGGTGCCCCGGGTGGTGTTCCCCATGGGCCAGGCGACATCAAGAGGAACCTCGTGTGTGGATGATGGATGGCAGGTGCTCTGCAGCTGGCTGACAAAGGGGTGTGTCTCATTGGTGAGCTTGACATGGTAAGGGACACTCGGAGAGAGAAATTCAAAATGCGTGTGTGTGAATCAGAAGTTATCGCTGTTCAATACTTTTGTTCAAACCTTAAAAATGTGCTATGTGATATTGAAAGTGCATTCTGGTTTTTGTTTGTGGCACAAGCCACAAACCTATAACTCACTTTGTCTGTCTGTCGGTCGGTCTGTCCAAAATTGTCACACATATTGTAAAAGAGAAAGAAAAGTACAGACACAAAAAAATACTTGGGCATAAAGTAACAGAGTTGCATCTAGGGCGCGTGATTGCACGATTCACGCAATTTTTTGAAAAATCGAAAGTCCCGCAAATGTGAAAAAGCCATGCGGGACCGCACACGCAAAAAAGAGTCCATGCCCGCCTTTCAAACATGCGATATGCGCGATTGTTTTTTCCGCGAAGAAAGTCATTCCGAGCAGGGCTTCAACTTCTCCAAACAGCAAATAAAAAGCAATTTCATTGGTCAGTACTGTCAATTGTAAACGTGATCGGCCAATGAATGCGCGTTTAACTTTGTGGGCTTCCAAGTAAAATGGCGACCAAACGGAAGAGTGCGACGCTGTTCTATTTTTCTTTTAAAAAAACACGTACTTCCACTCCCACTTCGACAGCCAAAACCTGTGCTACAGAAGAAGAAAGTCCAGCACTAGCAGCTTTGTGTTCAGCAAAAACTAGTGAAGCAGTGAATGTGATTGCTGCCGAAACTGGCGCCGATGGTGCAAGTGGTGTTGATACTGACAGTGACAAAGAAATTTTACTGGACACAGAAGGTGAGGCCGTTAGGCCTACTGCCAAAAGTGGGAAACCGAGTAGATAAGAATGGGTCAAAAAATGGCCTTGGGGGCAAAATGCAGAAGATGGCTTGCGCTGTCAATTGTGTTTGAAACACTAAAAGAACAATGCATTCACAGAGTGGAGTTGGCTGATTGACCTGAAGAAGAAGAAGAAGAAAGCTGTGCAGAAATGTGAAATTGATGAACATGGTGTGTGTGTGTGTGTGTACACATACCGGTAGCTAAGTTTTTCATTTTTATTGTACTTTTTGTTTTGCTGCCCCCTCCCCCCCCGAAATGGTGCAAAGAAACTGAAACAAACTCTCACACACTTTGTCTCTCTCTCATCCACGCGCGTTCTTAACCAGAGTTTAACTTGGACTTTAACACACTAACACAACTTTCCGATTATCACCCCTTTATTCTTAAACTAAACGAGAACAACTTTGGTCCCTTTGTATGAGTAAAAAAATGTTCGTCTTGGGACAGGCACTGACAGGATAATTTTTACAAACACACCGTTCCTCGTGACACCAACTAAAAAAACTTATCTGTCTCCGCGAAGCACCGTCTTCTCCACCGAGGTCACAAACTTGGTTGCACCTCCTCCCCAAACGTTCTCCACCCAAACGTTTACAAGTCCGTTGGTGCCCTTGGCACCAACACTCAACCAGCGGCTCCCTCAGAAGCGCGAGGCTGGTCTCCCTTCCTCTCTCCGGCTCCACAGGTCGAAGGTCCACCCAACAGGAAGGGGTTACAGGGGGGACTGGGCCACACACCCTGCAAGGGAACCGGACTTCCGAAAAACCCGGTTAAAAAAAACGACTGATTAAAAGGGCGCAGCCTTCTAGCTCAACATCGCCAGACACAGTGCTGTGCACAACCAGACAGTGTCCTATTTGGCTGCTGGCTGTGTGAGCAGTCGAGCGAGTTACCCAATAAGTTTACGAAATTCACGTGCTACACGTGTTATAAAAAAACAGCTCTACAAAACTTGGTTTTACCAAGGGTAAAGTATATCTCCGACAAGGAGTTACTTTTTAAATTTGGAACTTGCATTTTAGTTTTACAACATAATATATTTACCAAATTTTATACATTAATAAATTGGCATATTATATCGTCAATTTCGGAATTATGCCTTTCCTGACAGTACCCCCCCCCCCAAAAAAAAAAAGAACGCTTGCGATCTTTAAATATAGCAACTGGGAACATTAGGAAAGGTCTGTCAGGCAAGGCATAAAAAATAACATACCAATAAAAGGCAAATCCATAGATGTCAATTTCTTAACTAAGCACGCCTAAAAATTAAAAAAACCAATTTCCCAATATTTTCAAATATTCAGTCAACTAAATGCCAATTTAGTATGACTTAATACAGCACAAAAAAGTCATCATAGTATCATTCATATAATGATACAAACGTTTTGATTTAAATTATCCATGCCAATATTCAATGTAAACATGTGAAATATTCACAGAAGCCAACTAATTAACGAAGTAATTTAAGTCATGAACACAGTCATACCCAACATAGACATATATCAAAGGACATAACAAATCCAAAAACGTATGCGTCACAAGAAGTTCATCTTAACTTTTTCAATCAACTAATCCGACGTGATATGAACACGCACAACCATAATATCAGCAATACTTTAGGTGATTCAATCATCAACTAAGTTTAGTCCACACACAAAATATCATCAAAATGTGACATTCTCTCAAAATCAGCTTTCATCTCAAGTCTTAGTTAACGACTGAGAAAATCTGCGATAACATTTTCTGCGCCAGAGATTGACTTCACAACGAAGTTGTACTCTTGCAGCGCCAAGGACCACCTCATGATCCTGGAGTTCTTGAACGCCGAAGAGCACAAATACACTAAAGGTCTGTGGTCAGTCTGCAACACAAAAGATCGTCCCCACAGATATCGACCCAGTTTGGTAATCACCCAAACTATCGCCAAACACTCTCGCTCAATTGTGCTGTATCTGGTCTCTCGAGGCAACAACTTTCTCGAAACAAATGTAACAGGATGTAACACATCATCATGATCCTGCAACAACACACCACCCACACCAACAGAACTTGCGTCACAACGAACAACAAATGGTTTGTCCAAATCCGCAATCAGTAGTAGGGAGGCCCACTCTGAAAATCGCCAATTTGGCTGATGTGCCATTTTTGACAGCATGCCAAACATGCAATAATTCATAGAGAAGGCTACTTTTACACATACACACTCTATATATGCAAGATAACAAGCCCACCAAATTTCAAGTAAATGGGATGAAAAATATTTTTTTTACAAATGTGCAAACATGGCCAAATGTCCAATTTCGCAAATTCGGACTTAGAAAAAAAATCGCGGTCCGAAGGCCATTTTGAAAATGTGTTGCAAATGTTCACCTTTTTAATTATTTTGAAAGAACACACCCTAAAACAAACAAAAACACACATAAAAGAGCCATTCTTACACAAAGATTGAAAACAGACCATCATTCAACATTTATGTTTTCATTTTCACACATTACGGTGTACCATATTTGGTACTCTGTCAAGAGCACAGTATTGCTTAAAACACAAAACCAGTTGAATATTTTAATTGTTCATATATATGAAAAATCCAAAACTGCAAACAGGAAGATATCTGCATATCATATTTTGGCAGCATATGTCCTTAAAGTAGGAGAAGCGTGAATAATTACATGAATGCGCACGTTACGATGTACCATCTTTAGTACACAGTCACAAGCGTAGTATTGCTTAAATCACAAAACCAGTTAATTTTTCTCCTTTTTCATATATATGAAAAGTCCAAAACCGCAAACAGACAGATATTTGTATGTCATATTTTTGCAGCACACGTCCTCAAAGTAGAAGCGTGAAAAATTGCATCAATGCAGTTGTGACAATATACCATCTTTGCTACATTGTCACAAGTAAAGTATTGCTTAAAACAAAACTTAAGAGGAAAAATGCTATGTGTATGTAACATTATCTAGCCTTTATTATTGCTTTTGTTGTGTTGTTTCTTTACTCCCCTTCTGTTAAAGGGGCTATGGCCTGTACGCATAAAATATCTGAATCTGAATCTCACACAGTGACAGTACTGACACACACTTATCGACACCGACTATTATTATTATGCATCTTTCATTCAGTAGACCATAGCAACTGAGTTGCATGGACTTACCACATACACAAACACACATACACAAATGTTAGAGGATACACATACAAATACACACACATAACGCACATACCCATGCAGACAGACACACACACACATGCATACAGACACACACATACACATGCGTGCACACACAACACACAAAACCAAAACACACTCACGCCTGAAATAAACATGAAAAATTACATTCCATCATACGCACCTTCAAAAGTATAACATATGCCGATTTCAGCCTGGCAAAAGCTTGATTAATGTTAATGAAAGAAGGAACGAAGAACACCCTTTGGTTTATGGCAGCCATCACAGTCACATAATACTGACACCGGGCAAGCTAGCAGGAAGATGTGCTGTCCCCAAGCAGATTCGAAACAACATAGCACAGTACTGTCCAGATTACCAGTGAGAAAGTAGTTCAGGCATACTGCTGAAATCAGGATTAAAAACTATGATAGAATTAGAAAGTCTTCATGATGAGCCACCTTGTTATCCGGAACCACAGTCTCATAAAATCAAACATTTTTAATGTGGTCGCCACTTCAGGTTTGCGAAGATTCAGAGTACACTGACACATGTCATTTAGGATTGAGAGAAAGAGAAGGTTTTGCAGATTTGTCCTTTTATTGTGGTATTTCAAACTTTGCGGCAAAGCGTTGGTATGCCTCCTGCACCAAAGAAAATGGAACTGACAAGGAATAGTGACGGCAGCTGTTGCTGGTTGGACTCAGCTCAAAACTGGATACAAATACACTGGCAGAGTCCGTAACAGCAGTGTCAGCTCTGGAAGGAAAGATGAAACTGTCAGTTGACCTAACTGGATGTAGATAGTTGATCACAGCCTCATCCTCTGAGATGACGTCCTCCACAAACCCAGGATACCATTCCCCCCCAGCATATGCAACAGCCACACACTGACCCCGTAGACCCAGCACAAATTTATATGGAGATGCGATGTGACTGGAACAGGATATGGTGTCACCTTCGGCTTCGCCCTCACTATCTGAGCTGCTGCTGTATCCTGCATCTGCACGAGGTGGTTGTAGAAGATGGATAGGAAGTTGTCTGATTCCAAGGGAGGTGCATGCAGAAGCAAGGTCGTAATCCTTATTGTCTGCAACTATTTGACACAGACGAGCTCTTTTCTCTCCAATTTTGAGCGTACTGAAGCCTTTCAAAAGGAGAGGCATCTGAATAGGTATGGCAGATGTGTGCAGCACCTGCCAAATCTTGTACTGATTAGAGCACTGGTCTCCTTTCATTTTCACTATGAGCTCGGCATCTCTCACTAACTCCCCATTCTGAAGCTTCTGAATGATTTCATCCTGTTTCCTCTGGCTGTTGGCGACCCTTTGACGCCTTCTTTCTATTTCCTCTTGTCTGACGGCATCAGCTGCAGCATACAGTTGTGTCAGCTGCTGTTTTGTCGTCCCTTTTTCTTTGCGGTGAACAGCTGCACTAGTTCTTGCCAGCTTGATGACCTTTTCTTTCTCTTGCTGCGGAAGCTGGATGACAAATTCAACTGGTTTGTCTTTTTTTGCTGTGACAAGTGCTGAGGTGTTAACAGGGTTTCTAACGGGGCAGTGGTGTTGTTCCCTGTCAAGTAGCCCAAAGCAGCTTTCCACACAGTCATTTGTTGCTGTGCCGATGACATGTGCAGCAGCATAGTCTCTCTCTGAAGGATTGCTGAAACCACCACTGATGTGCTCCGATGCATGCTCTTCAAGCTTCTTCTTTCCTGCTGCTGACATCACTTCCAAGATCTGCTTGACGCCAGGAAGCTCTTTGGCCTTCTCCTTAACAGTGTCCATGTATTCAAAGAAGGGGTCATGCTCCATCGATGCGCTGCTCCACAGAGTGGCATCACCTTCCAAAAGGGGTGCAGCATCCTCAGAAAATTCTGCAAGTTTCCTCACTGCCGTTCTGTAGAACCAGTTCATCTGCAGGGGACTTTTGCAGATCTTGCCTTTCTTCAGGAGAGGATGTGCAACATAAAAAAACATGACACCAAATGCTGCCAGTTCAGCCATCACTTCTGGTTTTAGGTATATTTCTCGGACAGATTCCTCAAGACGATTCAGTTGCTTGGTCTCCTTGAGATGCTCGAGATAGACAAGCACTGTGTCTTTGGCCAGCAATGTTGGAATACTATTCAAAAGAAACACAATGTATCTGTTGCCAACAATGGGTTGCATCTTTTCGACAGCAGAAGCACTGTACACCTCAGGGTCTTCAGACAAACAGAAGAGTTTGAAGTCAAGCCCATCTGAGTACTCCTTCTTACTTCTGACACAGATGAGCTTGTTAACTTCATATACCAGCTTGGCAGCACCAACAAGATTTCGGCCTGCTCCTACCGCTGCTTGATCATGCAAATGCTTGGCAGATGCAGAAGTCATGGAAGATGCCATGTTGCTGATCTTGTGTGATGCACAAGTAAAACTCCTGATTTTCATCCTTTCTTCCCGCTCCTCATCTGTGATGATCAGCCAGTCAGGTGCTTGTTCACAGCGTTGTGCCTTTTCTTCTATGAGGAGTTTGGTGACTTTGCCCTCAGTGTTGGCCCTATCAGACATGCGTGCTGAAATCCTGGAAAGGCTGAAAGAGCTGTCATCAGCACCACCCTCAAGTCCAAGCTTATCAGACAGATTCTGCAACTCTCCCATCTGTTCCTGCAGTTGCTTTACAGTGTCAGATGCTTTTCCTGAGGCAACAGGGCTAACAGTAAGCGTGAAGCTTTTGCCATCAAGTTTCAAAATGTGTGTGCCCCAGTGGATCAGACTTTTGGTTGTTCCATCAGAGTGATGTCCTATGCTACCAGTGCTCCTTGCAAGTTCATAGGCTGCGCGAATCTTGACAAGTTGTCCAGCTTCTGCAACCATGCGCTGAGCAGTAGTCCTTGATGGAAGAACCACACTGTCTGCATCAAACTTCTGGATATGGCTGAGAACACTTTTAACAACATCTTGTATGGTATTTGCAGACACCCCCTTTGCAAGCAAGTCATAGTAGAGAAGTCTGACATATGGCAAGTATGTGTTACCCGATTTTGTTTCAAGTGTTCTAAGTTCATCTAGCTGATTACGAAGATCAGTCTCAGTCTGGTTACAATTTTTCACTTGTTGGGTGAGTAGCGCCACGATTTCTTCGTAATACATACTTGCAGCTTCTTTGTCCGTGCGGTAGTTTTCTCTTGCTTCTTCTAACCTTTCAGTAAGTGCAACAGCAGCATTGTCCCCGCCTGTTGATTTTTCTCTTCAAATTTTTATTTTTCTGCAAGCTGTCCTTAGCCTTTTCTTCAAGACGCACAATATGTTCTTGCAGATGGTTGTTTTCCTCCGTAATGTGTACACAAGTCTGTTTCATGCCCTGCAGTTCTTTTTTTACCTCTCCCAGAAGTTTTTCATGATCATTGCGTGGGACACATGCTTTTACAGTTTTTCTCAAATCTTTGTTTTTTTGCAACAGTTCAGATTTTTTATTTTCAGCAGCATCAAGCTGTGCCATGAAATCCACACCCTCAGCACCCACAGCTTTTTGCAACCTTTCTTCAGCCACCTTTAAGCGTTCTTTGGTTTTCTGTTGAATGTTTTTCAGCTTTCCTACCTGGCAGGTTAGTGCAAATTTTTCAGGACTAGGGCGTTCCTTTGAGGTTCTGGAGGCAGAAGAATCAGGCTTCCCAACAGAAGGACTGTGGAGGAATGTTGTGACGGGTTTGCACTGTTTTACCGTGGTTGAAGAAGTTGCTGGAGGACGTCTGTTGACAGTGTTGTCAGGATGCCAGATAACTGGCTGATCCAGGAAGGTGGCCAGCTCTTCCCCTTTCTTTGCATCACATCTGCGGTTGTAGTTTTTTTTCAGCTTTGAAAATTTGTCTTGCAGCAGACGGCACTTGCGATCAAAAGAGTGCTGAGATTTTTCTTTGCTGTCCACTGCATTGCAGGCCTGCAGCCACATGTAGCAGATCTGCAGAGCAGTTGCGCTGCTGGGCCCGCTGCTGTCGTTCTGGCAACCAGTTTCTTTCTCAGCTGTATACGCCAGTTCTAGGAAGGTCCGGGTAGAAATAACCTGAAAAAACAACAACAGAACATACCTGGCATATAGTTGACCATGTTCTCTTTATTGCTTATGTGTTGTCAGTCTGTTTGACTGTCTGTCTGTCTACACTCCCCCACCCTCCTCCCCTATCTCTCTTTTATGTAAATTTTTGCTTCACTTGTCTTGTTGTGTCTGCTTGCATACGTCTATTTGTCTGACCATCTGCCATCTCTGTCTGTCTTGTCTGTTTGTTATTTTATCATGTGCCCTGGAATAAAAATTCAATGAAACAAAAAAAGAACATCAACAATCCAACTATTATAAAACAAAAGTCATGTTTTTTTCCATAGAACATATTTAGATTGATAAAACTAACCTTGGCATGTTCTTTTCAAAATGTTCATACCCCTTCACTACATCTCACCTGATTTTATTTTAACTTCAAAATTAACATTTACAAACCTGCAGGTTATCGCTCAAGTTGATCCCACTTGGCACTGGATAAGTTAGGTTGCTGGCATCATGGAATAGGCCCAGAACATCTGGGCTCGGCTCCGGGCAGTGGTGCTCACAATACTTTGTGTCAGGTTCCACCGGTGGAAGTTGAATGTACTGCAATTTGAACACATAAAAAATTAGCCTTTTTTCTCTGTGTATTTATTGATGACTAGAAATGAAGAATTCTTCTTCTGCGTTCCCAGGCCATATGATCATAATGGGTATGCTACGTATGTGTCTGGTTTTCAGTTTTCAGTGGTCTCCCTGCTGCATACAGCCGACACATTCTGATTTTGGAGGAGCTCAAGGGAGACACATTATTTGGAAGATTGTTTTGAAAAAAGACAGGAGAATGGGCCAATAAGTCAGAAAGATAGTAGATGATAGAAAGCAAACGGAAAAGGCAGAGTCAAAGAGATGGTGCAAATTAGATGAAGTTGGAAGCACAGAACTTCCAGATAGTGGGGGAACTGTTTTTACGAAAGACCACCTGGTATCCCCACAGAGAAAAATGTATAATAATTGTCCAACACTGGCAAGTCAATCAACAATCTTCACAGAAAATAGTGCTGTCTTTATCACTTGCACCCCCCCCCCCCCCCTCCCTGCACTTGTCTTACAAGATGCAGATGTTTGTGATGTCATTGTATTGTGAGGGGGGGGGGGGGGGGGGGGGGGGCAGACAGACAGTACTTACTTTTCTGACAGCACGGCCACTGGCAGTGGCTTGAAGTTGAACAAATCCGGTTTGCAGGACTGACAAAAGTCCTATCTCCCTTGCCCTCAGTTGATGCACAATGGAAGACATGTTGATTATGCCATAAATCTGAGGAGAGAAAACAAGACTCATCTGTTATTTCTATATTTGTTTTTATTACCTGACCTGACCTGACCATTTGTATCTTAATCCCTCTGTGTTTAATAGGTTTGGGTAAATGATGTGTTGACAACATTAAAATGTGTGTGTGCGTGTGCGTGTGCGTGTGTGTGTGTGTGCGTGAGTGTGTGTACACACAGACTGACAGAGACACACCCAAACACTCTTTCAATCAACTCGTTTTACTTTTGTCAACTGTTTGTTGCTTTCATTTTTCGAGTGCGCATCTGCTAATCCACATAAAACATATATAGAAACTTATCTCTCCACGTGTGGGAGCGAATTTGCATTTATTTGCCGAAAGTGTCTTAAAATTCAGACGTAAAACGTTCGATTTTGGCTTCGGTTGAGAACGCGAAATCCCCCCCCCCCCCCCATGAAGTTTGAAGTAATGAGAGTTGTGTCCCTTGTGAGGTACTGCAAGGGATTACAAAATACGGAAAAATAATAAATCTGCACAAAATGTAATATCCAATGTATTAAATTGCACCAAATGTTTATTTCGCAATAAGATAAAACACTAAAAAAAAAAAAATATATAAATAATGCAAAAGATAAATTTTGATTAATAATTAGTGAATATTGAACCCGTTCAGGGCCTCACAAATTCTGGCCAAAAAATGTCCGTCGGAGTCGGAAAAATATCACACAGTGGTGCTACAAATCGTCTTTGCCCTCTAATGTAGCACTTTTTACCGCTCATTTAGCTAGTGGTGTGGAAAGATAACATTCTTAACTTAAAATCTGACCCATTCTCCGCTAAAATATGCTTACCGTTCTTGGTTTTCCAACTCGATGAAAACTTCAGAAGTCGTCGAGCGCGATTGCAGAAAAGAACGTTGGCAGAGAACACACGTGATGTAAACATTGACCCTTCTTCTCTCAAAAGATGGTTTCTGATTGGTTGAATTCGAAGGATTTCCCGAGCGCAAGCGAATCAAAAAAAGGTACTGAAAAACGCTTGGCGGCTATTGACGCGACGTCACTGCGACATTTGGAGGCCGAGCAAAATGGCGTTAAGTCCGTAAACAGCGGATTGCACGAGAAGGCGATTTCGTAGGCTGGCATTTTGTCCCCACAGTTCGGATAGCTTTCAAATTTCGCAGAGGGGATATTTGGAACATGAATATTTGCTATGATTATTATTGTAAGTGAAAGCCGAGTCTAAGTTGAAATAAAGTCATGGCAAAAACGCCTCTTGACGCGTTCTGTGCACATCGTGCTATGGGCCTCCCTATCAGTAGTATTGGACTACTGGACAACTGACGCTGAAGTTCGTCCAGGGCAGTCTGACACAAAGCAGACCACACAAACTTCCTCTTACTCGCTCCTGACAACAAGTCGGTGATAGGTGCAGTAAGTGTGGCAAAATCACGGATATAACGTCTGTAATATCCAACCAAACCCAACAATGCTCTAACTTGTCTTTTAGTTGAAGGAGTGGGAATGTGCAAGATTTTATGAATCTTCTTCTCCTCAGGACGCAACACTCCACTTCCAACTTTATGTCCTAGGAACACAAGTTCCCGAAAACCGGCAAAAATCTTTGTTGGTCTGGCCGTCAAACCTGCACATTGTAACTTGGTCAACACATCACGAAGATGATCCTGCCATCCAAAAGAATGAATCATGATGTCATCAAAGAATGACACAGCATGCTGTCCCAACTGCAACGCTCTCATCATCCGCGCAAATGTTGCCGGAGCTGTGACGAGTCCAAACGGAATCCGGACCCACTGAAAGAGACCCAGCGGAGTCTGAAATGCGGTTTTGTGACGGTCCGCGTCGTAGACTGGAATCTGCCAGTATCCTTTTGTCAAATCAATCTTGGTGAAATAATTCGACCTGGACAATCTGATGAATAAATCATCTGTATCAGGAATGGGCTCCGCGTCTGCACAAGTAACCTTGTTAAGCTCACGATAATCACAACAGAAACGGGTGGAACCATCTGGTTTCTTAACCAGGACCACTGGAGCAGAATATGGAGACTGTGACGGCTCAATGACTTTCATATTCAACATTGAACACACCTCCTCCTTGATGGTTCCCTGCGAAGAAAACGGCAATGGGTACTGTTTTCGAAAAACAGGAGTTTCAGATGTCAATGGTATCTGATGTTCAATGGGTAATGTACAACAACCAGGGTTAGAGGTCAAAATCGGTACAAACCTAGAAAAGACATCAGATATCTCTATTTTCTGTGAAGAAGACAAAGAATGAGAATACACTACATCTTTGTACGTCTCTGATGACGCACTGTCCATTGTAGGAAGCACCACACAATCCTCAGGAATGACAGATTCAACGACTGCTATGGAAGCATTCGCTGAACACATGGGTCTCGGAACAGAGACTGGAGCTTTCCTGTCAGACTCAACAAAATCCTGAAAATCAAACTGGTTAGACAGAATGCAGTCAAATGGAATGACATCTCCATTCACAACAACAGTACTGGCAACAGCACGACGATAGTAAGATTTAAGCATGTTAGGATGAAAAATCTTTTTCTTGCCAGCGATTTCCACAATGTAGTCAAAGTCCAAAATCTCGACTATTTTGTATGGACCTTTCCACGTCAATAGAAGTTTATTCTTCGTGGTCGGCAAGAACACCAACACCTCCTCTCCAACCTGGAAAGAACGGGGTCGAGTCTTTCGATCACGGTACTTCTTTTGTACAGCTGCTGAGTCCTCAGCAGAATCTTGAGCCAGTTTACACATGTCGGCTATGTTGGTTTTTAAATCACATACATAGTCGCAAACATGCTTTGCCTCATCCGCATTCTCACTTCCAGTCCATGCATCCGCGAGAAAATCAACAGGACCACGGGCTCTCCTGCCAAACATCAGCTCGAACGGCGAAAAACCTGTGGAAGCATTTGGCATTTCACGACATGCAAACAACAAAGCTGGTATCAAACGATGCCACTGTTTAGGGTTGTTCTGCATCAGCTTGCGCAACATGGGTTTAATAGTGCCATGAAATCTCTCCACCACCCCATTAGACTGTGCATGGTAGGGTGACGAGTGTACGCCTTTTATGGACAAAAGCGTGAGGAATTCCTGAAACATGTGTGAGGTGAACTGTGACCCATTGTCAGACAACAATTCACAAGGAAATCCCAAACGACAAAATATACAAAAGAGGGCTTCTGCCACCGACACAGAGTCAATGGACTTTAGCGGCACAGCTTCCGGATATCTTGTCGCCACATCCACTAATGTCAAAACGTACCTGTGTTTGTCCTCAGAAAGAGGAGAAAACGGACCAACAATGTCCACCGCAACTCTCTGAAACGGTTGTTCAATGCGGGGCATTTTAGACAAAGGTACATCAGGCACACGTCCTTTCGCACAACACTTCTGACACACAGCACATGAACGACAGTACAGACGAACATCTCGGGAAATACCCGGCCACCAGAAACGATTCTGTACACGTCCAAGTGTCTTTCGGACTCCACAATGCCCTGCCAGAAGTCCGTCATGTGCCGTGAAAAGAACTTTGTTCTTTACATCCTCAGGAACAACCACCTGTGTAACCTCAACATCGTTTTTACAAAAAACACGGTACAACACTCCTTGTTGTTCATGAAATGAGTACGAACAATCAGCAGAAGAAAATGTCTCCCCTGATGAAGCCATGTCATGATATTTCTGCAGCTTCGGATCTGAACTCTGCAAAGAAATAAGTTCATCAGTCGACAATTTCAAATCTGAAATAGGTACTGTCAATCTGTCTTTGTTTTTTTCATCTCTTTTTTCTTGACCTCGGGTCAACACAGCAGCAGCTACAGGAGAAACATCAGACATAATCAAGCCTGGAATAGGGTCAACCCCATCAACATTACCCAGAATGAGATCTGCGACTGGGTCATCAATCACACAACACATCAATGAACCTGGAAAAAAACCAGTCTGAACATCAACATACGCCAAAGGAAAAACCTCCTTATTTCCACCAAAGGAAATGACTTCTTGTGTCCTACCTACAAATTGGTCTGGACGAACAAGCGACTTTCGTACACCAGCTGTTGTAGCGCCCGAATCCCGGAGCACTGAAACCTGAAAACCATTCACACAACCTGTGGACATAGGCAATGCGTTTCCTGGAGAGACTGAAGAACATAAAACCTCAGAATCAACCGAATCCTGCACAGAAAAAGAAACAGTACCAAACCTGGTACCTGCGCTGGAAAAACCTGCATGATCACCAGTCCCACTGGCACCTTTCTTAAGCCAGGTTGGACATTCTCTTCGGTAATGGCC
>CM065712.1:27228029-27304153 GCA_017654935.2 Phymorhynchus buccinoides | reverse complement strand
GCTTGTCTTGGCGGGTTAGAAGGGAGGAGGCGCACACACTTCAGTTGTAGGGTAAGTCTATAAACACACCTGATGGGTGCCATGTACCCAGCACCACGTATCACGCCCAGGTTGGCTGTGTGGCTTGTGTCAAGTTCACGGTGGCCCCCTTAAGATCCCAAGGGATGATCTGTCTTCCCTGCCTGTACCAGGTAATTAGGCTTTCCGGGAGGCCCAGGTGTTCTAGGTTATAGCAGGTTTTCTAGAAGCACCCATGCAGAGGAGTACATTTTTTTTTGGTCCATTCCTTGGATATATTGGCCAACATTATGCTGATCAATTGTATCTTTGAATTCAGTAGATCAACTTTTTTGTGTTTATGCAGAAAAGGAGATCTGATACGAAGACTAGGAAGAGAAGACTCCACAGCAGCACAGACAGCCCATGACTTGCCTCCTGTCCTCCATCCTCTCCATCCATCGTTTGCTCCCTGGCCAACATGTTAGGCCTACTTTAAGAAAGAAAAAAATTAATGTTGTATATTGTTTGATTTGAGTGAAAGGGTTATTGCCTTCTTCTTCTTCTTCTTCTGCGTTAACAGGCCATATGGCCATAATGCGTAAGGTACATATGTGTCCGGTTTTTCACTGGTCTCCCCGCTGCATCCAGCCGACACATTCTGATTTTGGAGGAGCTCAAAAAGAGAAAAAAATATTTGGAAGACTTTTTTTTTTAAAGGCAGGAGAATGATGGACCAATAAGCCAGAAAAGATTAGCAGATGACAGAAAGCAAAGGGATAAGGCAGTCTAAGAGAGTGGCAGATTAAAGGACGTTTCAAGCACAGAACTTCCAGAAGGTGGGGGAACTACTTGTAGTGAAAGACCCCCCCCCCCCCCCGGTATCCCCACGGGGGTTTGCCTTTCAAAACACTAAAAAGTTTTACACATAAAAGAGACTCTCTCTCTCTCTCTCTCTCTCCTAAACGTTATTGAAAAAGTACTTATTTGCTTTAAAATATTCTTAGAAACACTTGGAGATCACCAGGAAAACACCCTTTAGTAGTTTGGGCAGAGATCGCAACACTCACTTTGCTCTGGTTTCCTAGAACAATCAAATTGTCAAAGTAGGTTGATTCCTTCTTGGCAGAGGTGCTGAAGTCAAATCCTTTCAGTGAAAGAGAAAGGCATGTGCCTTCCCTTTTCTAATGGCTGCATTAGTTTAGACATTCGTGAATCGTTTATACACAAAATTTTTGCAGTACAAGCCTTTTTTTTTTAATTTTATGCAGTTTACCTAAAGGAGTTTCGCTCACAACAAAGGAAATAGCTCCAACATTTTATTTTACTGCACTACAAAGAAAGAAAATGATTCAACCACAATGAGTGGCCTCCACCCACCCCATCCAAAATGACTTCTATCTCCGCCAAGGAGGAATCGACGACGTTTTGACGGTTTGATTTTATAGGAAACCAGAGCAAAGTGAGTGTTCCGATCCTTGAAAAGGCTGTGTTTCCTGTTGATTTTTAATGTTTCTTTAAAAAAAAACTCATCCGTCAGGGTCCACCTTTCAACCCTAATCTAAGAACTCTAAATGTTGCGACTTATCAAGTTATGGTGAGTTAGGTCGATTTCCGTTGTTTATAAATTTATCTCTGTCTCTGTTTTATTTGAGACCTGTGTATTCGTGTTTGCTACTGTATTTTTCTGACTATAAGGCGCACTTGTGTATTCGTGTTCTAATTATTTTTGATTATGGATTCAAATATAATTATTGTCAATGTATCTTTTGCACTTGCCCATGGGGATCCAGGGACTATCTTTCATACCAAATAGTTCCTCCCACCTTTTGTCTGGAAGTTCTGTGCTTGTAACTTCCTCTAATTTGTCACTCTCTTTTGACTCTGCCTTTTCCGCTTTACTTACTGTCATCTGCTATCTTTCTGCCTCACTGGTCCATTCTCCTGCCTTTTTCTATAAATTCTTACAAAGATTTTCTTCAGCCGAAGTAGGACATGCTGGGCCTATTTCTTAGTTAGGCGCATAACGGCAGCATGAAGCATCTACACTCATAAATGACAGAAAACTGAGCGAACGAGGAAAAAAATGTCTTATTATCTATGTCATACGCCACGACACACAATCTGAAGCAATAATTCATTGACATTGACCTTGATTGCTTTACCATCATCAAATTTGCCATACATCAATGCATTTATTATGCCACATTTGAAGTCCAACGGTGTAGAAGTTATGGCCTTTTTACAGATTTTACGTTTTCAAGGTCATACGCCAAGGTCAATGTCACGATTGCGATTATTTATGCGCGGATGCCTTCCTCTCTTGGTGACACATCACCACACAAAATTTGAAGCGATTATGTCACAGCGGTTTTGGAAGAAAAGTAGTCCGGACGCACGCATGAACGGACGGACAGATGAAACAAAAACAATTCTTCCGGAAGCTTCAGGAACTAAAAAGGGTAACAAACGTTAAACACATACTAGTAAGAAAAAAGACATAAAAAATGCCTTGGCAAAATAGATCAGAGAGAAAAAGGAACATTCAAAAATAGATTTGTAAGGAAAGATAAAAGAACAGATTAAAGATCCGTGGAGACAAAAATCAGATGAACTGGAAAACTGCAGATTTTGTTGGGAGACTTTATGGGGGGGAAAAAATATAGTAAAAGACATGGTAGGCAGAAAAATAGAAAAGGTAATAAAAATTTAAAAAAAGGGGTGGGCACAACTTGGTCGAGAACACCACCGCCACATGAAGGGCTTGGTCTTGAAGTACAAAGACCTAAAATACCTGTTATAGACATATATATTTTATGTTAGTGAAGCTGCAGTCTCCAGCCATGCCTTAGTATGCAGGCATAAGCCTACTACTGGGTACTGTTCATACTGATCTTATCTCTGACCCTGGGCATGTGAAAAAGTTGTTTTTGCCACATGTTGTTACCCGGCCAGAGGCCGAGGTATTGCGATCGGTCTGTCTGTCTGTGTATCGATTATCTTAAAAACTACTGTTTGGATTTTGATTAAAATTGGCAGAGGGGTAGACAGCTTGAAAAGGAAGCTTCCTTTCATTAATCAACACAGTGCTGACCTTGACCTTGAAGTTTGACCTTGAAAACCGAAAATCTTTAAGGGGCCATAACTCGCACACCGTTGGTGTTAGTCTTCAAATTTGGCATGTAGGTACTTTGGCTTATGCCCGTTCTGATGGTGGCATACCGGTCACGGTCACGGTCCGGGAGATCGGTAGGCCTTGAAAGTTGTAGGGCTCTACAAATTGGGTTTTAAGCCATATTTTCCACATTTGTACTTAACAGAAGTGCTTCAGACTAGTGACTGTCTACACACCTGCTTGCTCCCTACGTTCTTCCTCGAGCTCTGACTGCTGCACACTCAAGGTTCTTCGGGTCCACACGAAATCATTTTGTGAACGATCCTTCCACTATTTAGCACCTCACTTATGGAATTCCCTCCCACAACATGTCCGCTCATCTGACTATCTCCGCCTTTCGCTCTGCCCTTAAAACTCACTTGTTTCGGACATATTTTGATTAATGTTTGTGGGGGGTCCGTTTCATTGCAGGAATCTTGTAGATTTTTTTAAATTTACAATTATTTTATAATTCGTAGGTTATGTTGAACTTTAAATGCTTGTAAATGAGGTAGAATGGTATTTTTGTTCTTGCAAAATTTGTCTATTATACTTAGTTATGTAACTGGTATGTCGATGACAGTATGATTTTATTTCAAGTTGTAGTATTGTATCCAAAGTTGATTGTGAATGTGGTCTATGTTCCTTCTTGATTGAGAATGTGAATGTGGTCTATGTTTCTAAGAATGTTTATATTGTAACTATTTTACTCATATAATTGTGTGTGTGTGCGTGCGTGCGTTCATGTGTGTTTGTGTATATATGTGTATGTGCCTGCGTCCATGCAGGTGTGTGTGTGAGAGAGAGAGAGAGAGAGAATGTTGCGTGCAATCATCGTGTTTATTTTACTTTCTAATGATTGCCAACCGCGATCGTAGAGAGCAGATTGGTATTGTTTTCACTCGTGTCTGAGGCGGACTATGTATGTATGTATGTTTGTATGTATTCTCTCTAGCGTTTGAACGGATAGACTTAGGATGCTCAAATTTTGCATGCGGGTAGGTAGTAGGAAGATCTAGGCCAAGTTCGATAATGAAGGTTATGGGTCAAGGTCACGAGCCGAATAACACTGCCGCGTGGTTGGTAATTTAGCGTCTTAACGCTCTAGTTCATTATTTGTTTGCCTTTAATGTTCTTGTTATCAATGTAAAGTGCACTGAGTTCATCTGAGAAAGTCCCCCTGGCGGGCTTCCACCTTTCATGGTGGGGGGGGGGGGGCTTACGGAGAGTAGCCCAACAGCCTCCTAAAGTCCAACCACACGTCATCGTCGTAGGAGGCGGGCAACGGCTTAGGCTGGCTTATGTGGTCGTGGGGATACCGGGGGGTCTTTCAGCAGAAATAGTTCCCCCTTCTTCTGGAAGTTCTATGCTAGTAACTTCCCCTACTCTGTCACTCTCTTTGACTGCCTTTTCTCTTCTTTTTGCTTTCTGGCATCTACTTTTTTCTGCCTTGTTGGTCCATTCACCTGCATTTTTTCTATAAAACCCTTCCACGTTTTTCCTTTTTACAATTTATGACATGCCAGGTGTTTTTTTTATTGTACACTGTCTGGCATCCATACGTGATAATTACACACTTGAGTGGGCACCTGTTGTCCATTCTGCAGTGCATATTAGCTTATATAGCATTTTTTATGTATTTTAGCTTTCTAGTATGTGTTTGTTATCCTTTTTTACTGTTTTTTTTAACCTGGATCCGATAAATGAGAGTATGGTAGCTCCATGTTTCCAGCACTGTGTGGACTTATGAGCTATAGGGTATAATGATGGAAGTGTCATGTTATGAATTGTACTACATTTTTTGTTTTCAGTTTTTGTACGTTAAGATTCATGGATTTGTGTTTTGCTATACATGGTGGATTTTTATGCGGTGACAGTCCTGAGATAACCATAGCTGTTGACGGGACTATAACAGACTAACTAACTAACTAATCTGAGAAAGAGCGCTTTATAAATTCCCATTATTATTTTTGTTTTTATTATTATTGAACTTGTCCCAGAGTTTAATGCAAGTTATGATGTTCACGCTCCCACAGTACAACAATGTCAATCATTTTCGAGTTTCTTGTTTCCATGCGTGGTCGACTGGTCACAAACGAAAAAACCACGTGATTTGAGTAACTAGGCCTAGACTTTTCAGGCCGGTGTCATGAGAAATAAGTGGCTCCCATAAAATATCTACCTTTCGCATGCGAACTATAACCATCCTTAACCCTATCCCTAACCACGGAAAGAACCAAGAAATAGAGCAGGAGGATGTAAATCTACATATTTGCCGAGAAATCGATGTACAAAGCCATGTCTTCACACCGGTGTGAAGAGAATATTCTACCTCATGAAATAAGTAGGCATTCCTCATTTGAAGTGTTTGCTTGTCCGCCATTGTGATTTTTACAAAACTAAGTGGCATGGCTTTGTACATCGATTTCTCAGCAAATATGTGGATTTACACCCTCCTGCTCTATTTCTTGGTTCTTTCCGTGGTTAGGGATAGGGTTAGGATGGTTATAGTTCGCATGCGAAGGGTAGATATTTCATGGGAGCTACTTATTTCTCATGACACCGGGACTCCTTTCATTCATTATTGTCATCATCAGCACCATTCCTGCACGAAATACAAGCACACGTTCTCTCTCCCTTGTGAAACTCAGTCTCTTTTTCGTTGTTTTAGTTTTCGCACAACGGCAAAATGGCCCATTTTTCTTTTAATTTAAAGTATTGTTTTGAATGAAATTTGAGATGAAACCGTTATCTAAAAAAATATAAAAACAGTCGAATTTGAAACGTTTTTTGTTTGTTTTGTTTTTAAAATTTTCTTCTCCTTCTACCAGTCATGCCCACCTGCCGTCACCGGCAATTACTGGCATAATACATGTACTGGGGTTAAAAGAATTCTGCAGCGCGCGGAAAGAAAAACCCCACAGTGGCCACGGGTACGGCGTTGTTGCAACACTTCTTCCTAGTCAAAAGTTTCGTAAAGTTTTCTTATTTTGTACGCTGGTTTAACGCATCTTGGTAAGGTATAGGATAGGGTTAGAATACGTCAGAGTTAATGTCAGTAGTTTTTAAGACATTTGCGCACAAATAAATTTATGCATCCTATGATCGAGCGCCGTACCCCGCAGTCTAGAGAATGTGAGATACGGGCCCGTACCCTGAGCCTCTGCCCAAAACAAAAACAAAACTAGATAAATAAGGGCCTCCTAGGGCATGCCACGGCTGAGCACCACTAGCTATACGGAGGACTGAGACCCAGCCGTGCACACATCAATGGGGGTTCAAATTCGACTTTGTTTTTATTTTATGAATACTTATAACCCAGCAGTCGTCTGTGTGTGTAGTTTAATATAAACAGAAAAGTCTAGCATAACCGTGTGTAGGCCTATTTTGAATTATGTGGTAACATTTACGGTCCCCATGCGAAGATGCTAAGACTGATCATGTAACATTTTGTTGTTGCTGATGTTAATTTGCTTTTGTTCACTAACTTCAGATGTTTTGTGTATGATCTTGATTTCATTTTAAAATGCTGCTGTTTTAAATATATAAATTTGGAAGCATCAAATGTATTGGTACTCATGGTTTCCACCCCACCCCACCCTCTCTCTCTCTCTCTCTCTCTCCCTCTCTCTCTCCCCATCTGTCGATGTGTGTATGTATATCAATGTCTTTCTTTTCTCTTTTCCTCTTATCTCTTTCCCTCTCTCTTTCTCTGCCTCTTTCTATACTCTTTCGATAGTCTTTCTTCTTTCCCCTCTCTCTATGTATCTTGGTCTTATTCTTTGTGTTGTCATCTGACCGTACTCTATGCTCTATGCTAACATTTATACAAAACACCCTCTATAGCACTGTCTCATAATTCGGTCTTTTGGGGTTATCTTTCTCTACTGTCTCGTTTTGAAGTCGGTTTGGGGTAGTTCAGGTTCCAAAATAGAATTTTAAAAAACGGAAGTTACCTACCTTAAACAACTATATGTTGTTCTTGTCTTCAAGTCTTAGGGTATTAATGTGGTCGTATCAAGTAAACAAATAAGAACATAACTGTTTATAGTCAACGAATGTAAACGAAAAAAACATGAACCAGGACTTAATATTATTACATCTCCAAAATGATAACTGAGCAATTAAACACCCCTCCATTATGATTACGGAGCAGCCATGTCGTGTTTACAGCATTTTCTAACTGGAACTAAGTGTCCTAACTGGCACAGAACTCGTCTGTTACTTCCGTTTTCATTTCGCAACAGTGCTATAGTCTATGCTCCCGTAAAGCCTGTACTTTCCATGCTCCAGTAATACCCGTGCCCCAAACCCTATGTTCCATACCCTTCATGTTAAATTCTAGCTATATAGCCGTACTCAAAACCCTATATGCTCCAGTAATACCTGTATCCAAACCATTTGTGCTCCAGTAATACCCGTATTCAGAACCCTCCATGCCCCTGTATCCAGATCTGTGTCCCAGGTATACCCATATTCGGAACTCTCATAATCCCTGACTACCTGTATCCACCCACCCACCCATAAATACCCATTCAGAACCCTCTATGCCCTATAAATACCCGTATTCAGAACCCTCTTTGACACAGGGTAACACCTGTATTCAGAATCCTCTATGTTCCAATAATACCCGTTTTCAGAATCCTCTTCCCATTGAATACCCATATTCAGAATTCTCTATGTTCCAATAATACTGTTTTCAGAATCATCCATCTCACAATAATACCGGTACCCAGAACTGTCTGCCCCAGTGATACCCGTACCCAGAACCCTGTATGTCTCCACGGTACCCAGACCCCTCTAACCCAGTAATACCCATGCCCAGACCCCCTCCCCCTTCCTAAGCTCCTTGATATTACCCATAACGTACCCAGAACCAAACTGATTCTGGCACAAATCTGGCAACAAGCAGATTTGCCGTTATGGCATTGCCAGATCTGGGCCAGAATCATGCCATCACTACCACATCAACACGCACAACTGCCACAATCAAAGCGACACGTCTGCCATCATTCATCCAGAATGGAACAAGAATCAAAACGATGTACTGCCCAGTATCGTGCCAATACACTGCCAGCATAGCAACGATGTGACCACTACGACGCTGGCCCAAAAGGTAAGTTGCCAGCATCGTCCCATAACTGGCTCCCCATCATGAGCCATCATTTGCCAATGCTGGCCCGACATGAAAAGGGGTGTGCATAGGAAATCGTGGCAAAGCAGGTATGATTACATGCCAGCATCGTCTCAAATGATGGCATGATGGCAAAAACGACATGAAGCCAGCATCAGAACGATGCCGGAATGCTTACAGGGTAGGCATAATGTCCGTAGGCAAAATGTCTGCAGGCAAACTGTTCGGTCACGGTGCGTGTGTGTGTGTGTTTGTGCGCTCACGCATGTGCGTGTGCATGCATGAATAGATTTAAAGGCGATTCTGGAAGTTAGAGGTTGTACACTATATGCTTTTACAGCTAGTTTTGTTTTGTGCACAGGGAAATATACCATGTATAAACCCAATCACCTTTTTGGACCTCAAACCATATGAGGAAGGGGTAGGATGGGTTTATATTTAGTATTTTACGTTAGCTTTGACTTTGAAAAACGTCATCGGATAAGGTAAAAAATATCATCAAAACTTTACTATATCCGAACATCGTTTATAAGAAAAACCTGTTATAGTAAAGGAAAAGCCTTGCTCCCCTGCACTTTACTATAAGCGGGGTGTACTGTAATGGGGGGGGGGGGGGGGGGGGGGGGGGGGGGGGGGGGGGGGAACAAGAAAAAAACGGAGGTCACCACGCAGCGCCGAAACACAGATAGATAAATAGAAGTAAACAAAGAAATAATAATTTATAACTTTATATATAGGACGCACAAATCAAAGAAAGAAAGACAAAACTCCTTCAATGTTCCCAATATTTCAGCTGATTTTAATCACAGCTTTCCTCAGGGGACAACATATAGTCCGAATGAAGCAGGTATCTTGTGTTGTTCAATGATACCAAATCACTGACATTCAAATCACCCTCTCACTCCCCATGCAGTATCCATCCCCTACTTTATATATTTATATATTAAAAAAAAATAATAATAATAATAAAAAAGGGGGTGGGGGTGGGTTATGTAAGGTGATAAGGGCGGTGGGAGGGTCTGCGTTCCTATTGCTCCCCCCCCCCCCCCCACCTGCGTGCGCATCTCGACCCTTCCAACGGAAGTGTCGCCATCTTAGTCCTTATTTGTGTGTAAACAGCATCGATCTGGCATTTTTCAAACAAAGTTACTGACTAAGATGGCGGTCTCCCATAATATGGCACGCTCCTTGTGGCCGGATATGACGACACGTGGATACAAACCAAAGTCTGATACGCCCAGCATTAGTGGAGCTGCCGGACAGGCACAATGCTTTTCAGCCCCCAGCAAGCTGGGGACCTAGTCCAGCCCCAACCCAGCTTAACGCTGGGCCAGGCCCACAGTCACCAGACGATAAACCGAGGCTACGTGTAGGCTACTATCTAGGAGTTCAACTGTCAGCGGACATGAAATGGACCACACACATCAACCAAATCTGCAAGAAAGCTGGGTCTGTTCACGGATTTCCTGGGACGCCGTATGGTTGCTGACATTAGTGTTACTAAAATTAAGAATATGCTTCCCACTTCCGTTCCAATTAACCCTTTCACCGCCAATGTCGCATTTATGCACCACAATGGTTTAACACCCATGTCACTGACAGGCATGAAATTAGGGCGAAAGGGTTGAAATAATCACTCAAACAACCAAAACAAAGTAAGGTCGACAGCTCGAGGACACACGTGGTTAGCATGACTCAATACAAAAAAAGGTGACCGGTCAAATCGTCCCGGCTTCGCCAACTCGTCCCCGACAGACAGTCAAACAAACAGACAAGAGAGATGGGGGAGAGGGACGAGTTGGTAGAAGAACGAGTTGACCTGCAACCAATGTCACAGTTCACAGATGCTTTCGTAAAACCGGAAGTTTCAAGATACAGGTGAAAGGTCAGGAAAGTTGTCAGGCTCCCCCCCCCACCTGCGTGCGCATCTCGACCCTTCCAACGGAAGTGTCGCCATCTTAGTCAGATTTGTGTGTAAACAGCATCGATCTGGCATTTTTCAAACAAAGTTACTGACTAAGATGGCGGTCTCCCATATTTCTCTGCAAATATGTAGATTTACACCCTCCTGCTCTATTTCTTGGTTCTTTCCGTGGTTAGGGATAGGGTTAGGGTTAGTAGGGGAAGACGGGGTAAAAAGCGCATGGGCGGGTAAGAATCCCACCCCAATTATCTCATGAAATAAAGAACATTTCAGTTAAATTTGCCCACGAGACGAATGCTAGACATTAACGCTCGTCTCATGGGCAAAATGAGACTGAAATTTGCTTCATTTCATGAGATAATTGGGGTGGGCTTCTTACCCGCCCATGCGCTTTTTACCCCGTCTTCCCCTAGTAATCACGTGAGATAAGTAACTGTTCTAATGCGCATGTGCAGAGGTAAATATTTCATACGACTACTTATTTATCGTGACACCGGGCTGCGTGTCAAAGATGCTGGCAGACTTGGGCCTACCATCACTTGAAGGACGGCGGAGCAAGCAGCGGCTAAACCTGCTGTACAAGATAGCTGAAGGTCAAATTCCAGCATTGCCTTCTGAGGCCTTCCTAACCCCAGTTGCCTCCGACCGCCATAGGATCAGACCGACACACTTCACGGATTGTACAAGTGATAACATCATGGAAAGACAAGCATTACGTAATTCCCGTGGCTTCAAAGTAAGATCTTGCCACACAGAACAGTACAAGAACTCCTTCTTCGTAAGGACAGTAGTGGAGTTGCAAACCGACGCCTCCATCGCAGCAGGCCCCGCCTGCTCGAAAGACTAAATTAGGGAGTAGGGGCCATAGATCAGAGTAGTGGTAAATGAAGGGCAGGAGCTGTGCCGGTCGGGGCTTGTCCTCGGTGAGCGCTACGCTAGCCGGAGAGGTCTCAATTGCCTAGATGCCGCAAAAGAAAGGTCTATGGCCCATTGTCTTACTGTCATACAATCAGGACAGTACTTTTCAACTCGCAAAGCGCTCCCCCCTTTCCGTTGAGCCTTCATAGGCTCCTTCAATTCGTATCAAGCTAGGCCTACAGATACAGATACCCATGCACTTAGCATACGTTAACCCAGTGGCAACGAAAAAGATGTCATTTGGTGAAAATTTACTCCACCCCCACCCCCACCCCCTTTTCCTTGATCCTTATCAGTCACATAAAAATTGCATGCATACAAAAATGGGGTGGAGCGCCTCTGGCTGCGACGCTCTCTCCAGGTGGGAGCAACCCGAATTTCACAGAGACACCTCTGTGACTATAAAGTACCTATAATACCTAACACTGACACACACACACACACGCGCGCACGCACGCACGCACGCACACACACACGCACACACACACACACACTGTATAAGTCAGAACTTTCAGTAGCCTACATGGGGAAGACGGGGTAAAAAGCGCATGGGCGGGTAAGAAGCCCACCCCAATTATCTCATGAAATAAAGAAAATTTCAGTCAAATTTGCCCATGAGACGAATGAGACTGAAATTTGCTTCATTTCATGAGATAATTGGGGCCGGTGGGCTTCTTACCCGCCCATGCGCTTTTTACCCCGTCTTCCCCTATATCATATCATATCATATCATATCATGGCGCTTAGGCTTTTCAGCCTGTTATTTTTGTTATTATCGGCGATTACCAATCGACTACTTAGGCAGTCGTGCTTTATTTGTTTAATATTTTGAAAATATCGATCTAATGAGTTGTTGAATGCATTTAGTGACAATGCATTTACTGTTTCGTTTGGAAGATTATGCCATGCGTTACGGTAGGTAAACAAGGTTTGTGCAAGTTTAGTGTTAGTAGGTTTTTTTAATAGTTTAAAAGTATGACCGCAGGTTCTTTCATCTTCACACAGGTCAGGTCAGGTCAGGTCAGGTATTTGGACGACCAGGCCTTGCAGCCTCTCAATGCGTCCTTCCTTTTGGTTAGTGTTTGGCAATTGCTGTGGCGGTTTTTAGCATCCATATTGATGCACTAATCATGGATGTACTTTAACAGGGCAATTTTTGGACCACTGTCTAGGAGGTTTTTGAATTTGTTAGTATCTGAGGCCAGTTTAGTATGTGCAGGGAGGTTGTTCCAATATTGGGTGACTCTGTTAGAAAAAAAGTTTTTTCTAATGTTAGTTCTGCTGTACCTGGTTAGGATCTTAAGTTCACTATTAGGGGAACGGGGTAAAAAGCGCATGGGCGGGTAAGAAGCCCACCCCAATTATTTCATGAAATAAAGAAAATTTCAGTCAAATTTGCCCATGAGACGAATGCTAGACATTAACGCTTGTATTATGGGCAAAATGAGACTGAAATTTGCTTCATTTCATGAGATAATTGGGGTGGGCTTCTTACCCACCCGTGCGCTTTTTACCCCGTCTTACCTTACGGGTTCTTATTTCGTTAGACAAGTGAAACAAGCCTTTGTTAGTATTGTCAGTGCCTTGAAGAATCTTGTAAACATTTATCAAATCTCCCCTTAGTCTTCTGTATTTTAAAGATGGCAAGTCTAATTTACTTAGCCTGTCCTCATAATCCAAATTTTTCATGGATTTTATGAGTTTGGTTGCTCTCCTCTGTACCCTCTCAATTGCACTGGACTGTCGTTTAAGAAAGGGATTCCAAATTATATTGCCATACTCAAGATGAGGCCGTATTAAACATTTGTAAAGATTTATGAACACCTCTTTATTTAAGTTTTTAAAACACCTTCTGATCAAGCCCAGCATCCTACTGGCTTTATTTATCGCTGTTGTGATGTGCTTATCAAATTTGAGTTTTGAATCAAATATAACCCCTAGGTCCTTCTCCTCTGTACAAGTATCTAAAACATGCTTAGATGAGCCATGAGTAATTTCATATGCTATACTTGGATTATTGTACCCCGCGTGCATAACCTTGCATTTTCCTGCGTTAAAATATAAATTCCACTTCTCTGACCATTCTATGAGTCTGTTAATATCGTTTTGCAGTACACCTGAATTTTGGGAACGATTATACACTTTAGTATCATCTGCAAATATCTTGCATGCACTTTGTATGTCTTCTGGGAGATCATTTACACCGAATGCCAGCATGGTTTCCGAAAACACAGATCTTGTGTCACACAGCTACTTAAGGTTATGCAGGATTTGACAGATTTTTTTGATAAAGGTGAAAATATTGATATGATTTACTTAGATTTTAGAAAGGCCTTTGATTCGGTTTCCCATCAAAGGTTACTTATTAAGTTAGAATATTATGGTATAACAGGTAATATATTAGGATGGATTAGAGATTTCTTAAAAGGAAGAAAGCAGGCTGTCAGAGTTGGAAATGCTTATTCAGAAAATGTTAACGTTGTAAGTGGTATACCCCAAGGGAGCATACTTGGTCCAGTTCTTTTTACAATTTTTATAAATGATTTGCCTCAAGAGATTATTAGTTCCTGCAAAATATTTGCAGATGATACTAAGCTTTACAATACTACTGCAAATTTTATGTTATTGCAAAAGGATGTAGATTCCTTAGTAAATTGGTCAGAAACCTGGAAGTTGTACTTCAATGCGTCTAAATGTAAGCTTATGCATTTAGGTAAAAACAATCCTTGTAACCAATATACTATGAAGAATGGTGATACTATAAATGAAATAACAAAATGTACGGAAGAGAAGGATTTAGGTGTGATAATGGATAAAACCCTTAAATTTGATTGTCATATTCACGAAGCTGTAAAGAAGGCAAAAAAAAATGCTAGGAATTATTAAGCGAACCTTCTGTTACATATGTTGAAAGGGTAAAAAGGGGGGGGTAAGGGGGTGTTTGCAGGGTTGTAGAGGAGGGGAAGGAACTTAGAGGTCTCTTTCTCTCCAATTAACCACAGGGCCACATGGAGTGGTTTATTTGGTGTTTATTTCAAGCTCAGCAGAACACACCTGTAAGACATAAAAAGAAACAATTAACTAACTTGCAAACATAAAACATTGCCACGGTAACATAACTTTTCCTGGACTATTAATCCATGCAAACTGTAATACCAGTTCCCAGTTACACAATGACAAGTATGGTATGGAACCAATTATCATGTTTGCCTTTCTACTACATGTCTTACAGTTGACACTAAACACTTCCAATGCACATTCCTTCCCTTTAACCCTCAGGGAATCTTTACTGTCTAAACAAGCCAACACAACCAACAATGACAAGCCACACCTGGACACAATTGGGGAGTTACCACACCCTCACTCTGTCTTGTGGTCAATGTCATTTTATGACAATGAAAAGATGTTTGTGTCAAAATAATATAAAACTAGACATTAACTGGTAATTAGTGAAGAACGAAGACGTGATCATATTCTTACCCAAGAACCTTATTATAAGAAATGCATTCCTTATAATGGACAAAAAACGCGACTTTAACTGGTAACTGATGCGTAAGCAAAACCTGTTTAATTCTATTCCAATTAAACCAAAGCCAGTTTCCCCACATAAAATGTCAAACTGCAATTGTTGCTTTCATCCAATCTGAATTGAATTGATTTGACATAGCATGCATACATGTTTTCGTACAATCCTAGTCACCAGTCAATTAAACCAAAATAAACCTTTTTTTGTAAATGAAACTTTGTGTGTATACACAACACACATAAACAAAGATGAAAATAAAAATGATGAAAACTTCTGATTGAAAATCAGAAATACAAAAAGGAATTGAAAATCAGATTTAAAATGGAAACATACATGATACACAACACAAAATAGCATAGAGTCTCTTCTAAGCTTTATCACTTCTATGTGACAAAGAAAGAGAAAGCCCCTCATGGACTTTCATTAGCCAATGAAAGTCACTTAAATGTCAAGCATTACACATGACACATGACAGGAAAACTCAAACATGACAAAACCAAAATATCCAACCCAAAAACGATAATAAAATCTACTTGTCTACAACAACAACAAAATGCTACTTTTGATCCACAAAACGAACCATAGTTTGAGTCTTAAGGAAAACCGTTACACACAAAGAGAGAGAGAGAGAGAGAGAGAGAGAGAGAACTGGCTACACGTGTCTTACAATCAATAGTCTTGCTAACCCAAAGAATGATTGAATGATGCGCTAGACTTGCGACCTACTCATTCAAATCTAGAAATCTCGGTCCGCCACGTGTTTCAACCGGTCATCCAATTATGACGTTTGTTACCGATTTTAGTCGAAGTTCCTCTACGACATGTATTACAGATTCGAAGCTCAGATTTCTTTACTGACGTTTCCAATCTTTAAAACCCGTACTTACACAGATTTGTAAAATCAACACACTAATTCCTCGCATTCTTTTACTAGGACTGTTTTCCACAAGGATTCAGTCTAATGCACCTAGATCAATTTCATCATTTCTGTAGACTTACTTCGTTAGTTTTATAATGAATTATAAAGAAGCCATCCCAAGCTCTCTAAGCTCTAAGTGAATTAGCATCTCAGCGAAATAGTTGCAATCCTAAGTCAGAATTTAATTTGTTCTACACCACCATCATGAAATAAATCAAAGTCGAAAAATACTGATACTCACAGCCCAACAAGGATGATCGCTCCCCAAAGGAGGATGTACAGGTAGTGATCGAGATAACAGGTCAGAGAGATTGATTTGGTGGTGGTAGCTAGTGTTTTACGTCCTCTCGACCCCTAAGGGCACATATGAGACATTTTTACTTGGATTTAGATTGAGGGACAGGACAAAATATAAAAACGTTACGGGGACAGGGCAGGGACATAAACAAAAATAGTGATAGGGGAAATATTTTTTAGAGGCGCAAGCCGTTTTTAGAATATTAGTCTGGCGAGATTTATTTTAGGCTATTTAAAGGAGCATACCCAACAAAGACTTGTAATGACCTGATTATCTATTGATAACGAGCGATGACGCGTGTTTCTACAGACGCGGATAAGCGTCCGCCATTCTGGCAATGATATTGCGCATGCGCAGAGCGAAGAGCGTCGTAACTTGCCAGTCAATCCGAGTTTATCTTGCGATCATGGAGAAAACCAAGGCAAAAAAGAAGATCAAGTACGTCGAAAAGTTGGAAGGATATGCTAGAAATCGTTACCTACATAAGTTGAAGCTTTTGAATGGATTTGATCCATACGATTCGACAGATGAGTGGGGTTATGATGTCAGTATCATTCCACCTCTCAATTTTTCTGGCCTCGTCAGTGAGGCCTACTTTTGTTTTAGTTTGTTTGCTGCGGCGTGAGCGCTTAGAGTTAGACATTTCGGAGCAGTTTTAGTGCTAATCAAGCCCACAATCGCTAAGATTACAACAACAAAATCCATCATAAAATGTCAAACCATGTTCCTTGTGTTATGTTTGCTACACACACACACACCCCACCCCACCCCGCACACACACACACACACACACACACACACACACACACACACACACACACACACACACTCTTTCTCTCTCTCTCTTGAGAGACAGTGTTGTTGTTCTTCAGTTTAACATCCTACCACTAAAAATAAAAGTGATTCAGACAAGACAAGTGTGTGTGTGTGTGTGTGTGTGTGTGTGTGCTTCCTGTCAATTCAGTACCCATACAAGAATTATGGTAGGCCGTTTAGATTCATTAAGTTAGAAAAACAAAAATGATTATCAGCGAGTGTGGGAGGTGTGTGTGTGTGTGGGGTATGACACTGTGCACATGCACACAATATTTACAATTATCACAACTTGACAAGTCATTTAGTCGTTTAAGATCAATCAAGAGCTGGGGGGGGGGGGGGGGGAGTCAGATAGAAGAGAGCTACAGTGTTGCCTTACAAGCCAACACAATACTTAATAATAGCCAAGACATCTTTTACAGTGAAAATCACTTAACTCAAAGTCAAAATTGAAGGGACTGAAATTCTATTTTGAGATAGCCAGTACTTTTAGATAAAAGGACTTTTTAACATAAGGATTATTAAAATGGGACCACAGAGTTATTGTGAGTTATCCAGTCTTATCAGGAATCCACTGTATTCTGATATATTTTTCAGATCATTGTAAAGCCTTTATAGATGAAATTTCAATTTTGTTAGTAACCATTATATAACATAACATTCATTTCATTTGTATGATTTACCAGTGTGTGTTGTGTGTGTGTGTGTGTGTGTGTGTTTGTGTGTGTGTGTTGCATTCAGAGGCTGAATGAAAAACAATACCAGTAATTTAGCTGTAGCCCCAAGCTCTGCACCTGAGCTTTGCATGGATTTTGTGGATCCAGCAAAAAACGTTTCTGCTCCCAAAGTCACTTGTGCAACTGAAGGATGAAGAAAATGATTATTTGTGTCAGACTTGGGCTATTGTGAAATCAAGTTGTACTGTCAACAGATTCAGCAGCTTAAAATTTGACCATAGCTTAATAAACAGAAGTTGGTGTCCTGCTGATTAACAATGCAAAATGTGTGATGGATTAGGGTACTAATCAAATAACATTTGTCTGTTTGGGCAATATTGTGTCAATGATTGTACAGAATCACTTCAAATTTGAGGGTTTTAGTCTATTATTTCAAGCTGGTGGTATATCCTGTTGAGTAATATGGTAGAATGTTGTTATAAGTTAGGGTATCACCCAAGCCCAAATGCAGTGGTGTGCTTTTGTTGTGATACTTGGCAACTTCATTGTTATTATTTCTGTTGTGATCTTATTTACACATGCATGTTAGAGTCAAATTTTTGATCACTCAAAACCTACAGAATCAAGCAATTATTGATAATTTATTAAAATAAAAAAGACCCATTATGATCATTAATAAATGCATTTTGGTTGGTTGGTTGGCTTACCCTGGCTAAAAGACTCCAGGGATCATCCCAACAGCGAGAAGCACATGAACAATAAGGTACAAATGCATCAGCTAGGGATGAGAACATTACGTGTGTGACCGTTTTTGATTACCCCGCCATGTGCGCAGCCACACTCCGTCTTCGGGGGATTTTAGACTGATGATGTTATGCTGGGAGCTTGTCATGGCTTAAGACAATCCCCGCACAACCATTCAGAGCATAACAACATTTTGATGTAGCCTTGGCGTTCTAGCTTATGTCAACTGGTCTGACACAGCCTCATGCCAAGGCATTAATAAATGCATTTGTTTTGTAGGTCACTACAGATCATTCATTAACTATTCCTCAAAACATAATAATGTTGATTATAGCTATTACTTTCACCGTTTAACATAACACAATGATGAACATTATTTCTATCCCCCACAGATATATTGCTTGTACTACTTAGCAAAACATGTCATGTGGGTCACACTTTTGCTACCTTACTTTCAGTTTCACTACTCAAGTCACATGCACGCACGCACACATATATACATACAAACACACACTGGACTGGACTCAATTTATTGTCAGATTAACTATTAAAGTTGTACTGACACACACACACTCATACTCACACACACACACACACACACACACACACACACACACACACACACACACACACACACTTGTACAGATTACAAAACTGCATGTGGTACTACTTTCACTGATTAATAAACAAAAAATAAATGCAGCCTTACAATTCTTATAATTTCAGCAAAAGACAAGATTTTAACAAGACACATTTTAAACAAATATTTTCTGACTATGTGAAGTTTATCTGTTTGGGATTTGAACATTCTTTACTTCCTGGCCAGTTGGTTTCCTAAAGTGATGATTGAGATGTTTAACTTTAAGACAAAAAAAGAGAACTTATGGAATTGAATGAAGTAAAATAAAATAAATATGCAATGAGTATTGTGTGACTGGGACTACACACATTGTGTGAGAGAGAGAGAGAGAGAGAGAGAGAGAGAGAGAGAGAGAGAGAGAGAGAGAGAGAGAGAGAGAGAGAGAGAGAGAGAGAGAGAGAGAGAGAGAGAGAGTTGTAAACCTGTATGCTTGTACAATTTATTAATTCCTGTTTCTTGTAAATGTTTAAACATGAAACAAAACTGGATTGCTGGGTATTTATGATTTGTAGCATTATATCCAGTCACATATCTGTGTGTGTGACTGTGAACAACTCATACATCCACAGTGGGTCCACATTGTGCACAAGCACACTGTTTAGTATGCAGTAAATAAGCCACAAGTGTATTTAGATAGTTTGATCACTATGAAGAATGATAAAGCCAAATGTCATATACATGTATATGCGTTTGATTGGGTTTCACAATCTATTTTGCTTACTTGGTTGCAAACAAAAACCACCAGTGTGATCATCAGACTCTGTCCATTACAAATCCTCAATTGGCTGATTCAGAATCAGATAACTTCATTAAAATTCAAGACCAAATCATTAATGGTTCATTTGTCAATTCTTGCTCATCAACCTGAACTTGTTAATTTAATAAGCAACCCAAGTGTTGGTCTGAATCAATGGTTGGCCAAGCTTTCACTATATCACCACATCTAATATGAGTGCAAGATAGAATGTCTCAATCACCCACATCTGAGAGCACAATACTTTCTCAGTCACACACACACACACACACACACACACACACACACACACACACACACACACTATGACAGTAAAGAGGAGCCGCTGTAGCTCAGTTGGTAAGTCTGAGTCGCTAGCTCGTAATCCGTAAGGTTTGCAAGTGCACGGGTTCAAACCCAGCTGCTTTTTTCAAACCCAGCTCGGTTCACAGTGGTGTGTCCTTGGGAAAGGCACTTTACTCATTTTAGTCCGCACTCCACCCATCGACATACTAGGTGTAAATGCTACCCACTCCCCTCTCCCACATGCAAATGGTCTCTCCCTCTCACACACTCTCTCTCCCTCTCACACACACAGGCTACATACACCTGCTCTAGATTCTATGTTTAGCCCTCCCTTCCCACACACAAAGACACACACACACACACACACACACACACACACACACACACACACACACACACAGAGAGACACGCAGACACACACATACACTTGTGCATTTATTTACTTCAGTGTAAGGTTTTCTGTGTGAAAACTTGTCGAATGGTTCTTACGGTACTTAATGGTTCGTCTGATAGCGGCTATCCAGGCCATTCTTCTTCTTCTCAAGGCGTCTTGGACAGCTGGTTGTTCGTTGCTTTTCACTGTGAATTCGATGGAAACAAAGTCCATCGTTATTCTTGACGCCTTTATAATCATGAAAAGAATTGTGACAGTTGATAATGCAACAACGAACTCCACTCGGCATTGCTTTTAGAGTGGCTACAACGACTAGTCTACAAGTACAACGACCCTAGCTACGCAGGCCGGCGAGTTGTTTACAAGGTCCTATCCTTTCCAATATGGCGGACGGTCCCACAATTCAGCGCGCGTGACGTCAGAGCCACTTTATCAATTGGTCAATTCTCCAACACATGTAAACTTTAACCCCTTATAGTCAAAATTAAACTACCATTTTCGTCTATTTCCTGATCAACAACATAAAGAGAACATTCCAACGTATATTCAGTTATTATTTGCTGCAATTAAGTTAATTAATAATAAAATTAACAATCAAGCCAGACTTCCTGTTTTTCTGATTGGTTGATCAGAAAAGGATCCACTTCCTTATGTTTCTCATTGGTCGAATTTTACATATTACCACCTGAAAATGAATAACCACTTATTCCTTAGTCATTCATCCCAACCAGGTTTAGGCCTATGGTGTACTTTTCGTGTCAAAATTGAACGAAAAGTTCACATTATAACACATGGATAATGATATTTTTTTACATTTGTTTAAAGGATTAGTTAGACCTTGTTTAGAATACGGAAATGTTGTGTGGTCTCCATATTTGAAAAGACAATCACTGATGATAGAGAGTGTGCAAAGAAGGGCTACAATTGATAAGAGGATTCCATAATTATTCCTACAGGGAAAGACTAGAGCTCCTTAAATTACCTTCTTTAAAGGCTAGAAGAGTCAGGGGTGATTTAATTCAATGCTTCAAAATATTTAACAATATTGATGACCTAAATATACAAGATTTTTAAAAATTATCAAATGTTGACAAAACTAGAAACAGTGTTGACAAAATATTTATTGAATATAGTAAGACTAACATTAGAAAATACTGTTTTACTAACAGAACTGCACCTTTGTGGAACAAGTTACCAACTAATATTAAGCAAGCACCTAATACTAACACTTTCAAAAATCTATTAGATAACTGGGAATATTATAAAAATTTGACATATGAATATGATGAATGATTATCTAAAACCTGAGTGCACGATAAAACCTTGTACGTTAAAAATCTTATTAAGGATGGGACGCTTGAAAGCCTAACGGCTATGTTTTTAGTCCCTAGTAACCTAACCTAACCTAACCTATAAAAACTGTAAAAAGTACTGGGCCCAGGATGCTACCCTGGGGAATACCACTTAAAACATCAGAGTTATCATTATGTAGACCAAAGTGCGTGCTGCAATTTTTGTTAAAAATATAATAATTATTATTTTTTAAATTATTAATATTTTTATCTCGACGCGATTTTCGCACAAATGCATTATCTGTGGCTGCACCGTTAAAAATTCCGATCAGTATTTTGGATTTTTGTAGGTTACCTCCCTTGAACCGGAAGCGGAATTGCAGATCGTCTTTAGCTGTGATTTCTACAGGAGAAGGATGGAGGCGAATGTCGAAGAAGGGATATGGAAAAGGCCAGAAAAATGGATACAAGAAATGGAATTTCTCTATAACAACACCCCTTCTCGGAGAGTTGGTATATCTTTCCACGACGAGTTTAATTGGCTCACGCAACTATGTTTGTTCATCCAAGAACTCGGCATGAAAGTCGAAGTGTAAGTCGGTGCCACCATGACACCATGTTCATTGTTCATGTTGTGAGAATTCATAATCATGTCTCTAGCCCGCCACATGGTGTGTTTTCATCAATCTTTTGATGTTTGGGAATGTTATTTTCAGTGCGAAAGTTTAGATTATCGGATTATCGCCCTGACAGATTTGTTTTAGCGTTAATAATAATATGAATGTGAGTTAGTTGCACTTGATGCAACCCCTCGTCCTCTGGCTCTGCCACCACCGGTCGACTACCTCGAACTTTCTTTTGTTTGGGCTTTCAATTTTTTTCTTTTTTTAAAGTAATATTTGACCCTAGTGTCTTCTTTCTGTTGTCATTGGTTATAATAAACATGTTTTTGATAGTAGGTAAATATTTTTCCTAAGCAGCAATGCTGAGTGACATTCCACAAGATAGCATCTTAGGCTCCATTCTGTTCACATTCACATTGAATCACAATCTTCATTAATCATATTAATGGTCTTCCAGATCAAGTAGAAAGCATATGAGTCAGTGTCAAAAGTTGTT
Source organism: Phymorhynchus buccinoides (assembly GCA_017654935.2). NCBI lineage: Eukaryota > Metazoa > Mollusca > Gastropoda > Neogastropoda > Raphitomidae > Phymorhynchus > Phymorhynchus buccinoides. The sequence continues at coordinate 27,281,562 of CM065712.1, read as the reverse complement.
CATTCAATCAGTGAATGTGGACATGCACCCTTAAAAATCAACTTTAGTCTTTACATTGGAATACCAAGACTCAGTGTAAAGTATATTTTCATCATGCTGTATGTACAGCAAAAAGATAACTGTCTTGTTGCGTGGGTTTTTTTGAGAAAAATGAGTTTGAATGTGGGAATTGTGGCAGTGACAAACATAATTATAATACAATTAAGACACAGTATTTTCTCTTCAAATTGTCCTAAAAGTTATTATTTTCATAAAAAGGTTCAAAATTTAGTGATTCCCTACTCTTAACCTCCCCCTACCCTCCCATCCCAACCCCGCTTCTATCTACCTCGCCCTACATCCTCACCTCGCCTCCTCGTCGTGGCCACCTCTTCACATTGCCTTCCAGATCGTCCCCATCTTGCAGCCCGGTCCGTCTTCTCTAGCCTCTCAGTCTCAGTGTCACACACCTCATTCCCGCCTCTCATTCTCTCTCGCGTCATTCATACCTGCACGCGCACTCATTCTCCCCCTGCCCCCTATCCTACAAATTACCCCCCTTTGACCCTTACCACACTCTCCCCCCTTTACTTTTTAAGCCCCCCCCCCCCCTCCTGTCCAAATAATGAACTTCCTGTTGCACTCTACTTTTTTACCACAAAAACATTACATTTCTGAACAGCACTCAATTTCTTTAACAACGACTAAACAATAATCAACATCCACTAAACTCACAACTAAAAAACTCAAACAGGTTCAATTATAAAATGAAAACGCCAACTCAGAATTTAAATAAAACATAAAAATTCAAAGCACCATCTTGTTCCTTCAAATATTCTTTCAGCCACCAATTCCAAACCAAAAACTTCACACAAAAACTCAACACCAACTTTCCTCTCTTCTCATCCTATTCCTCCCCTTCCATATTTTTTGGTTCCCCTCCCCCTTTTCCTCTCTCCCAGTTCCACACTCATTGTTGCAATCAAATGTAAATAACATCAACATAAAAATTTTACAGTAAACAACTCAACATAAATTTCAAAGCATCATGTATGTAATGATGTAACACAAAGACTCTATTCTAATAGTATAGCACCCTGCATCAGTCCCCTACATAACCCCATAATGTCCCTTCCAAATTATAGCTACCTGTAAAAGTAAAATCCACCCGAGGAAACCCTCTACAAAGGATTCCCTCAGTTTCCTACTCAAAATAATTTACCCTAACCCCGAGGGAACCCTCTAGGATTCCCTCCTCCATCTACAAGTTGTGGACCCCTCTACAAAGGGATCCACCTTAATAACACCTCATAACTTAACAGTTTCCTACTCAAAATAATTTACCCTACTCTTTCTTCTAGTACCCACACAGAAACTAACCCGAGGGAACCCTCTACAAAGGATTCCCTCAACCCCCCATCTACAAGTTGTGGACCCCTCTACAAAGGGATCCACCTTAATAACACCTCATAACTTAACAGTTTCCTACTCAAAATAATTTACCCTACTCTTTCTTCTAGTACCCACACAGAAACTAACCCGAGGGAACCCTCCAAAGGATTCCCTCCATAACTCCCCCATCTACAAGTTGGGAACCCTCTACAAAGGATTCCCTCAAAATAATTTAACCCCCCATCTACAAGTTGTGGACCCCTCTACAAAGGATTCCCTCCATTCCCCATCTACAAGTTGTGGACCCCTCTTATCCACCTTAATAACACCTCATAACTTAACAGTTTCCTACTCAAAATAATTTACCCTACTCTTTCTCTTCTAGTACCCACACAGAAACTAACCCGAGGGAACCCTCTACAAAGGATTCCCTCAACCCCCCATCTACAAGTTGTGGACCCCTCTACAAAGGGATCCACCTTAATAACACCTCATAACTTAACAGTTTCCTACTCAAAATAATTTACCCTACTCTTTCTTCTAGTACCCACACAGAAACTAACCCGAGGGAACCCTCTACAAAGGATTCCCTCAACCCCCCATCTACAAGTTGTGGACCCCTCTACAAAGGGATCCACCTTAATAACACCTCATAACTCTAACAGTTTCCTACTCAAAATAATTTACCCTACTTAACAGTTTCTTCAAAATTCTAGTACCCACACAGAAACTAACCCGAGGGAACCCTCTACAAAGGATTCCCTCCATTACCCCATCTACAAGTTGTGGACCCCTCTACAAAGGGATCCACCTTAATAACACCTCATAACTTAACAGTTTCCTACTCAAAATAATTTACCCTACTCTTTCTTCTAGTACCCACACAGAAACTAACCCGAGGGAACCCTCTACAAAGGATTCCCTCCATTTCCCATCTACAAGTTGTGGACCCCTCTACAAAGGGATCCACCTTAATAACACCTCATAACTTAACAGTTTCCTACTCAAAATAATTTACCCTACTCTTTCTTCTAGTACCCACACAGAAACTAACCCGAGGGAACCCTCTACAAAGGATTCCCTCAACCCCCCATCTACAAGTTGTGGACCCCTCTACAAAGGATTCCCTCCATTTCCCATCTACAACTGTGCCGACTTTTCCTCTCATCCCCTCCTCCTGCTCTAATCATGGCATTATCTTAGTAAGATCTCGATTTTGCTAACATTCACCCCTTGCGTTCCATGCCTCTTCCATGCGTAGCATCTTACCTTTAATTGGGGCAACAACCTTTATCGATCATAACCCGCCGAAAGCTCTCCCTGATTCCCAATTAAATCAAGTGGTCCCGTTATCTGATAAGTTCGAAAAAGATTGAACTAGTTTAATTATATGCCTCCCCTCCACTAAATCCTCTAAGTGTTCCTCCTAACCCTAATCCTCCTCCTTCTCCTCCCCCAAAAGCCGGTAAATAGTCTCCCGCCATGGATCCCCTTCCATGCTCGTGAGCCCTACTCACACTTGCCCCAATACGAACAACTATCAGGCATGTCAATAATCATTTTAGAGAACCAAAAAATAGAAAAAACATAACATAATTGCTACCCACACCATCTATCTTATACCCTGTTGCTAACTAGGACTCATGTCGAAGCATGAGATATATCCCCAAAAAACTTGAGATACAAGCCCAGGGTAATAAATATTATAGAAAGTAGCCTTGATTAGCTGAAGTGCACTCAATAAAGGAGACTCCATCCTTTTTGATTGCTAAAACATAGTGGAATGTGCTGTCAAATATTAATGTTTACTACATTTTATTTGCTCTTTAACTTATTATTTTCATGCGTAGGATCATGAGTGGAAAACATTTAAATTGTTTTTAGAGGACAACTAGCATACATAGTTTGTTTTATCCAACTTGGAGTTGGATAAAATTAGTTAGTTATACCAGGGTGCACGTCCCAATATGAATTAGAAATACTCGCTTAGATAAAAACTTGAACGGCCAATTCTTATCTTTATCCCACTCGTAAAGAGCTGACGAGTTACAGAGAGAGGTAAAAATTCAAGTAATGATGATGTAAACCGGAACTGCGGTCAGAAAATGGATTAGGTAAAACTAGAGGCAATACCGCCTCTCCCCCTACCCAAAAGAAAAATGTAACACCAAAGATCTATTTTAAAACTTCCACTCATACTAGTGAAAAGTTCCAGTAGTCCAAGCTTAATCCTTCCACAAACCACAGTATGGTTAATACTTCAAAGGTTAAAATAATACCATCCAGAAAAGGGCACAACCCCAATAAAAGAAAATAAATCTTAAAAGTTCTTTTCCTACGCTACAAAGGAGTCCACAGGAAGAGAACCCAAACTAACAAAATTACTAGCCACAACCCAAGCCTCCCCCCCCCCCCCTTCCCTTTTCCCAAAGCCTCCTCCCCCCTTTCCTTCGCCTTGGTCCCCTTTTATTTCCCAGAGCCTGCGATTTCGAGGCCCCCCTTAAACCTGGCAAACCATGCCGAGTCAAGGGTACTGCCTCGAATCAATAGCTCCAAGACAGCCTATTCCCAAACCACCCTTCCATTCCCCCCTCCTTTTCCCCAACCTTTCTTGCCACCCTAACCATCTTTTTCCCCCAAAAGAGCCCGCGATTAGGACATAACTAACGCGCTGAACGTCCACGTGTCATTGCAAAATTGCGTCATTTGCCATTTCAATGGAGCCATGTGCTCATATTTCTGAAAATGTGAGGGTGATTAGCACTTCATAATCATAGTTTCAAAGCATCTTACACGCTCGTGGATGTTTTCCGGGACATTCATCCGGATGTAGGAAAGGAAAACATTATCACTTGCCGAGGTGGTTCAGCTAAGATAGCTGAACCTTTCAAACTAGACTTTTCAACACCACTCGGCGATCTCAAAGAGCTGGGAGTGAAGAGCCTACAATTTCATTGTGCACCTGTGGAACAACCAGCACTCCACCGCGTTATAATGCATTTGAGCTGATTATTGAAAAAAGCAGTGAACACCGTCTTCCATCCTCCCCCCCCCCCCCCCCCCCCAAAAAAAAAGAAAGAAGTTAGGGCCTACCTACCTACCCTAATTGTTTTTTCGGCCATGTTACCTTAACCACAACTTCTTTTTTTTTTTGGGGGGGGGGGGCCTTATAAATACAGTGGGTGTTTTTTTAGTCATTTTTTAGTTATCAGTTCTCCACTGTACTAGACTAATGTCCTGAGTCTGGTCACGACGAATGTAAGGAATCTGATATTTTACGATCGTTTAGTGCATGATGTTGCTAATCTTTTCTGAAAATATTGATGCCCAACTCTTCATAACTTGGTTTTGGTGATTATTTTACGAACCTAGTCAAATGCCCAGTCCCCACAGAACAAGGGGAAATAATTTGGCCAGTCCCGAGTGAGTTCAACAACTTTTTATTAACACAATTTCATTAAGTTGATTAACAAATATAACTCAGCGCAAGAGTACAACAAGCTAAAGCTGTTTCTTGTTAGAACTTTAAAATTGTTCTTGTCTTCCCAGGACCCAGCTGGTGATCAACACTGCCTGTGTATACCTCCGCCGGGCCTTCCTGTACATCGACATGAAGCGATTCAACAGAGGGGTCAGTACTAATCAATAAATGAATTACATGTTTGTTGTTTGTGTGCACCTCCGCCGGGCCTTCCTGTACATCGACATGAAGCGATTCAACAGAGCGGTCAGTGCTAATCAATAAATGAATTACATGTTTGTTGTTTGTGTGCACCTCCGCCGGGCCTTCCTGTACATCGACATGAAGCGATTCAACAGAGCGGTCAGTGCTAATCAATAAATGAATTACCGGGTACAGAGCTCCCAATCGTCCCGCAAAACAAGGAGTCCCAGGGACTCCTTCACTTACAGCATAGAGGGTCCCACTGGCATTGCAAATTTTATGCTATGGCCAACAACAAAAATAGTCCAAATTGAGGTCTTAATAGGGAGGGGTCTTATAAGAGAGAGAGGTAATTTTAATACTTACAAAGAAGGGCAATGTCTCAGATAAGTAGGTCTTATGTGGGAGGAGTCTTTAAAGGAGGTTCCTCTGTGCTTACAAAGAAGGGCAAATGTCTGGGAGAAGGAGGTCTTATATGGGAGGAGTCTTATAATGGGAGGTCTTATATTAGTTGTAAGGGAGGTTCCACTGTACTTACAAAGAAGGGCTATGTCTCAAAGAAGTAGGTCTTATGTGGGAGGAGTCTTATAATGGGAGGTCTTATATTAGTTGTAAGGGAGGTTCCACTGTACTTACAAAGAAGGGCTATGTCTCAAAGAAGTAGGTCTTATGTGGGAGGAGTCTTACGTGGGAGGTCTTATAAGGGAGGTTCCACTGTACCGTACCTGCAGGTGATAGGGGTGGGTGGGAGGGAGGGGGGGAGGGGGCGTGTGTTCGCATCGGCCAAACTCCATCCTGTTTGTTAGTGTTTTTTGTGTGTGTGTTTTTCAGTTCCTGTGTATATATTTCTGTCTTTATTTTCTGTACTATCAGGTGATAGGGGGAGGGGGAGGGGGTGGGGGGGTGTCTGCTTACATCGGCCAAACTTCATCTTGTTTGTTAGTCTGTTTTTTGTGGGAGGGGGGGGGGGGTTCAGTTTCTGAGTATATTTTTTTTCATTACCCGTACCTACAGGTGATGGAGGGGGGGGGGGGGGGGGGGTGTCCACATCAACCAAACTCCATCTTGTTTGTGGGGGATTTGTTTTACATTTTTATTATTATTCAAGTTCAAGTATATATATATATATGCTTCAACTTGAACGTGGGTAATAAAACAAATATATATTAAAATATATTTTAATATCTCCAAAACAGAAATTCAGGTTAGGTGCAACAACATGACAGAGATACAACGTAACTGAAAGAACGTTATTCTTTCTCATTTCAGTACTCGTACCTGCAGGTGATGGGTGGGTGTGTGGGGGGTGTCTGTTCAAGTCAACCAAACTCTTTGTTTGTAGGGGATTTGTTTTACACAGGGTTCGTACAGAGTCTTTCAATTCTGGAAAAGTCTTGGAAAATGGAAAAATGGTTTCCAGGCCTGGAAAAGCATGGAATTATCAGCTTTGGTTGCCTGAGTCTGGAAAAGTCTTGAATTTTTCAGTCTGGCACAGTTCACAGTGACAGGCAATTTGTTTTCTCACTGAAGACAATGAGAATCTCAACTCGATTTTACATGATAATAACGACGCTACCCTGGCACACATACTTGACGAGTGAGCGCCATGGTTACTGGCAGACAAACTTTTTTTCTTGGCCGGCGAAGTGACGTCCCTTGTACGCAATGCGCATGCGCCGGAAGTCGATTTTCTTTTCTCTTGTTGGAGCACGGTCATTTGCTTCGCTAACATGGGAAAGCGCGTGTTTAGCCAAACGTGGCTGGAAGTGGAACATAGCGAGTTCAAGGATTGGATAGCCCCATCATCTGATGAGTCGAAGTACAAAGCGCGGTGCTTACTATTAAAGTCCTTTGCGCATAGTAATACTATGCGCAAAGGACTTTGATGTTCGGAACATGGGTGTGGAGGCACTGAAATGCTATGCTGAAGGCAAGAAGCACCAGCAGCTGGAGAAAGCGGCAAAACAGAGCAAGTCAGCCCCCGGTAATGGCAATGCGTGACTTTTATAGGCCACAGACATCATCTGAGAGGTGAGTGCATCTGGCCTCTTTGTGGTATGGGAAAGTTGCAGAAATGGTCTGGAAAAAGTCTGGATTTTTATTTCCAAAATTCTGTACGAAGCCTGTTTACATTTTTTTTATTATTCTTTTCCTTTCAGTACCCATACCTGCAGGTGATCGCAGGGGCGTGTCTGTTCACCGCGGCCAAAGTGGAGGAGAAGCCGCGCAAGCTGGAGCACATCATCCTCTGGAAGAACAGAATGTGTGCGTCGCACCTTCCCAGCTACCGCTCTTACTCCAACCAGCAGGAAAAAGAGGTGAGTGATGATGGTGGTGATGATGATGATGGTGGTGATGATGATGATGGTGGTGATGATGAATGATGGTGATGATGAACACGACGATGGTGATGATGATGGTGGTACTGGTAGTGGTAACAATGATGATGGTGATGATGATGAACACGACGATGATGATGGTGACAATGAGAATGATCGTGGTGGTGACGATGATGATGGTGGTGGTGATGATGATGATGATGAACACGATCATGGTGATGATGGTCATGATGATGGTGGTGATGATGATGATGGTGGTGATGATGAACACGACGATGGTGATGATAATAATGATGATGGTGGTGGTGGTGACGATGATGATGGTGGTGATGATGATGAACAAGACGATGATGATGGTGACGATGAGGATGATGGTGATGATGATGGCGGTGGTGACGATGATGATGTGGGAAGTGAGCCTTTCTCTCTGAATGTGGTGATGAGGTGAAAAGCTCGATGGGGTTGATATGAAGGGAGGCAAGGATAAAGGTATTAGGTACTTTATAGTCACAGAGGCATCTCTGTGAAATTCGGGTTGCTCCCACCTGGAGAGCGCGTCGCTGCCAGAGGCGCGTCACCCTTTTGTGTGTGTGTGCATGCGATGTCTTGTGTAATTGAGGAAGGACGGGGTGTGTAAATTTTGACCAAATGACAACTTTTCCGTTGCCACTGGGTTTAACATGTGCTAAGTGCATGGGCACATGGGACCTCTGATTTATCATCTCATCCGAAAGACTCCACATTCAGACCGCAAGGCCTAGTGCAAAGTGAGAGGAAAAATCCCCTGTACCCAGGTTTGAACTCGGGTTTACTTGACACGAAGCGAACGCGTTACCACTGTGCCACTCTACACCCATGTGATGATGAGTAAAAAATGCATGAACTGGGATCACGTTGGTGTGGCCCTGTCATCTTGTTATTTTGTTGTTGTGTGTGTGGTGCGTTTGTGTGTGTGTGTGTGGTGCGTTTGTGTGTGTGTGGTGCGTTCGTGTGTGTGTGTGTGTGTGTTTAGTGCGTGCATGTGTCTGTGTTTAGACTTTAGTGTGTGCGTGCGCGCACGCGTGTGTGTGTGTATAATATATATTTGTTGTTTATTTATATTGCTTGCTGGTTTATTCAATTATTATTGTAAGCGCTTAGGGCTTTTTTAAGATTAGGCGCTATAAATGTTAATTATTATTATTATTATTATTGTTGTGTGGGTTCTTCCAGACAATGGAAGTCAGCATGGCGATCGAGGACTGGAAGCGTGCAGAGAACCTGATCCTCAAGATCATCGGTAAGTCTCTGTTGCACAGCTGTTTCGGTAGTTCATCTACATTTTCATTAAAAAAATTCAAGCCAACTTTAGCTTACTATGAGTTACTTTTCATAAATAACAGTCAAGAATATGTTGTAGTATGTGACTAAATTACTTATGTTCAGTGGATATTGCTAGAGTTTCACTCATGGGCAATTTTGTTTATGTTTGCGATACTAAGTGTATTATTCAAGAACATTTTCTACTAAATAATGTTGTATGCTACTGCTCAACAAAGTAAGTTTTTACCATAAATCTGATGGAAGAAATATATTAAGAATACAATGAAGAACACACCGCCCACATATTATTTACAAATTAATGCTTGGTGCAGGTTTTATCTAAGGTTTCTAGATTCAATCTTTTAACTATAGCTTGATTTTGTATGGGATGGAACAGTTGTGGTTGGGATAAATCAAAATGTATACAGTGGCAGTGTTGATTCTAGAGCGCGGTCTTGCGGGATTCCCGCATATTTCCCCCCCCAGGATGCATGAAATCGCGAACAGTGCGGCCCAACTCGCGCATAAAAATGAAAACGAACGTGCTTTTACTTAAGGCACACACACAAAAAAGGTGTGGTTGCGGTAACATGTCCAAATAAAATGGGGTAGGTAGGTAGGTAGGCCCTAACTTCTTCTTGTTGTTGTTGAGATCACCGAGTGGTGTTGGAAAGTCCAGTTCGAAAGGTTCAGCTAAACCACCTCGGCAAGTGATAAGTTTTCCTTTACATCAGGATGAGTATCCTTTCTGTCAAAGATTCTGATTGGCTGATGACTCTAGCTTTGTCCAATCACACTCAGGAGCACAAATTTTCGTTTCCAACCGCACACTGTCTTCAATGCCCACATCCAGTGATTCTCGTTCTGTTGTAGGGCTCCTAAGGCGTAGTTTTATTTCGTGGTTTCGTGGCCTATCAAGGAAGGATGTTTGCAAGGCTAAGAATACATGCAATGGTTCAAGAAGTGAAACGGAACTCACAAAGCCGTCAGATGTGGTGACCAGATCCGAGATCGGAACTTCTTGAATTTGTGCTCCCGAGTGTGATTGGACAAAGCTAGAGTCAGCCAATCATAATCTTTGACAGAAAGGATACTCGGTTTCACTCAGTAGTGAGAAGGATATAGACACAGCAGCCGTGAAGAGTTGTTTACCTTCATTACTGGGTCAAATACCACGAAGCTTAAAACCGTAGGATGCGAGTCAGCGACTTGCAAACATTTTGTAGGTAAATAAGGGGTGACCAGTTGCTACAGAGTATAAAGAACTTGCAAACTGTGACGTAAAAATATGAATGACATCAATTTCAGAATGACGCACTGCGTTCTACATGCTGTGTGTCTCCTCAAGCACACGAAGCGAGGGCTGGGGGTTTACCTGATGGCAGAGTAACTTCCCCTGTTTGACCGATTGAATTAGGCAAGATAGCTCCTACACACCATGACATTGCTCCCCTTGATTATTTCCGAACCATGCCTATTGGCACTGGTTTTTGAGGGCCTTGTTGTCGGAGGGTGCTTTAACGTGCGCTATTCCAGTGTTTCCTGTGGTGTGCAGGCTTCGACGTGACCGTGGAGCATCCCCACACCATCGTCGTGAAGATCTGCCAGATGTTTGAGGGTGAGTCCTTTTTTTGTTGTTGCTTGTTTAAACTTACCTGGGTAAAGAAAAGATTTCGTCTGCAATATTGGTGATTCCTCTGTGACATGCATGAAATAGGGCCTTTCCTTAACTCCCAAAATGAAGAACATAAATAAATCTCTGTTCGTCAATGAAGATTAAACCGCATTGTGCAATCAATTAGTTATATTCAGGCCCTAAAGAACGAGTCTCTGTCACAACGTTTCATCTATGTATAAATTATGCGACCCATAGACACCTGTTTGGACCAAACATTGTAGAGTGAGCACTGTCAGTACACAACTACTGCATTACTTGACAGTGTACTTTATGCTTTGTTGTTTGTGTAGGCAACGCTCTGTTCGTATTTGTATCCGTTTTTGTTCATTTTGTTTTCCACATGTTAACTTGATATGTAACAAGCTTAATTGCAAGCTCCTTCTCCTTATTTTATGTGTTTCTATGAGTTGTTGTACGTATTAAAAAAAAATGTTAAAAAAAAAAAAAAAAAGTAATTAAAAAAAAAAAAAAAAAAAAAAAAAATGAAGAACATTTGCCTAACTCATTTTACAGTATTTTGAGAAAAACGCAAAAAAACGTCTCAGTATTTTATTAAGAACTTACACATCTAATTTTTTCTATAAAAATGCAATCTGCTGATCTCAATCGTGAGTGATGAAAAAACACAACTAAATGATACATAACTAGTTTATCAATCAAAAAACAATGCATAACAACATTAAAATGTTGTTGCTTAGCTTCGCACGCTTGAGGCAAGTCATTGTCTTATCAAAAACGAAGCTTAATTGACTGTGAAAATCTCACCTGGACTTGGCGCCGCCATCTTTGTACAGACGTACCCAAGTCAGAAAAGAGAACGGCATATTTGCAACGTATCTATGGTGATCACTTCCGCTTTTCCAGGTGCTTCTGTACTTTCTGTCATGATAGATACCAGTCAGCCGATGTCCTCCCATACACGCTTACTGCAAAATTGCCTAACTCTGAGTGTTAACACTCACTTTGCTCTGGTTTCCTAGAAATGTAGAAATCAAACCGTCAAATCGGCGATTCCTCCTTGGCAGAGGCACTGGAAGTTAAATGCTTTCAGTGAAAGAGAAGGGCCAAATTGTTTACACGAAATTTCCACAATACAAGTCTTTTTATTTATTTATTTTAAAATTTGTATGCAGTTTACCAAAAGGAGTTTCACTCACAACAAAGGAAATAGCTCTATTTATTTTTTACTGCACAACAAAGAAGAAAAAAGAGGCCATTTTGGACGGGGTGGGTGGAGGCCACTCATTGTGGTTGAAGATTTTTCTTCTTTGTGATTTAACACCCATGTCACTAAAGGGCATCACATGAGGGTCTGGTATCCAGTGACCTTATGTTCTTCATTTTGGGAGGTAAGGACAGGCCCTGTTTTATGCATGTCAAAGAGGAATCCCCAATATTGCAGACGAAATCTTTTCTCTATCCAGGTAAGTTTAATGGTAACTTTACTATTGTACGCTATAGCGTACATGACGTGCACAAGCGTTCCATACTAGGCGGGTTTGCATCATTACATACAAATTATTTATAAAATAATGCTTAACCGCACAGTTTTGAAAATTTGCGGTATTGTTTACGGTTTGCGGTAAAAGCTAGCAGATGTTATAATTCGAATGTAAAATTTTTATTATTAGCAGATTTTAAAAAAAGCATGACAAAGAAGACGAAGAGTGGGGTAGTGACTCGTTTTTATTCATTGCGGTACTAAAAATAGACGGAAAGTGATTTCATTGGTTGAAAACTATTAATTAAGGGACCGTAGAGGAACACTTCTATACCAGTTTGGGTTGCCAGGCTTTGCGGAGTTGTGAATTGTGAATGGTTAAACGCTGTGTACGCTATAGCGTACAGTAGTATTGAACGGTTGTAAAGGGAAGCAATCGGCCAGTAAAGAGTGAGTTCAGGCATGGGAATTAGAGAAGACAAAAAAGACTGAAAATTGGGGTCTGGAAGCAGGCATAGGAACAAGGAATAAAAAAACAACTGAAAACCGTGTGTGTTGGGATACAGCCCCCAGAAAATGAAGCTTCTTCTGTTATCTAAGCCTTAAAAACAGTATTAGAGATAAGACTGATATATTTAGTTCATTTTGCATTCATTTATAACCAATAACTAAGTTTTACTCATTGGGCTTCTTTTTTTTATTTCATAAATGTCCTCTTGGACCATCAAAAAAGCTGAAACTTGAAAAAAAAAAAGACTGAAGAGGACCATGAAAAAAGCTGAAATCAGCCAAAAGACTGACAATTCCCATGCCTGGAGTTAATGGTCAATTTTGGCTGAGGAATGGCTAGCGTTGAAAGGGTTAAGACTAATAAGAGTTCTCCACTGAATTGCTGTTATTCGTTTTGCCTTGATGCCGGTATGTTGGAGTGTCTAGTAGTAGAAGGCTAATCTTTTTTCCTTTTGTTTTTTTTCCTTTCTTTCGCATGGCGGTCCTGTGCTGCTATGCTGCATGTGCGTCTACCAACTTTGGGGGCTACAGCGAAAACCGAGTTTGCCCAGACGGGATATTTCCTCGCCACGAATGTGTAAGTTTGGCTTTTTTTTCTCTTCTGAACAGCGTTGATAGGAAAGTAAACGTCAGTGACTCTCTTCACTGCTTTTTCCTGATTACAGTGGAACCTCCCTTATAAGACTCCCTCCCACATAAGACCTGCTTCTCTAAGACATTGCCCTTTTTTTCTTTTTTTTTGTTGCTTTCCCATCTTCAGGGGACCATACAGTGACATTTCCCTTCTTTGTAAGTACTGTATTTTTCGGCTCATTAGGCGCTGCTGTGTATAAGGCGAATAGGGCAATTTTCAAGAAAAATCTGACAAAATCCAAGTAAAAGGCGCCCTCGTTTATAAGGCGATACACACCTCGCAACAGAAAGTGGAAGTTTGAAGCCCGTACACGTCCTGTAAACGATTACCGACCGCCATTTTGTTGTCATAAACGAGAGTTGGTTCCCTTCTCAAATAATCGAAACTTCCGTTTTTGCGACTTCCGGTTGTTGTGTTTGGCCAATTCTTCGCGAAAACTGGTAGAATTATGGCATTTTAAGCTCTACAACGATGCTTTTTACATCCAACGAAGGGTTGTGGCATCTGTTGGACGGCATCTCGGACGATAACAGGGATTTTGAAGCATTTTAACGCGAGTATTCGTCGTATCGGCGACTCGTTACCACTTTCGATGTTGTGACTCACAGTAGACTGTACCGAGTACGGCAATCGTTGCCTCTCTTCTCACGATTTTGTTCACTTATAGGGCCGCCCTCGTTTATTAGGCGCATAGGTCGAAATTGGAGGAAAAAAATATCGCCTTATAGTCCGAAAAATACGGTATTAAAATGACCTCCGTTGCAAGGTCTTATAAGTGAGGTTCCAATGTGCTTTTGTTTCGTCCGTGCCTCTACTCCATTCATCCATCCCAATGTTGGTTGGTTGGTTTACCCTGGCTAACAGACTCCAGGGATCATCCCAACAGCGGAAACGCTCTACTCCGTTCATCCATCCCAATGTTGGTTGGTTGGTTTACCCTGGCTAAAGGACTCCAGGGATCATCCCAACAGCGGAAACGCTCTACTCCGTTCATCCATCCCAATGTTGGTTGGTTGGTTTGCCCTGGCTAAAAGACTCCAGGGATCATCCCAACAGCGGAAACGCTCTACTCCGTTCATCCATCCCAATGTTGGTTGGTTGGTTTGCCCTGGCTAAAAGACTCCAGGGATCATCCCAACAGCGGAAACGCTCTACTACTCCGTTCATCCATCCCAATGTTGGTTGGTTGGTTTACCCTGGCTAAAAGACTCCAGGGATCATCCCAACAGCGGAAACGCTCTACTCCGTTCATCCATCCCAATGTTGGTTGGTTGGTTTACCCTGGCTAAAAGACTCCAGGGATCATCCCAACAGCGGAAACGCTCTACTCCGTTCATCCATCCCAATGTTGGTTGTTGGTTGGTTGGTTCCCAACAGCGGAAACGCTCTACTCCGTTCATCCATCCCAATGTTGGTTGGTTGGTTTACCCTGGCTAAAAGACTCCAGGGATCATCCCAACAGCGGAAACGCTCTACTCCGTTCATCCATCCCAATGTTGGTTGGTAACAATGTTGGTTGGTTGGTTTGCCCTGGCTAAAAGACTCCAGGGATCATCCCAACAGCGGAAACGCTCTACTCCGTTCATCCATCCCAATGTTGGTTGGTTGGTTTACCCTGGCTAAAAGACTCCAGGGATCATCCCAACAGCGGAAACGCTCTACTCCGTTCATCCATCCCAATGTTGGTTGCTCTACTCTGTTCATCCATCCCAATGTTGGTTGGTAACGGTTGGTTTGCCCTGGCTAAAAGACTCCAGGGATCATCCCAACAGCGGAAACGCTCTACTCCGTTCATCCATCCCAATGTTGGTTGGTTGGTTTACCCTGGCTAAAAGACTCCAGGGATCATCCCAACAGCGGAAACGCCCTACTCCGTTCATCCATCCCAATGTTGGTTGGTTGGTTTACCCTGGCTAAAAGACTCCAGGGATCATCCCAACAGCGGAAACGCTCTACTCCGTTCATCCATCCCAATGTTGGTTGGTTGGTTTACCCTGGCTAAAAGACTCCAGGGATCATCCCAACAGCGGAAACGCTCTACTCTGTTCATCCATCCCAATGTTGGTTGGTTGGTTTACCCTGGCTAAAAGACTCCAGGGATCATCCCAACAGCGGAAACGCTCTACTCTGTTCATCCATCCCAATGTTGGTTGGTTGGTTTACCCTGGCTAAAAGACTCCAGGGATCATCCCAACAGCGGAAACGCTTTACTCCGTTCATCCATCCCAATGTTGGTTGGTTGGTTTACCCTGGTCCAGGGTTGGTTGGTTGGTTTTGCCCTGGCTAAAAGACTCCAGGGATCATCCCAACAGCGGAAACGCTCTACTCCGTTCATCCATCCCAATGTTGGTTGGGTTGTTTACCCTGGCTAAAAGATCCAGGGATCATCCCAACAGCGGAAACGCTCTACTCCGGTCATCCATCCCAATGTTGGTTGGTTGGTTTACCCTGGCTAAAAGACTCCAGGGATCATCCCAACAGCGGAAACGCTCTGGCATCCCAAAAGTTTACCCTGGCTAAAAGACTCCAGGGATCATCCCAACAGCGGAAACGCTCTACTCCGTTCATCCATCCCAATGTTGGTTGGTTGGTTTACCCTGGCTAAAAGACTCCAGGGATCATCCCAACAGCGGAAACGCTCCGTTCATCCATCCCTACTCCGTTCATCCATCCCAATGTTCCCAATGTTGGTTGGTTTACCCTGGCTAAAAGACTCCAGGGATCATCCCAACAGCGGAAACGCTCTACTCCGTTCATCCATCCCAATGTTGGTTGGTTGGTTTACCCTGGCTAAAAGACTCCAGGGATCATCCCAACAGCGGAAACGCTCTACTCTGTTCATCCATCCCAATGTTGGGTTTACCCCTGGTCTACGGTTGGTTTGCCCTGGCTAAAAGACTCCAGGGATCATCCCAACAGCGGAAACGCTCTACTCCGTTCATCCATCCCAATGTTGGTTGGTTGGTTTGCCCTGGCTAAAAGACTCCAGGGATCATCCCAACAGCGGAAACGCTCTACTCCGTTCATCCATCCCAATGTTGGTTGGTTGGTTTACCCTGGCTAAAAGACTCCAGGGATCATCCCAACAGCGGAAACGCTCTACTCCGTTCATCCATCCCAATGTTGGTTGGTTGGTTTACCCTGGCTAAAAGACTCCAGGGATCATCCCAACAGCGGAAAAGACTCCAGGGCGAAACGCTCTACTCCGTTCATCCATCCCAATGTTGGTTGGTAAAAACTCCGGTCCCAACAGCGGGCTCTACTACTCCGTTTACCCTGGCTAAAAGACTCCAGGGATCATCCCAACAGCGGAAACGCTCTACTCCGTTCATCCATCCCAATGTTGGTTGGTTGGTTTACCCTGGCTAAAAGACTCCAGGGATCATCCCAACAGCGGAAACGCTCTACTCCGTTCATCCATCCCAATGTTGGTTGGTAATGGTTGGTTTGCCCTGGCTAAAAGACTCCAGGGATCATCCCAACAGCGGAAACGCTCTACTCCGTTCATCCATCCCAATGTTGGTTGGTAACGGTTGGTTTGCCCTGGCTAAAAGACTCCAGGGATCATCCCAACAGCGGAAACGCTCTACTCCGTTCATCCATCCCAATGTTGGTTGGTAACGGTTGGTTTGCCCTGGCTAAAAGACTCCAGGGATCATCCCAACAGCGGAAACGCTCTACTCCGTTCATCCATCCCAATGTTGGTAATGGTTGGTTTACCCTGGCTAACAGACTCCAGGGATCATCCCAACAGCGGAAACGCTCGAGCACTATGGCACAAGTGCATCAGCTAGGGATGAGTACATTACGTGTGTGACCGTTTTTTGTGCGTTGTTTTTATGTTTGTTTCTATTTAGGCAGGAGATTGATGTTAACATGATTTCTTGTCTACAATACCGGAGCAACCAAAGAGTTATTTTTTTCTTCAGAGTTTTTTTTTTTTGGGGGTGATGGTGGTGGTTGTGTTTGGGGCGAAACAGACTTTTTTTTGTGTATGTGTGTTAAGACGTTGCAGTTTTTCAAGATACATTTTAAAAGTTTTGTTTGTTTTGTTTAATTTTTATGAAACCACCTTCTTTTTGTCCTTCTCTTTTTCTTTTTCTTCTCTTTTTTCTTCTTCATCTTCTTCTTCTTTTTTTTCTTCTTCATCTTCTTTTTCTTTTTTTTCTTCTTATTATTATTCGTCTTCTTCTCCGGTCCTTCTTCTTCTTCTTCTTCTTCTTCTTCTTTCTTCTTCTTCTTCTTCTTCTTCATCTTCTTCTTCTTCTTCTTCTTCTTCTTCTTCTTCTTCTTCTTCTTCTTCTTCTTCTTCTTCTTCTTCTTCTTCTTCTTCTTCTTCTTCTTCTTCTTCTTCTCTTCTTCTTCTTCTTCTTCTTCTTCTTCTTCTTCTTCTTCTTCTTCTTCTTCTTCTTTCTTCTTCTTCTTCTTCTTCTTCTTCTTCTTCTTCTTCTTCTTCTTCTTCTTCTTCTTCTTCTTCTTCTTCTTCTTCTCTTCTTCTTCTTCATCTTCTTCTTCTTCTTCTTCTTCTTCTTCTTCTTCATCTTCTTCTTCTTCTTCTTCTTCTTCTTCTTCTTCTTCTTCTTCTTCTTCTTCTTCTTCTTCTTCTTCTTCTTCTTCTTCTTCTTCTTCTTCTTCTTCTTCTTCTTCTTCATTCTTTCTTCTTCTTATTCTTCTTTCTTCTTCTTCTTCTTCTTCTTCTTCTTCTTCTTATTATTATTATTCTTCTTCTTCTTCTTATTATTATTATTCTTATTCTTCTTCTTATTATTATTATTATTATTCGTCTTCTTCTTTGCAGATGTTCTCTGACTTCATTATCTGTCTTTGATGACAAGAAAGGGAGAGAGAGAGAGAAAGACCTTGGTTGAAGCTTTTCTCTAAAAACCCGTGACTCACTCACTCAACTCGTTAAACGCGGTGTTTACCGGGTTGCCAGTGGGTGGTTCGCGAACCCGCTTGCAACGTAGATACGATGCACACACAGCGGTTCCCTCCCTCTTCCTGAAGTCCACATAGAGCCTCCTCAGTCCATTGTACACTGTTCTGTCATAGTTGAAACCTAACCTTTTCGCCGCCAACGTCGCATTTTTGCACCACAATGATTGAACACCCATGTCAGTAAAAACCTTGAATTCAAGGTCTGTTATCCAATAATATTTGTGTTCTTGATTTAGGGAGTTAAGGATAGGCCTCGTTTTTTAAGCAGGTAGTAAAGGAATCCCCAATATTTCAGACAAAATATTTTCTTGACCCAATGTAAGTTTGGTGGATAATTTGGGCTAAAAGATTGTTGGCGGCGAAATGGTTAAGAGTGACTTTGGATTAGTAAAGAGGATTCCTAGTCCAGGAAGGAGAGAGAGAGAGAAAAAAGAGGAGATTGACTCATTGAGAGGTTAAGGTGAGGTGAGTACGAGATAAGCGAGAGAATGAATGAGAGAG
The DNA here is from genome assembly GCA_017654935.2 of Phymorhynchus buccinoides. Taxonomy (NCBI): domain Eukaryota; kingdom Metazoa; phylum Mollusca; class Gastropoda; order Neogastropoda; family Raphitomidae; genus Phymorhynchus; species Phymorhynchus buccinoides. The sequence goes on along the minus strand of CM065712.1, from coordinate 27,263,184 downwards.
AGACAGAGAGAGAGAATGAGACAGAGTGGGAGAGAGAATGAGAGAGAACTTGAAACTTGAAATACTGTAATGTCTTTAGGCCATGGGCACATAAACATTGGGGAGAATGGGGGAACATAAATAGTACAGTGGTACCCCTCTAATAAGACCTTGAAAGTGCGGTGGAAAAAAAAGTCGGTAAAGGTAAAGATGTGCCACCCCCCATGCATTTCTCGGTTAATTGTATTTTTGCGTTTTTGCCTTTCTTACCATACATAAAGCTGTATTTTAGGAACATTTTTAGCTAATTACCTTTTTGGAATACTAACCCTAACCCTAACCCTAACCCTACCCCTAAACCTAACCCTACCCCCCACTATGTACTGCAGTACACCGCGATTTGTCACAGTTGTGGTTCGTTGCGTTTTTCCGTCTTATAGGGTGGGGGGTAGGGTTAGGGTTAGGGTTAGTATTCCAAAAAGTTTATTAGCTAAAAATGTTCCTAAAATACAGCTTTATGTATGGTAAGAAAGGCAATAACGGAAAAATACAATTAACCGAGATAGGTAGGGGGGGTGGCACATCTTGACCTTTACCAAAAAGTCTTATCTGAGGGGTGGTCTTATTAGAGGACCAAGCATCTTTTCCGAGTCGCCATATCGATCACTGACTTGAAGAAGAACAGAGAGTGGCGGGCCCTTCTACAAGTCGCATGAGTACACGGGGCATAACTCTCCAAGCAAAAGTTATGGGGCGCGCTTCCAATGGAAAATGGAAATGGAAAAGTTGAAAAGCAGCTCCTTTCCGCTATCAGACTGATAAATCAGCATTAGTCTGTGCACTACAACTCTCACTGAATGCAAACAACTCACAAAATGCGATAAATGAAAGCAGCTGGCGCATTAGCGTTTGCCGTGATTTCGTATCTGCGGTGTATGCGGCGCCATTTTGTCAGCTCGGTTGTATGCGCGGTAAAAGTTCTGTGTGTGCAAACTGTGACTAAAACTGAACTGCCAGAGCGTTACTTTGTCATATTTTGTGTTGTGTCATTGTGCATAATCCAGTATTTAGTAGGTCCGTTATGGCGAAGATTAGGTCTGTACTGTTATGTGTAGTTTGTGTGTGAGTGCAACATGGGCCATCGAAGTTGCCATCGGACCCATTGCCATGACTTTCGATCACGAGTTCGTCTGCTTTTCATCGAAAGATCGATTTGCACGAACTTGACTGCAAAAAAGATAAGATTGTGGTCGCATCTCAACCCCTGAAATCGGGTCGTAAGTCGGAACTCAGGAAAAGTCGTATTTGCGGCATAGGATATATAGTGGAATGTGTTCGGGGAAAAAACAATCAGTCGTATGTGAGGAGAAGTCGCATTTGCAAGCGTCTTATTAGAGGGGTACCACTGTAATACAGAAAAAAAAAGAATGAGAGAAGGATGTCCGTGTGGTCTGCTGGGAAAGTAGGATGACTGCGAGATGATGAAAGGTACGTCTGTTGTTTTGTTCTTATTATTTTTGTTTTGTTTCTTTGTTGTTTCTTCGTTTGCCTGAGTTGAGAGGTTGCTGTTGACCTGTGAGGAAATGTGCGTAACATTTTTTTTTAACTCATTCCGATTATATTTGGAAATGGAGAATGCCAACCAGAGCCTAATTCCGAATATTTTCGGAACAGTGATTTCCAAGTCCTCAAAACTTATCTGAATCCATTTTTCCTCAATCCAAAGCGCGTTTTTCAAGTTGCTTCGCTTTGTCACTCTTCTAGTGTTTGTTATATGTTTGGCACTTGTATTTAATTTGTTAACCCATTGACTCCCGACCATTGGAACTGAGAATCGATCCCAGTCCCTGAGACAAGGGCATTAACTCCGAAGGTCACACCAAATCTTTTCATTAAAAAAAATCACCCAGAATAAAGTCTAACTCACATTTCATTTCTGAAAGATGCATATTGAATAGCAATGATGATATTATTCCAAAGCTAACACACAGTCACACAACAAACCATGAATTGGAATTAAAAAAATCCATAATGGCGCTCCGAGCATCGCGCCGAGTCAATACTGCGCACGTCACGTGGAAAGAAGGAAACATTTTTGGGGTCACTTCGAAAAATCCGTTCAAAAAGACTAGTGGGTGCTTTCCCTTGCTGTAAGAACCAAAAACGGACCACTGAGAGTCAGGAAAAGGAAGCACTAACTTAGTATATTGCATTGTGGGTAGGGAGAAAGTGAAAGTGAAACTACTAGACCTGCTGTTCAGCGGGCGCTATCGGGCGTTACCGGAACTAGACAACGACCAGGTTTTGGAGTCTCCCGGAGCTTGGGGGTCTCAGAGGGTTAATGTTCAAAATGTAAAAAAAAAAATTGGCCTAAAAAATTGCCCCAATATTGTGTTCGTTAACAGTTTTTTCGTAATAAGGAGACTGATAATTACGATTTCAATGCAAGTAATCACGATTTCAAAGTGAAAATTAAACTTGGATCAGCCGGTAGTGTTGTTGAAAACCGAATCGCAGACACGAGGCGAGTTTTGTTGCACTTTTTTCAGGCATCAGAATGTTCAGACGATCAAGAATTCCTGACTGAGGATTTACTTCTACTGTCAGAGGTTTTGCGTTTTCTGTTAAAATAGCTATTTTCAGGCATGGTAGACCTCCGCAAAACAGTTTGAAACAAAATTATTAAAAAAAATGCATTGAAATGGCATGAAAAAGTGAAAAATGTCACTCTCCTTTATTGAATTTTCTTCGGCCCCCCTGGACCCCTGGCCATTTTCCTTGAAAACCACTTTGCCTCCACTACCATGCCTGTAATGCTGTATTTTACACTGATTGCTTGTTTCGTTCTTGGTCATGTCGGGGGCTAATTTCAGTGTTGTCCAACAACATTTCGTGGTCCATGGTGGCCCGCCCTTCCACCGCACTTTCCACAGGACTGGATTTTTTTTATTGATTTTTTTAATAATTTGTTGTCTAGGCAACTCCCAGGCCGGTAATGGTGTTTTCCCTCAGGCAGCTGCTTGCTGTCTTGAAGGAGTTCATTTGTGGCTTTGCGTGGTGTTGCAGGATCCAGTTGACATTCATACCGGTGCTGCACACACCTCAAGTGATCGCCGCCGCCTGCATCTACTGTGCCTTCAAGTGGTCCAAATTGAAGGTGAGCCCTTGATGATTGTGATGATGATGTTATGCTATTATTATCGTCGCCGCCGCCTGCATCTACTGTGCCTTCAAGTGGTCCAAATTGAAGGTGAGCCCTTGATGATGACAGGGCTCCCAATCATCTCACAAAACAAGGGGTCCCAGGGACTCCTTCACTTACAGTATAGAGGTTCCTGGAGGTGGGATAGAGGGTCACAGTGGCATTGCGAATGCTAAACAGAATTTTTCTAGTGCATCCCTGGGACCCCCTGCACATTCTTTTAGAGGGTCCTTTAGGGGGTCCCTGGGAGCCCTGGATGATGATGATGGTGGTGGTGATAATGATGATGATGATTGTTTGTTGTTGATGTCGTACCCTGGCTTAAAGACTCCAGGGATCATCCCAGCCGAAGCACTTGAACACCAAGGCAAAAATGCACCAGCTAGGGATGAGAACATTATGTGTGTGAGACCATTTTTGATTACCCTGCCACGTGGGCAGCCACACTCCGACTTCGGAGGATATGATGATGATGATTGCAATGATGTTTGTGATGATGTCTGTGGTGATGATGATGATTGTGACGAAGGTGATACAGTAGATGTAGAACTAACAATACAGTAGATGTAGAACTAGCAACACAGTAGATGTAGAACTAGCAACGCAGTAGATGTAGAACTAACAACGCAGTAGATGTAGAACTAGCAACACAGTAGATGTAGAACTAGCAACGCAGTAGATGTAGAACTAACAACACAGTAGATGTAGAACTAGCAACACAGTAGATGTAGAACTAGCAACGCAGTAGATGTAGAACTAGCAACACAGTAGATGTAGAACTAACAACGCAGTAGATGTAGAACTAGCAACGCAGTAGATGTAGAACTAGCAACGCAGTAGATGTAGAACTAGCAACGCAGTAGATGTAGAACTAACAATGCAGTAGATGTAGAACTAGCAACGCAGTAGATGTAGAACTAACAATGCAGTAGATGTAGAACTAGCAACGCAGTAGATGTAGAACTAACAACGCAGTAGATGTAGAACTAGCAACGCAGTAGATGTAGAACTAACAACAGTAATGTAGAACTAGCAACGCAGTAGATGTAGAACTAACAACACAGTAGATGTAGAACTAACAATGCAGTAGATGTAGAACTAACAACGCAGTAGATGTAGAACTAACAACGCAGTAGATGTAGAACTAACAACGCAGTAGATGTAGAACTAGCAACGCAGTAGATGTAGAACTAACAACACAGTAGATGTAGAACTAGCAAACAGTAGATGTAGAACTAGCAACGCAGTAGATGTAGAACTAACAACGCAGTAGATGTAGAACTAGCAACGCAGTAGATGTAGAACTAGCAACGCAGTAGATGTAGAACTAGCAACGCAGTAGATGTAGAACTAACAACGCAGTAGATGTAGAACTAACAACGCAGTAGATGTAGAACTAGCAACGCAGTAGATGTAGAACTAACAACGCAGTAGATGTAGAACTAACAACGCAGTAGATGTAGAACTAGCAACGCAGTAGATGTAGAACTAGCAACGCAGTAGATGTAGAACTAGCAACGCAGTAGATGTAGAACTAACAACGCAGTAGATGTAGAACTAGCAACGCAGTAGATGTAGAACTAACAACGCAGTAGATGTAGAACTAACAACGCAGTAGATGTAGAACTAACAACGCAGTAGATGTAGAACTAGCAACGCAGTAGATGTAGAACTAACAACGCAGTAGATGTAGAACTAACAATGCAGTAGATGTAGAACTAGCAACGCAGTAGATGTAGAACTAACAACGCAGTAGATGTAGAACTAACAATGCAGTAGATGTAGAACTAGCAACGCAGTAGATGTAGAACTAACAACGCAGTAGATGTAGAACTAACAACGCAGTAGATGTAGAACTAACAACGCAGTAGATGTAGAACTAACAACGCAGTAGATGTAGAACTAACAACGCAGTAGATGTAGAACTAACAACGCAGTAGATGTAGAACTAACAACGCAGTAGATGTAGAACTAACAACGCAGTAGATGTAGAACTAACAACGCAGTAGATGTAGAACTAGCAACGCAGTAGATGTAGAACTAACAACGCAGTAGATGTAGAACTAGCAACACAGTAGATGTAGAACTAACAAACAGTAGATGTAGAACTAGCAACACAGTAGATGTAGAACTAACAACGCAGTAGATGTAGAACTAACAACGCAGTAGATGTAGAACTAGCAACACAGTAGATGTAGATGTAGAACTAGCAACACAGTAGATGTAGAACTAGCAACACAGTAGATGTAGAACTAGCAACGCAGTAGATGTAGAACTAGCAACGCAGTAGATGTAGAACTAACAACGCAGTAGATGTAGAACTAACAATGCAGTAGATGTAGAACTAGCAACACAGTAGATGTAGAACTAACAACGCAGTAGATGTAGAACTAACAACGCAGTAGATGTAGAACTAGCAACACAGTAGATGTAGAACTAACAATGCAGTAGATGTAGAACTAGCAACACAGTAGATGTAGAACTAACAACGCAGTAGATGTAGAACTAACAACGCAGTAGATGTAGAACTAGCAACACAGTAGATGTAGATGTAGAACTAGCAACACAGTAGATGTAGAACTAGCAACACAGTAGATGTAGAACTAGCAACACAGTAGATGTAGAACTAACAACGCAGTAGATGTAGAACTAGCAACACAGTAGATGTAGAACTAGCAACACAGTAGATGTAGAACTAGCAACACAGTAGATGTAGAACTAGCAACACAGTAGATGTAGAACTAGCAACACAGTAGATGTAGAACTAACAACACAGTAGATGTAGAACTAGCAACGCAGTAGATGTAGAACTAACAACGCAGTAGATGTAGAACTAGCAACACAGTAGATGTAGAACTAGCAACACAGTAGATGTAGAACTAGCAACACAGTAGATGTAGAACTAGCAACACAGTAGATGTAGAACTAACAACGCAGTAGATGTAGAACTAACAACGCAGTAGATGTAGAACTAACAACGCAGTAGATGTAGAACTAACAACACAGTAGATGTAGAACTAACAACACAGTAGATGTAGAACTAACAACGCAGTAGATGTAGAACTAGCAACACAGTAGATGTAGAACTAGCAACACAGTAGATGTAGAACTAGCAACACAGTAGATGTAGAACTAGCAACGCAGTAGATGTAGAACTAGCAACGCAGTAGATGTAGAACTAGCAACACAGTAGATGTAGAACTAGCAACACAGTAGATGTAGAACTAACAACACAGTAGATGTAGAACTAGCAACACAGTAGATGTAGAACTAACAGTAACTGTGACGGTGTGTGTCTGTGAGCAGATGTGGTCCCCCAAGGAGGGCAAACAATGGTACCACTACATCGAGCCCTCCCTGACCGAAGAGAAGCTGAAAGGTAAGCGCACAGTAAATCACTGCTTTAACCCTCTCGGCCCTGGCCAGTGGCTTCCCCTTACAACCGTTTCGGACGGGCCATTTGACTAGGTTCCAAAACCCATCACTACAAAAAAGTTATGGACTGATATTTTAAGATAGGATTACTAACACCATGCACTAAACGATCGTAAAATATCAGATTCCTTACCTTCGTCGTTTGTCTCCTATTGACGAAAACAGCTAACTGTACTGTAAAATAATCACCAAAACCAAGTTATGAAGAGTTAGGCATCAATATTTTCAGAAAAGATTAGCAACACCATGCACTAAACGATCGTAAAATATCAGATTCCTTACCTTCGTCGTTGGTCTCCTATTGACGAAAACAGCTAACACATAGAAAGATGGAAGATTTCACATTCCGATCTTTGACCCCCCTCTACAACCTAAGCTGAATGTAAAGTCTGCAATGATTGGTTGATTTCAATAGAGGCAAGGTCAAAGCAAACTGAAAATAGGTTATGACTTCGCACCGGAAAGCTGGTTACACGCCAGAAATCAAAACCTCTTGGAAACTCTTATGAGCCGGAGCCGGGCCATTCGTCCTAAACGATTGTGCGAGCCATGAGCCGAATCCGGCTCATTCGCCCCGAGTGAGTCAAGGTCAGTTTAGTGTCCGCGGTAATCTGAGAATGCAACAGCGGTCGACGGAACTGCCTGAAATAATAATAATAATACATTTATATAGCGCTTTACCTGAAATAATAATAATAATAATAATAATAACAGTACATTTATATAGCGCTTTACCTCAGATGAGCCCAAAGCGCTTTACAATCAATTATTCATCAACAGATAACAAAAAACAACATTCAAGAGTGACACCAACCACCAACAGTGCATATGCAAAGCAACTCTCTCTCTCTCTAACACACACACACACACACACACACACACACACACACACACACACACACACACACACACACACACACACACACACACACACACACACACACACACACACACACACACACACACACACACACACACACATAAACACACAATTATTGACGCCAACTCGTTCATACCCCATTCGGTAAGTCACAGCAACTGAGCCGCATGGATTGACCACATACACCAACATGCAGACACAAACACCCTCACACACAACGTACGCACGCAGACAGACACACAGACACGCACACAAACACACACACATGCGTGCACACACAACCCACAAAACCAAAATACACACAAGCACACATTCATGCTCACACACACACACACACACACACACACACACACACACACACACACACACACACGCACACACGCACGCACACACACACGCACGCACGCACACACACACGCACACACGCACGCACGCACGCACGCACGCACGCACGCACGCACGCACCACAAAACACAGCACAAACCTCTTAAATCAATCTTCCCTCACGTGCACACAACGATAGACAACTGATCAAATATTTAGGGCGCAGCAGGAAAAAGATGGGTTTTAAGAGAGGTTTTGAATGAGGAGACTGAGTTGGAGTGTCGGAGAGGAGAAGGCAGAGAATTCCACAGAGATGGTGCTTGACAAGAAAAAGAACGTTGGCCAGCAGATTTGAGACGGATGGAGGGAATGGAAAGGAGACGAGAATCAGAAGACGAACGTAGTTGGCGAGCTGGGACATAGAGATGAAGAAGATCAGAGAGATACTGGGGAGCTTGATCATTCAGTGACTTGAAGGCAAGGAGGAGAATTTTGTAGTCAATACGGGATTGAACTGGGAGCCAATGTAGGGAACGAAGAACCGGAGTGATGTGATCGTACCTAGGGGAGCGAGAAATGAGACGAGCAGCATTATGCTGGACCCGTTGGAGCTTAGAGATGAGAATTGATGGACAGCCAGCAAGAAGTGAGTTACAGTAGTCAAGGCGAGACAGGACAAAAGCACATACTAGAGTCTTCAGGGCATCCTGAGAGAGGAAACGACGGATGGAACTAATTCTTCGAAGTTCTAGATAGCAAGCCTTGCAAACATTGGAAACATGCTGTTTGAAAGAAAGGGTTTGGTCCAAAGTAACACCTAGATTGCGGACGGATGCCGATAGCTTGATAGAAATGAGTGCAAGGGTGTAGAGGAGAGGTCTTTTCTTAACATTCGTCCTGTGGTGTGATAGCAAAAAGAAAGAAAAAGAGCCTGTCTTGTCTGTGGCAGATATCTTGATGGACGTCTTTTCTTAAAGGGGCACCCTGACGGATGAGTTTTTGCAAGGAGCACGTCCAGATCAGCAGGAAAACACCCTTTACAGAGATTGCAACACTCACTTTGCTCTGGTTTTTCCCAGAAATGAAGCCGTCAAAAAGGCGATTCCTCCTTGGCGGAGGTGCTGGAAGTCAAATTCTTTCACCCAAAGAGAAGGCGTTTGCCGCCTCTTTTTGAATGGCCGCCTGTGTTTGCAAATGGCCAAATCGTTTGCACAAACTTTTCGCAATACAAGCCTTTTTTTTTTTCTTTTTTTTTTATTGTATGCAGTTTATCTAAAGGAGTTTCGCTCACAACAAAAGAAATAGCTCCTTTTTTTTAATCTTTTTTTTCTTTATACTGCACTACAAAAAATAAAACGCTTCAACCACAGTGAGTAACCTCCACCCACCCCATCCAAAATGGCTACTCTCTCCAGCATCTCCGCCAAGGAAGAATCGCCGTTTTGACGGTTTAATTTCTAAGAAACCAGAGCAGAGTGAGTGTTCCGATCCTTGAAAAGGCTGTCTTTCTGGTGATCTCGACGTGTTTCTTGAAAAAAAACTCGCCCGTCCGAGTGCACCTTTAACATTCGTCCTGTGGTGTAATGACAAAAGGAAAGAAAATAGCCTGTCTTGTTGTCTGTGGCAGAAATCACATCCATCATGATGGAGGTCTTCAGCCGCTACCCCAACGGTATCATGAGGGCCATGGGGCCCAACAAGGTAGGTCACCCTGACCCTTTCTCTGTCTCTCTTCATCTCTCTCTCTTCATCTCTCTCTCTCTTCATCTCTCTCTGTGTGTTATTTTCTTTAACCCTTTCACCGCCAATGTCGCATTTATGCACCACAATGGTTTAACCCATTGACTGCCAGAGAAAATTGAAGAAAAAATCATTGGGCAAATCATGACATGAAAAAGACAACTGATAGAGCCAATCTGGCAAATTGGTCTGGGGATATAGCTCTCTTGTTTATGTTAGAGCAAAAGCCAGCGTATCAGGGTTAGTCCTCTTCATTTGATGACATCATCAGTGATGTCATCAGGTCGGTACGCAATATGTTGGTGGCAGTCATGGGGTTAAGACCCATGTCACTAAAAGGCATCAAATCAGGGCCTGTTATCTGAGGACCCTATTTTCTTAATTTTGGGAGGTAAGGATAGACCTAATGTTATACAGTGGAGTCCAACTATAACGAACTCGCTTTTAACGAAATTTCACGATTAACGAACTGACTTCAATTTCCCGGCAAATGCCCTTCTATTTGTCACTTGCAAAGCCATGGGTATAACGAACAAAAAATCCTTTTGAAATAACGAACATCCGCTTTTTACGAACACATGTTCTACGCCCCAGGATAATTTTATTTACTTGGAAAAATAGCCTATAACGAACTCAGCCTGTGCGATGCGCTGCAAAAACCTAGGTCTTCAAACTCCAAGCTAGAACGTGTTGTCAAGAGGAAGGAAGTTGGAAAATATGAACTGCGCATGCGTGAACTCATTTAGATTCACACTGGGCCGTCTGCTAGGCCTAGGCTTCCTACAGATCATTCGGTTTCTCAAGGTCGCTTTACAATTCGCGCTCAAAATAAAGATCGAAAAGTTCGTGAAAGCCTATAACAAACTAAATTTGTGTGATGTGTTGTCACTTAATGGACAAACTTGTTGAAAAGTGTGCCAAAACAGTTCAGCGTCAGACAACACTGCTGAACTTCTTCAAGCCTTGTACATCCCGTGATTAAGACAGACGATCCAAACTGGTCAAGTTTATGTTTTCGGTTATCATTGGCGAGTGTTTGAACTGTTTTTGTTTTCAACATACATTGTACATGTACATGTATAACGAAATCCTGATACAACGAACTGAGTCTATGTTCCGTTAAAATTCGTTTTACCCGGACTCCACTGTACATGTCGCAGCGAAATTCCCAGTATTGCAGGAAAAATGCCTGGCGGTGAAAGGGTTAAAGGATATATCCAAGCTCTTGTTGGTGAAAAATCGTTTCAAATACGCTTTTTTCAACTACAGTGAAACCTCCTTTATAAGACTTCCAAAAATCATCCAAAATGAGTTCTTATAAGGGAGGTCATTTTAATACTTACAAAGAAGGACAATGTCTCAGAGAAGTAGGTCTTATGTGGGAGGGAGTCTTATAATGGGAGGTCTTATAAGGGAGCTTCCACTGTACTGTTGTTTGAAGAATACGGTTTTCTCACTGTCACAAGTGTAACATTTTTTTAATTTTGAGGAGTACAGACAAACCTCTATTTTAAGACTTCCAAAATGTCCGGAAAAATCGGTCGTAAATTGGAGGGGTCGTATGACGGAGGTTTTCACTGCAGCCGTAGAAAGAAAAAGTTCAGCACAGTTCATACTCTCTTCTTCATGCACACATACAATGACATATTAAAACTGGATTTGGGTCTTTCCAACTCCATAGGATTGTGCAATCGATGTATTACAGTTTCACTTCGCCGACTTCTGTTAATCACCTCCACTCTCGTCCAAAGTCAGTGGTTTTCTTTTTCAAAGTCAGTGGTTTTCGTGCTTTTCCTACGCTTTCCGCCATCTTTTCTACAACAAGGGAAGCGACTCCACTTTCAGTCCCTTGACCGTGGTTGTTTCCCTTTGCTCGAAGTCTATGCAGACGACAACAACGGTCGTAAAAACCAACAAAATGGTGGTCGTAAGTCGCGTTTTAGAGGAAGTCGTTTAAGAGAGGTCGTTTACATAGTAAAATGCATCTGTGCCAACAAATCCGGTCTCAAATGAGAGGTGGTCGCTTAACAGAGGGTCGTAAAATAGGGGTTTGTCTGCATATGTGAGATTATAGTTTTGCACGTGCGTGTGACTGATTGAGACTTGGCTGCCTGTTTGTGGCTTGCGTGCGGGCATCAGAGGCTGTTTGGCGGGAATGTTGACTGATGCTTCTGTGTGCATTGGACCATGGTGGTGGAAGGTTGTGTGTGGTGAAGTGAGTCTGTTTCTTGAAATAACTTTTATTTTGGTCAATTATTTCCTAAGTTAGAATAATCACTTTTCTTTGTTTATTTTATTATATCACTTTTATTTTAAGCGCGTTGTTGATTTGTTGATTTTGCATATTTTGTTGATTTAAAAAAAAAAGATAATATTATCCAGTTCTTAATCACCGTATTTTTCGGCTCATTAGGCGCTGCTGTGTATAAGGCGAATAGGGCAATTTTCAAGAAAAATCTGACAAAATCCATGTAAAAGGCGCCCTCGTTTATAAGGCGATACACACCTCGCAACAGAAAGTCGAAGTTTGAAGCCCGTACACGTCCTGTAAACGATCACCGACCGCCATTTTTGTTGTCGTAAACGAGAGTTGGCTCCCTTCTCAAATAATCGAAACTTCCGTTTTTGCGACTTCCGGTTGTTGATTTGGGCCAATTCTTCGCGGAACTGGTGAAATTTATGGCATTTTAAGCTCTACAACGATGCATTTTACATCCAATGAAGGGTTGTGGCATCTGATGGATGGTATCTCGGACGATAATAGGGATTTTAATAATAATAAAGTATTTTAACGTGAGTATTCATCATATCGGCGACTCGTTACCACTTTCGATGTTGCGACTCACAGTAGACTGTACTGAGTACGGCAATCGTTGCCTCTCTTCTCACGATTTTGTTCACTTATAGGGCGCCCTCGTTTATTAGGTGCATAGGTCGAAATTGGAGGAAAAAATATCGCCTTATAGTCTGAAAAATATGGTAATGTTTATGTGTATGACTGTTCATTGGGTAATGGCTTGACCACGTACCTCACATTCTCTCTGTCGTTCAGTGAGTTTTCTGGCATTTGCAGGGCTGCCAACCGTCCTTGCATAGACGTATTTGTCTCGGATTTTTGGCGAAAAGCATGACGTGTCCCGTTTTTGCCGATTTTTTTAATGACTTCTCGGAAAGTCGATAAAATCGTGGAAGCGTGCAATTTTTCCACCTGTCTACCGCTTATGTTGCACTAGGTTTCAGTTCGCGCCACGGATCATGGTTTGCGCCTTTTTTATGATTCGCTATCAACTTCTTTACAGAGAGTTATTCTGATTGGTTAAATCTTCAGTGAAATCAATTCTCATTGGCTGTTGTAGTTCAGTGAAATCAATTCTCATTGGCTGTTGTAGCCAAATTTTCATTGGCTGTTGTAGCCAGTTTAGTCAAGGTTGAAAAAATGGCGTCTGAACGGTCGTGTGAGGATGATTCTTCTTGTAAGAAAGAAAAAGTTTCAAAGCGTTCCTGTTTATTTCGAGAGACATGCACGGAGAAATGGCCTTTCATTGTGTCAGGAAGAAAAGGCGAAACTTACGCTTTTTGTGAAATTTGTGCGTGTGATTTTTCGATAAAGTCTGGTGGTAGGGATGATGTTATGTCAGGTTATCGATTTTGGCAACCCTGACGAACCTATCAATCGCTCCTCACATCTACTGTGATGTGCGTGCTGGTAAAGTGTGAAAAAGACAGAAAAACGGAAACAACACACTTACCCAACAAAGCATGGTTGTAAGCCCAGTATCCTGTATCCATAGGGTTTTTAATGCCGATTACATATACTTTAAAACAGTTTATTAACACGCGATAACATCAAAAACATAAAATACACACGCGTTTTAAGAGAAAGTTAAAATTTCCCGGAAGTCACAAGATCAGTGCGCAAACAGAATATATCGGCCAATCAGAATGCCGCTTACATATCGAGGGGTCAGTCAAGATGGCGATGTTTTTTTGTCAGTGTGTTCTCGTTCTAGCCAGGTAGTTGTGCAAGAAAGCGTGACTTTGGGATGGCGGTGTGGTTGTAAGTGCGTTCTCGTTCTAACCATGTAGTTTTTGCATAAAAGCTTGACTTTGGGAGTCAATGAATTGTACGTTATATGCAAGTTGCTCGTTGTAGCGAGCTCGTTGTATGCAGAATTATTTAACAAGGAAAAAGAAGGCTTGTGGTCGGGAATTTTGAAACCACTCGTTACACACGGGCTCTCGTTTAAATCGTACTAAATAGGTTTCCCTGTATTCCTTTTACTGACATTTCTTTTATTCAAATTAACGTGCAGCTGCGGGCTACGTGTCATTCATGACACACGCTTTTTTTAAATTTCCCCGCCCCCCAAAGAAGACAGTAACTGACACAATGATCTCGGACATGGTACTTAGGGAAGAGTGTGAAGGACAGTGTTCCCGATTACGCAGATCTGTACGTAAATTACGTACAAAGTTTCAAGTTTGACGTATACATTTTTCAATCAATGCGTCATTGTGACGTACAGTTTTTCTCTCAGCCGATTGCTTCCTGAAACGTGTTCGCCGCGATCAGAATGTCGAAGCCATTTCGGCTTGCAGGAAACGATCAACAAAATATACTGGGCCTATTCTTTCACTACTATGCCATGCTTGAAGCAGACGACAAAAGCTATCATGAACCACAGAGTAATTTCCCTTTGTTTCTCGCCACCCATGCTGCTCGCACGTGCACTGCTGCACGCGTTTCTTGGAAGCAAAAAAATGGCGCTGCTTCGCTGAATTGCGAAAACTTCGACGCAAAGTTCTTCCAAAGACTCTGAAGTTTTAAGTGAGGTGACAAAAACCCTCGAACCAGTTCTAGGCCCTTCAAGTTCACTTCAACTGTCAGTAGTGATGAAAAGAAGAAAGTATCTCGCAAATTCAAGTCAAGTCCGGTGTGAAGAATTTGACTGGCTTCAGCATCGTGATGACAAGCTCTTCTGCAGTCTGTACACATTGTTAAAGAGATTTGTCTTTATTTTAGAGCATAATTATTGTCCATTTATTATGGCTTTTATTTTGACCCTCAAAATTTTTCAAATGACCCTTAAAATTTGGGGGCAAAGGCAGAGCTTAATCTAGAGCGCGGTATTGGTAAAATCCCCCGAAATTTTGTTCCTTCCCGCGATAATCGGCGCGGGGAGCGGACCGAGTCCCGCACATTTGCAGAACGGCCCGCAGTTTTTACCAATCTATGCGGGAAGACCTTCGTCGTCTGCTAAACCCGTCGTCTTGATAAACTAAAAGTATCGAGCAGGAGTGAAGGATTTCTCGACATTTCATTGGTTCTTGACAAAATGTTAGTGTTAATCAACCAATCGCGTTCTTCTCGTTCTACCGACAGGAAGTTGCGAGAGTTTCGGCCGCCATCTTGAATGTTCTTAAAAATGAAGCGGGCAGGGACCCTGTTTGATTTTGATTTTTGCGGAGGCAAACTAGTGAGAGAAAAAAAATCCTGTTCCAAGCGAGTGTGAAGACCTCGAAGAAAAGGCTTCTACATCTAAAACGTCGGAAAAGAATGACAACAGTGGCAGTGCAAAGGAACATCGGTTCCAAAATGACTGGATGAAAAAGTGGCTGTGGCTGACGAAGTCTGTGTACGAGGGTGGGGGAGGTACTGGTTCTTATGTATGTGATGTGGGGTTGGAAAGGGGGGAGTGCCCCCCTTTTTTTGACATGAGGGGGGCACTGCCCCCCTTTTTCAGAAATCCTAGATTAAGCTCTGAAAGGGTCATGATGACCCTTAAAATTTTGGAAGCATGGGGAACACTGAAGGATCAACTTTTTTTGTTAACATATTGTGATCTTTACTCTTGTGAACTGGCCTAGCGAGGGGCATCACGTCAGTGACAGTGACTAGTATAGTGGTACCTCCCTTATAAGACCTCCAAAATGAGGGCTTAAATACAGGGTTCATAGGGGCCTTACCAGTCCTTATAAGTCTTGACCAATTGAAATCTCCAAGTAAGGCCTTGTAAGTGCTTACATTCACTTCAAGGTCCTCGCAAGTCCTGACAGCTGCCAAAAACTGCCCTGAGCAGCAAGACCATACTCAAAATAGATCGCAGAAGCAGCACTTTTACACTTGAGAAACGTCGCTCAGCACCTACTCCACCTTACCCCCCTCCCCCACCTTCCCGTTTCAACTGACCGCCTAGCAGACGAACGATGCACCGCGAGTTGTCAAGAGAAATTGGACTGAAATCTCATTCTTTATCCTGGTGTCGTTTTGCGAGAAAATGCGTATATCTGTGCCAGCCATAGTTTTTGTGTCTGCTTAGACATTGTTCACAATGCTGGGAAAGTGTTCCTTTCAAGATCGTTGGCTAAAAGATGCAGATTATCCTTAGGCCTACAGGTCCTTACAAGGTCCTTACTTGGGGATAGCTGAAAGCCCTGGGAACCCTGACATTGTTCACAATGCTGGGAAAGTGTTCCTTTCAAGATCGTTGGCTAAAAGATGCAGATTATCCTTAGGCCTACAGGTCCTTACAAGGTCCTTACTTGGGGATAGCTGAAAGCCCTGGGAACCTATATGGGAGGGTCTTACAAGGGAGGTGATTTTAATTCTTACAAAGATCTAGGAGAGCAATGTCTCAGAAAAGTAGGTCTTATACGGGAGGGAGTCTTATAAGGGAGATTCCACTGTAGTAGTAAGCAACATTCTCTTGCCATCTTCCTGAAAACTGTGATAAATTACAGATTTTTAAGATGGTTTTTTGTTTGTTGTTGGTTGGGTTTTTTCTCGGGGGGGTTCTTGAAAATCGAAAATTGGGGTATAATAATAATAATGATTATTTATATAGCCTATTCTCTGATTTAGGGCTCTAAGCGCTTTACATATTTAATGCAAATACAACATAGAATATACATTATCTTATACAATCAGATTATGACGAACGTACATACATTTTTCATGAGTAGAATATAGAAAAGTACATATATATATACAAATGAACAAAAACGCATATCTTGAAAAAGGTACACAACTTACAGAAACACACATACACGCACACGCACACGCACACACACATGCGGGCACGCCATGTGACAGCCACTTCATCATTTCACGGAAACTGAGTACAAGGGGGTGGAGAGGAGCGGATTGGTGGTGGGGGAATTAGCGACTTAGTGGGATTTTTTTCCCCACTGGGGGGCATAGCGCTCGAGAGGGGCTTATCACGCTATATTCTTAGTTGGGCGTAGTGAGAGAGAGAGAGAGAGAGGGTTGGACTCCTCCCTATCTCTCTCTCTCTCTTTATCCCCACCAAAGAATATAGAGAGGATTAGCCCCTCTCGAGCGCTACGCCCCCTGGCAGGAAAAAAAATTCGCTCATTATGATTGTTGAAAAAAGTTGGTCTTCACATGTATTTTTTGATGATGTTTTAACTTTGATGTACAATGTGAACATGGACGGTTTTCGCAGACCTTTCTTTGTCATCAGACCCAGGAAGAGAAACAAGGGAAGCGTTTCAAGCTCGAAGGCTTCCTCCAGCGCATGGATCCGGAAGCCGCCCGACGAAATCCCCCCTTCCCCTCCTCCTCCTCCTCCTCCTCCTCCTCCTCCAGCGTTCCTGGGCCGGCCTTCGAGGGACCTTCCACGTCCTCCTGCACTCTGGGCACCCCGGCCAAACCGTTGTCGGAATTCGCCAACCCCAGTTCAGTGCGCCACCAGAAAGGAGGGGCCTCCTCCTCCTCTTCTTCTTCTTCCTCTTCGGGGAATCCCAGAGCGCACCAGCCTCACGACAACACCCAGAGGAGCATGGTGTTGGCCGGGGAGAGCAGTAGCAGTGCTGCAGCCTTGAGGGCGAGTTCGTCAACATCGTCGCCGTTCGCGGGGCGGGCTCAAGCCGTGCCTGTCCCGGCTTCGTGCGCCGCCGCTGCTGCTGTTGCTGCGAGCAACAGGGGGCAGAACTCTTCTTCTTCTTCGTCGTCATCGTCGTCGTCGTCGTCGAGCGCTACCAAGGGGCATAGCAACTCGAGGTTGCAGCCGCTGGAAGAGGAGCAGAGGCCGAGTTTGGCGATGTCCTCTCAGGGGACTGCAGCGTCGACCAAAAAGCTGTCACTGCAAGACTACTACCACCAGAGGGCAGAGCAGCAAGTACCGCAGCAGCAGCAGCAGCAGCATCAACTGTCGGCTGTTCCCGCTCCCAAGATCAAGGCGGAGGTGAAGAGCGAGCCTGGGGGTTTTCCCGCTCACCCTCACGCTTCTACACTACCGTCGTCATCGTCTAGAGTGATGAAACCCTCACATCCTCCTCAGCCCCCCTCCTCCTCCTCCCAGCATCGTCATCAGCTCCACCACCAGCCTTACCAACGGCAGACGCACCCTCACCCTCACCATCCGAAAGACCCCGCCACCCTTCCCGTGAAAGGAGAACGGTCGCAGCAGCAGCAGCATCTGACCCCTTCCCTACTACCCCCTACGCCTGCTGCCCCCCCTGCCTCAGCTCAAACGTCGGAAGCCGCTCACTCCCACTCCCTTCACCAGGTCAAGGTCAAGACGGAACCGGGGTCAATGAAGGTCAAGACGGAACTGTGGGATAAGCCTGTCAGGGCAGCACCGCCTACTGCTTCTAGTTCTGCTTGTTCTGCTTCTCCGGTGAAGCTGATCAAGAGGGATGGGGCTTTCAGTTCGGTGCCCAACAACGTTCACCTGAAGGAGGCCAAGGTGATCGTCAAGGATCTCAAGGACTCGCAGGGACATGATAAGGTGGGTGTGTGTGTGTGCGAGTGAGAGAGAGGGAGACAGAGAGAGATTATGTGTAGTGTGTGTGTGTGTGTGAAAGAAAGAAAGTGTGAATGTGTGTGTGTGTGAAAGAGATTGTGTGTAGTGTGTGTGAAAGAGAGAAAGTGTGTGTGTGTGAGAGAAAGAGAGATTGTGTGTAGTGTGTGTGTGTGTGTGAAAGAAAGTGTGTGTGTGTGTTGTGTGTAGAGAAAGAGAGAGATTGTGTGTGTGTGTGTGTGAAAGAGAGAAAGTGTGTGTGTGAGAGAAAGAGAGAGATTGTGTGTACTACAGTGTAGTGTGTGTGTGAAAGAGAAAAGCTGTGTGTGTGTGTGAGATAGAGAGACTGTGTGTGTGTGTGTGTGTGTGAAAGAGAGAAAGTGTGTGTGTGTTGCGCGTGAGAGGAAGAGAGAGATTGTGTGTGTATGTTAAAGAGAGAAAGTGTGAGTGTGTGTTGTGTGTGAGAGGAAGAGAGAGATTGTGTGTAGTGTGTGAATGTGTGTGTGAAAGAAAGAAAGTGTGTGGTGTGTGTGAGACTGAGAGAAAGAGAGAGATTGTGTGTGTGTGTGAAAGAGAGAAAGTGTGAGTGTGTGTGTGAGAGAAAGAGAGAGATTGTGTGTAGTGTGTGTGTGTGTGAAACTAAGAGAGAAAGTGTGAGTGTGTGTGTGAGAGAAAGAGAGAGATTGTGTGTAGTGTGTGTGTGTGTGTGTGTGTGTGAATGTGTGTGTGAAACTAAGAGAGAAAGTGTGAGTGTGTGAGAGAAAGAGATTGTGTGTATGTGTGTGTGAAAGAGAGAAAGTGTGAGTGTGTGAGAGAAAGAGAGAGATTGTGTGTAGTATGTGTGAGTGTGTGTGTGTATGTGTGTGACACTGTGAGAGAAAGAGAGAGTACATGTGTGTCTGAGAGTGGTCAGGGCTGGCCAAGCTTTAAAATGTTCACTAGCCCTCCGGGCTAACTTCAAAAATCATCCAAAATGAGGTTTTATAAAGGAGGGGTCTTATAAGGGAGGTAATTTTAATACTTACAAAGAAGGGCAATGTCTCAGAGAAGTAGGTCTTGTGTGGGAGGGAGTCTTATAATGGGAGGTCTTACAAGGGAGGTTCCACTGTACTGAAACCATCAAAGTTACCTTTCGTTTTGTTGTTGTTGTTTTGTTCCTACAGGTGCTGTACACGCATGCTGAAGAGTCTCGTAAACGCAGCCTGTCCCAGTCTGGTGATGAGGGAGAAGCGGCGGCGGCATGGCGACAGAGGCCCGCGGGCGGAGGAGAGAGCGCGCCCAAATATGCCCGCCTGAGTCACACACCCCAGGAGAAAGCCGCCCCCCAACCGGGAACGGAACGGCGCAGCAAAGAAAGCCACCTGAGAAAAATGGCCCTCACTTCTTCCTCCTCCTCCTCCTCGTTGAAACCCAAGTCTCCGAAACGGGAGAGCTCGTGTTCCCCCGTCACTCTCAAGCTGTTCAAGAAGAAGGACGGGAGCCTGGCCTCGGCTACCCCCTCCCCCCCCCCCGGCCCCGGCCCCTCCACACCACTACCCTTCCCCGCTCAAGGTGAAGATCCGAATGACCCCGGAGGTGGGGTCGGCTCGTTCAGGGCCCACAGTGGTGTCCTCGGACATCCCCGCCCTGGAACCCACACCCGCGGCAGCGCAGCAGGGGGAGAAGCTGACGCTGAGGCTGCCCTTGTTTCCAGCAGAGGGCGCCCTCCACGAAAGACGTGTGTCGCAGGCAGGAAGAGAGAGGAGGCATCATC
The DNA here is from genome assembly GCA_017654935.2 of Phymorhynchus buccinoides. Lineage (NCBI taxonomy): Eukaryota > Metazoa > Mollusca > Gastropoda > Neogastropoda > Raphitomidae > Phymorhynchus > Phymorhynchus buccinoides. Next base: position 27,243,106 of record CM065712.1, on the reverse strand, counting down.
ATCATCATCGACCTGTTCATCAACAACACGCTCAACAACACGCCGCCACAGCTGCTACTACTACTACTACGCCCGGCAAACACCATTCTTCGGGCCGAGAGAGGAGCTCTCACTCTCACCGTAGTAGTAGCTCATCTTCTTCCACCGCCGCCCTACCGCTTCCCGGCCTCTCGGGGGACGGAAGCGTCAAGGGTCGGGTTCGGGGGTCGCGGCCTCAGCTTCAGTCTCAGTCGAGCGGGTTCACCTTCTCGGACCAGACGATCGACATGAGCCTGCCCATGGACATCTTCGAGCCGGACACCCCCACGGACGCCAACGGGGGGGGGTTCGGGGCGCCGGAAACCCCCACGGTGGATAACATGTCGCGGGTGTCGGCTCACATGCAGCACCTGTATGCCTCCTCCGCGGCCAACGCCGGGGGGCCGTATCCTTACGCCGGAGGGCTGGGGGGTCGTGGTAGGATGGTGGCCCCCCAGCACCCCCCCCTGCCCCCTCCCCTGCCGGACAACCCCCCTCCCCCACCCCCTCCCCCTCCCCAGTAGATGCAGTGGTGTACTGTCGCAGGATCGAAAAAAGTGATAGGACAAACTGTCCTCAGACGATGAGAAATCGATTGGCTCTTGCAAAAAAACGATAAGTGCCAGTGTTAAAAATGTAATCAGACATTTATCCTGACAGGGGAGAACACAATATGACATTTTCAATTTGAATAGGTCAGTGGCCTATGGCCGGTGCCTCGGGACACCACTGTAGATGAGATGTAATGTATTGGTGGACATTCTGTCCCCCACCTCCTCCACTAACTCCTTTGTACTGGGTGATGATCTGGCGTGTGAACATTTTTGTTTCCCTTCCTTGAGCTTTATTCACTGCTCTTTCCTCGTCTTCATCAAACTGTCTCCTTTTCAAATGTCACACCCACCCACCCACCCACCCACCCCACCACCACCCCCACCCACCAAATTAAAAACGGAGTGTGGCTGTGCGGGTAAAACAGAAAAGGTCTGCCGGTCGGGGGAAGAGTTCACTCGCTTACAAACTTGACAATCACTATGACTTATCAATATCACTTCGTGCAAATCGCTGATACATGATAAACTACAGTAGTGGTACTTAGTAGTAGTAGTAGTAGTAGTAGTAGTAGTAGTAGTAGTGTGGGGTTTGGGTTTTTTTTTAAATGTGTTTTTTTCTTCTTCTTTTTTTGGACTTTTTTTTTCTTCTGTTTGCTGGAACGTTTGACTGCATGCAAATTGCTGATGCATATATGTGATGCAGCACAGGAAAACCAGGCTAATGTCGTAAATTATCACTTTTGACTTATTCATATTTTCAGAAAGGCCAGAGACAACAGATTAACAGGCAAAAAACAGAATTCATCTATCTCTAATAGTTTATTTTTAACAATTTTTCAATCAATCAAATCTCTCTCTCTTTCTCTCTCTCTTTCTCTCTCTTGTGGCTGGCCGACTTTAGCTGGGTATTCGCGTACTGCATCACATATTACTGCAGCAGTAGTAGTGTGGTGTTTTTGTTGTTGTTGTTGTTTTTAATGTGCCAAGTGTTGAGATTATTTTCCTCATTTTTTTCTGATGTGTATGGCTTTGTGGGTTGTTTTTTTGGTACTTTTTTTCTTCGTTTTGCTGGAAAGTTTGTGAGCAGTGGTGAGGGTTTTTTGGTGTGTTTTTTAATGTGTCAAGTGTTGAGATTTTTTTTCTGATGTGTTCTGCTTTTTTTTTTTTTTAAACTTTTTTCTTCTTCGTTTTGCTGGAAAGTTTGTCAAAAACAAACAAAACCTTAAACAACTGTTAAACGTGACTTTATTTGGAGTCATAGACCGGTAAAAAAAACAAGACGATTTTTTTTCTAAATGTATCATTGTATGCTCTGGTTCTAAGGCATGTCTGCCTAACTTTTATTTCTTCCGCTTGATTTTTTGTTGTTGATTTTTTCTTGAAAGTCCAAATGTTGGTTTTATGGAATCAATGGTTATTGTGAGGTGTGGGTGGGTGACTGAAGATGAAGTGTGTGTAAGTGTGTGTGGTTATGCTTTTATGTATCAGTTGGTATACATGTACGAAAATGCTTAAATGACTGCATGTGATTATGCATATTTTGGTATGTGTGTGTGTGGTTATGCTTTTAATAGTTTTATGTAGGTATCAGTTAGTATACATGTACGAAAATGCTTAAATGACTGCATGTGATTATGCATATTTTGATATGTGTGTGTGTGGTTATGCTTTTAATAGTTTTATGTAGGTATCAGTTAGTATACATGTACGAAAATGCTTAAATGACTGCATGTGATTATGCATATTTTGGTATGTGTGTGTGTGGTTATGCTTTTAATAGTTTTATGTAGGTATCAGGTGGTATGTGCGAAAATGCTTAAATGACAACATGTGTGTAAGTGTGTGCATGGGTGCTACTACCTTCCGTATAAACGGAAATCCGTAAATTAAGTTTTCTGCTGAGACAGAAATTCCGTAGTTTTAAAATTTTGTCCCCCCCAAAAAAGGTTGATCTGTTAACTGTGGTTGGGGGCATTTTGAATCTGGGTCTTCCAACCACCGGAAGTGAAAATACAACAACAAAAATGGCGGCCGAGTCATATTCACACATACTTATTTGAATTAAATTCAACATTATCAGCATGAATTTTGTGTCATGAAAGCTACAAACTTCGCAGAAAGGTAAGTTACAACTATTTTTCAATTCACCAAATGATATTTATGATGTTAAAGGTATGAATATGTTAACAATGTTGCTTAGAAAAACTCAATTGAGAGTCATGTTTGGATCCACTGACATCGTATTTCACTTATGATCTAATTATTATCTTCTATTTGAACGGCTTTATAACTTTATAGTTGTGTTTCTGAAATGTCAGTACAAAATCTTAGTCATGAAAATATGATTTTAACCATAGATCTTTTGTATTTCTTGTAAAAAGGTAATGTGACTTGTCATGTCTCAGCAACTTAGACAGTCACTTTACGAAGTGTCAACTGTCGTCTGCCAACAGAACTATGATGTCAAATCGTAATCTGTTCCTCACCCATTCCCAGATCGCAGGAGAGCTATGGAAACGATCTCTGCAATTGCATTTTTGCTTCAGCTGTACCCCTGTACCCCGCCAGGGGCCTGGGCGGCCCCTGGACCCCGGTCTTTCAGTATTTTTCTTTTTTGGGAGTAGCACCCATATGTTTGTGTGGTTATGCTTTTATGTAGATGCATGGGTGAAAGTTTTCCTTCTCAGCAAGGATTTCCTTAATTTTAAAATCAGAAAATAAGGAAATCCTTATTTTCAAATTTTCAAGAAAAAAAGAAAAGAAATTGACTGATTAGAGCGACCATAGGCCGTGAAGTGTGTTTGCTCCTAGAACTTTCAACTTAAATGTCATTTTAGAGTTCAAAACATTTCAGAAATTTGAATGAAAGACCTCAGGAGAACTCACGAAATAGGCATTTATCTGCAAATTCTTGTCAGCTTCTGGGGGGCTTTGCACTCCAGACCCCCCAAGCAGGCCTCTGCCCCTACACCCCGCCGGAGCCTAGGCGGCAGCAGACCCAAAAAGTAGGCCCCTGGAACCCACCCACTCACCCTCCGCCTTTTCCTTATTTTCAAAATCTGTCACTTTCACCCATGTAGATGTATCAGTGCTTATGTATATTTTGGTATGTGTGTGTGTGTGTGGTTAATGCTTTTTTGTATGTATCAGTTGGTATGTACGAAAATGCTTAAATGACCACACATGCTTTATGTGGAATAATCTTCTTGTTGAGGTGAGAGTAGTTCCCTCCACCTTGGTAGGCTAAGACCCCATCCATTGCCGAGCTGATGAGACTCCCTAGAGTCGAAACAGATGTCCTCGGCCGGGTTCTGCCATTGCCTCCCTAATAAGGAGGTAAACTAAGCTAGCCCTCTTTATGTTTTTAGAACATAGATCAAAATACCAAATCAATATAACTGGTTTTGGTTTTAATGTTCGTTTCAAAGACATAGGGACAAAAGAGTTTTAAACAATTTTACTATTACTGCATTTCAAATGCTCTAACGTTCGAGTCCTGTAGGCTGGAGGAACGGCGCCAGGAGTAAACTGAGATTTTTCCATACCCATATATATTATTATGTATAAAAAAAATTAAAAAAATTAAAAAAAATCCTGTACTTAGCAAATGTATTGTTGGGCACAACTACTACTACAATACCTATATATATTAAAAAAAATATAAAAAAATATAAAAAATTCCTGTATCTAGCATTTTTTGTCTGGCACAACAACTACTCGAGCATTGAGCTGCTGCTGTCTATTTCCTTGCTTGAGAGAGAATTTCTCAAGACCAAAAAAAAAAAAAAAAATTATTATTTTGTCTTTTTCTCCCAGTTTGGAATTTCACTTATCTTGGAAAAAAAAAAAAAAAAGTTTTTATTATTATTTTGTCTTTTTCTCCCAGTTTGGAATTTCACTTATCTTGGAAAAAAAAAAAAAAAAGTTTTTTTGCATATTATTTGTCTTTTTCTCCCAGTATGGAATTTCACTTATCTTGAAAAAAAAAAAAAAAGTTTTTTTGTATGTTATTTGTCTCCAAGCTTGGAATTTCACTTATCTTTAAAAAAAAAAAAAAAAAAAAAAATGTTCCTGTGCCTGACAAAGATGGCAATGCCATGTAAACGTAGTCCCAGTTACCAGCACCCGCACACATATGTTCCCCCCCCCCCCCCCCCCCCCCCCCCACACACACACACTTCCGGAGCCCCCCTGAGCTCTCACTCTCACTGTGCTATTTGCCCCTTCAAAATGCCTGCCAGGTGCAGCGTCTAGGCACCCTAAGGAACAATTCTGCCAAGTTTTGTTTGGATTGCTTCAGTGGTTCAGGCGCTATGCACACAAACACACACGGACAGCAGGAGATGCACAGCCCATTCTAAAGCAGTCCCGTTCTTATAGAATAGGGCATTTGCCACGAGTGTCCGTTCTACTGATTTGCCCACGCTCGTTCTGCAGGAGCAACGCTGACCTTTCTAAATTCAACTCTGTAAATTCAAGGTCGTTGGTATGCGGCAAATTCCCCATTGGGACTGCAGAAAAACCAAGGCCTGTTGTCAAAAAGGGCCCTATCTGAAAACGTTTAAAACGGGCTATTGTGTTACTCTAGCGCCCCCGACCCCCCCCCCCCCACCCCCCCTTCCCTCTTCCCCTTTCTCCACTCTGCCCTTCAAACACACACACACAGTGACACATATCACACCCCCACCCCCACCCCCACCCCCACCTTCCATGCAGTGTGCAGTGCAGAGCAGTCGAAAAGAGCGCACCGCTAATAAAGCGCGCGCCTAAAAGAGCGCATTTTGCATGCTAATAACTAAATAAGAGCGCGTGTTCATGCCCAAAAGAGCAGCACGTGAATGTGTGGTTTTCGTGCTGATAAGCACGCATAGGTGAAATCGTTCTCACCAGACATTTGCCATTTGCACTCGTCTGTTGGCTAAACTTCGGTCTTCTTGCTGTTTTGGAGAAAGAAACTTTCGATATGGCTGGTGTAGATGACACTGTATCGTTGACAACAACGGTTAGGGTTAGAAAGGGTTAGGGTTAATGTTAGAAGGTTAGGGTTAGTGTTAGAAGGTTAGGGTTAGGGTTAGAAAGGGTTAGGGTTTTGACTAATGTATTCGTCTTTCCATAAACTGACGATAAAGTTTCACATCACATTTTACAACGCGCTCTTTTTGACATCCTCGATCTTTCTTGGGTTCCAAAGATGCGCGCTTATCGGACAAAACATTGCGCTCTTTCTAGCTTCATTCTTTGGGCGCGCGCTTTGAGAGAGTAGGTAAAACGCGCGCTTACGGGATGTAGTGGAGCCTCCCAGTATATATAATAAGTCTTCCCATTATATGATTATAAGGCTCTCTCCCACATAAGACCTGCTTCTCCGAGACATTGCCCTTCTTTGCCAGTATTAAAACTACCTCCCTTCCCTCCCTTAGAAGGCCTCATTTCCACTGTGTTTGTATTGTAAAAAGAAAAGGTGTCAGTGGCACAAATGTAGTGCAGTGAAGCTTTGGTTGTTTTTCACTTGTGTTTTTCCTTTTCTTCTTTTTTTGGGGTGTGACATTTGTGTTGTTGTTTTTTCTTCTCTGGTTTTGTTGTTTTTCTTTAACCTGTTCACTGCCGACGACGTGCACATATACGTGCGTCCTCTATGCCCTTTACTCAAATGGCTTTTATCATTGGTTGACATTGGCCTGTAGTAGGGGCCAACAGTAACATGAGAGCTGTACAATAGATGATTTTCTACAGTAATGGAAAATCATGGTACAGTTTAGTCTCTCGTGGAAGACTACGACTCTCGAACGAGGGGGCCCTTGCACCGGTTCTGGTGCTGCAGCCAAAGGGATGGGTTGGCCTTTTGGGGGACCTTCCTCAACGCCAGCTGTGTCCTCCAATCCCTTTAGGCCGAGAGAGTGGGGATGTACCCTGGGCAAGGCATCTCCACTATAAACAAATTCTCGCCCAGTCCGCCAGAATAGTATCTACCCCCTCTGCTATCTGACAGTCATTGTCGGAAACGACAGACTAGCATGCATAGCGCTTCAGTACTTGCCACCGACGTATATATGTGTCGCTGCTAAGTTGCCATATCAGACCTCTGCGAAAGTGAAAATTTGCCCCCCCCCCCCCCCCCCCAAAAAAAAAAAAAAGCCGGGGTAAAAATTTGCTCGGGTGCCTAAAAATTACGGGCGTTAAAACCTATGCAATCGCTTCGCGGAACCGGATGTGAATGACTGAACAAGCAACTTCCCGCCGAAGTTAGCAGTCTTACGCGGCCTAGCTCACGCCACACGTTTCCAGATTTGTGATCCTAGTGCTTCTTTTTCTTCTTCTTCTTCATTTTGACGCCCAACTTCATCATTTTAGTTTGAGTCGACATCTTTCAAATGAAATGCAGAATCGGTTGGATATTCTTCTGCAAAACTCACTTTGCCCCCACTACCATGCCTGAATGACAGACTAGCATGCATAGCGCGTCAGTGCTTGCCACCAACGTATATATGCGTCGCCACTAAGTAGCCACATTGATGCGTTCATAAATCGCACGGCAAACCAATGGCGCAAGTAATAGGCAACAGCTAAGGGGTTAAAATTATTTTTTAAATTCATTTTGTTTCCAATCTTAGCGTAAAACTTGCCTTCAGTGAAAGAAGCAAAAAGAGAGACAGAGAGAAGCTAGCAGTATTAATATTGGGAATCTTACAAATTGTTATTGCTTGATTATCATTATTATTATTATTATTATTAGGATTATCCCCTTTAGGGAGAATGCTGTTGCATAAATTTGTAAACATTCTTTTTTTTCTCTTTCTTTTTCTCCCCTTTTTGTTGTTGTCCAATTTGGCTTCAATTCTCAGAGAAGTTACAGGAATTTACGGGTATGTGAAGTTTGAAATATTAAATGATTTTGCCAAATTTTCGGCAAAATACGGCCAGGAAAAAAAAGAACGAAATTGCAATCTTGAGTATCTCAAAAACTACTGAACGGATTTCGTTCATATTTTCAGAGTTTACTTAAAAATAGATTTCCAACTTTGGTGTTATAAAACATAACCGGAAGTGAGCTTTCATTTGGTTCACGGAATTGCCCAAACCGGAAGTGACGTCACAAAACTAACTACTGGATATTGTAGGCCAGCACCCTTGTGTTGGAAAGGGGTTTGGTGTTGATATGTTAAATCGTTTTGAAGTTATTCAAATTTATGTAAATTTGGTTGTGTCACTTTCAATGTTTTCCATATATGTTTTTTGTGGGTCAGTTGTTTTTTGTTGTTGTTTTTTGTGGATCCTTTGGACAGTTTCTGTCATATGAGCACAGATGCGTCATGCTGCCGTTATGCATCAATATAAATAAGAAATACATGTAGTTCGTAAGCCCAGTCTGTCAAGTCTTCGACTGGGAGAAACTCTTGGTAAGAATGTCTAGAACACTACAAGGCAGGAGAATGGCCCGGTGAGGCGGAAAGATAGCAGTTGACAGTAACAAGCAAAAGGGAAAAGGCAGAGTCATAAGAGAGTGACAGACTACTAGAGGAAGTTACGAGCAAAGAATTTCCGGAAGAACTAAATGTACGAAAGATCTGCCTGGTATTCCCGTGAGGGAGTGTTGTTGGTTTTTTCCCCCAAGTTTCTTTTCTGTTTTTTCACCTATACCTTTTGTTGTTGTTGGCATTTATGTAGTTTTGAATGGTTACAAAAATATACCTACATTTGCACCGATTTCAGCTCCTATGGCACATTGAGTCAACGCGCTGTGACTACGGACACCCTCGAGTGTCACAAAATGAATGATTCCCTGTGGGGAATGAAAACTCACGTATCGATAATTCATCATTTGCTGTTATGATAGTAACCTTTTGCGTGTCAATCATCCATAATAGTAATGATTTTATTATTACAGTGTGTCATCTTGTCATCATTTTGTTTGAAAGCACAAGCATTTAAAATCTCGTTGTCTGCTACTTGTGTGTTCTTCGATCGTTACTTTCTTGTTGAAGACATTGATTAGTTGGTTGCTGGAAAACGTATTCTGGTGTATGATGCTTCTTATGTGTTCTTCGATCGTTAATTTCTTGTTGAAGACATTGATTACTTCGTCACTGGAAAATGTATTCAGGTGTATGATGCTTCTTATATTATGTGTTCTTCGATCGTTAATTTTCTTGTTGAATGTACAGGTGTATGATGCTTCTTATGTGTTCTTCGATCGTTAATTTCTTGTTGAAGACATTGATTACTTCGTCACTGGAAAATGTATTCAGGTGTATGATGCTTCTTATATTATGTGTTCTTCGATCGTTAATTTTCTTGTTGAAAACATTGATTAGTTCGTCACTGGAAAATGTATACAGGTGTATGATGCTTCTTATTGTGGTCGTATGATGATTTTTTGGAAAATTTTTATTTTTTTAATTTTGCTGGGAGGGAACATACCATATTTTATGGATTATTAGGTGGTGTTTGTTTTCCCAGACAGATCCCTGTGTCTTTATATTGTCATGGGTGCATCTGCTTCCGTTTTGGGACTGAAACCGTTTTTTCTATATTGCCCCAAACGGAAGTTCCGTTTTTCAAAAGAATTCGCAAAAAAAAACCACCCACCAGTGTTGAATACCGAGATCGATGATCTGAGCGATTTAAAGCCTTGGAGTGCCTCCCTTCTCAGCGTTGTTCCTGGACTGATCCGGGATAGCCCCCCCCCCCCTAGAGCCAATGGCGGCTCCAGGAAGATTTCGGGAAGCCCACATGACCTCACAAAGCATCTCATATAGCAGCCAATCGTTGAATACTTGTGTACCTAACACACTACGTCATCAAAACAGGGGTTGCGCTTGACGTCACATGCATTAAATGCTACATTTTCATTGGTTAAAGGGGTGAAGTTTTTATTTTATTTTGGTCGATCTATTTCGGGGTCAGACTGAGCTTCATAAAGGGCGGCCAGGCTTTTACTGTCGATTCGAAGAGCTTTCCAAGCAGTTTGTTGATGGTAGAGATTGTAATTAGGGCTTGAAATTAGTTAATTTAGATTATATTATCACTGGAAAGTACGATGATGTGAGAATTTTGAACTTTTCAACGGAAAATTAAGTGAAAATTGATCGCAATGGCGCCGAGTTGCAACTTTGAGGCCGCCGATCTTGCGGCCGAGTGATTTTCTCTGTCCGATTGCGAACATTTCCAGGTATTTTGCTTTTTTCAGCTTGTTTTATACTAAAATTGACTAAGAATTAATGACTGAAGGTACTAATAAAGCTTTTCGGACGAACTTGAGCCAAAAAATCATCGCAATATCGAAAATCGACGCCGATGACACAACTCTACTCCCAAAATGCAATTCCCAAAGAAAGAGCTGCCCGTAGCCCCACTTCATTTTTGTCCATTTCCGCCAGATGCACCCATGACTGATAATACAGTAAGAAAATAGAGTAACAAAATCTGAATTTTGTGTAAAGTTTGGGGGGTACGTACGTTCTTATAGCGATGGCTTGGAGTCAAAACGGACTATCTTTAGATAGTCCATTGACATATTATTCAGCTTATTACGAAAACTAATAACTTGTATCAAACAAAAACTGCTGAAATATAAAAAGCAAAACCCCCTTTTTATATTTCTGCAGTCATTGTTTGACACAGGATATTGTTTTTTTTGTAATAAATCCAATAATACGTCAGTGGACTATCTGAAGACAGTCCGTTTTGACTCCAAGCCATCGAATTTTAATAAGGTGCCTTTTAGTCAGAAAAATATGTTTTATGTGTGGATTTCAATTTGTTTGTTTTGATACATTTTCATCATTTTTATTGCCTTTGTATTGATATGTGGTACATGTGTACTAGTAGTGCTTCAATTTGTGTTTTTACGTGTCTGTGTATCACTGTTTGCAGGGCTCCCAATCGTCCCGCAAAACAAGGGGTCCCAGGGACTCCTTCGCTTACAGTATAGAGGGTCGTAGAGGCGGGATAGAGGGTCCTAGTGGCATTGAGAATGCTAAAAATAGTTTTTCTAGTGCATCCCTGAGACCCCCTGCACATTCTTTTAGAGGGTCCTTTAGAATTTCAGTGCTTCATAGACCCCCAAATGGGGGGGGGGTCCCTGGGAGCCCTGGTTTGAGAAAGTGTGTGCGTGTGTCCTTTTTTATGGCCTTACGGTATTGAGTGGGTATGTTCTTCATGTGTGCTGTGTCTGTGAATGCAGACCTGTTTACCTTTGCGATTTTGCCGTAATTTATGCGAAACAAAAGTCAAATTACGATAATTACGGCGACGAAAAAAAAAGAAAAAGAAAAAAAAAAAAAACACCACAGCAGTTGCGTCGACAAGCGATGCTTTTGAAACAATGTGGTGAAAAGTCATTCCGGTTCCCAGCATGCAACGCGTGTCAATTTATTTTAATTCTGTTTCAAGATGGCGTCAAAGAGACCGCGTGGTGAGATCACAAGCAGTTTGAACAGGTTAGTAAGCTGAGTTTTGAAAGAGAAAGGGCCAGTACATGGTTTAAAAAATGTTTTTTAAGGTCTCCCAGTGCACTATTGCTTGCATATAATTGTGTAATTACAAATAGTTTTCTTGTTAATCGGGTTTTGTGAAGAAAAAGAATCGGCTGCGTTTTGGATTACGTTGGGTTTTTTCCTCAAAATTACTATTGTTTGTTTCAGAAATTACATAATACGGGTAAACAGGTCTGTGAATGAGTGTGTATGTGTGTGTGTGTGCATTTTTCTGCTCTTAAGTATTAGAGTGTAGGAACGTTAGAAAACAAATTTGTGGTCAAGTCCTAATGAAATGTCATTGGAAAGAGCCTGAAAAGACCTTTAAAATGATACCCAAATTATTAAAATCAGTCGAAAATTGAGAAAGTTAGGACGTTTTAAAATGATAGCCTTTTTTTTACATGAGCTACATAAGAAAAAGTTGATCAACTCGATCGTCAGTGTGACGCGGCAAGAAGAAAAACAAACTGTCGGACTAGGCAAACACCTCCGATTAGTATATAGATTAACCTCTTAATTTGGCACACTTGTAGCAAATTGGTTGAATCTATTGTGCTATTATTTTCATTATAGTCTTATGTATAGTTCAGTTCTGTTCGACGGAGGAATCAGACCTAAAAATTGGAGTGCTTGACACTCGCGAACTTGCGCCCACTTGTAGACAAAAACCGGTCAAGACTAACGGGACAAGTGTCTACTACTACACGAAGAAAATGCCCGGATGGGTCAGCAGCAAGAACAAACCACCAATGAAAACGAAGCAAAGACAGTGACCACTTGGCACGAAGCCAAAACACGGGTTCGACATTTTGAGTGGAAACTATTGAGTCGGTTTGACCCGATTCCGACGATCCTAGAGAGTGTGTGTGTTCTTCATGTGTATTGTGTGTGTGACTGCATTTTTCTCGCCTTTGGTATTGGTGGGTGGGTGTGTTCGTCATGTGTGTTGTGTGTGTGACTGCATTTTTCTCGCCTTTGGTATTGGAGAGAGTGTGTGTGTTCTTCATGTGTGTTGTGTGTGTGACTGCATTTTTCTCGCCTTTGGTATTAGAGAGTGTGTGTGCGTGCTTTGACATGCATATATGTATTTGTGTTGAAATGATAACACTTTTTTAACCCTTTCACCGCCAGCCATATTTCATCCAAAAATGTCCATTAAATGTACCTGGGTAGAGAGCCAAATCCATCCGCAGTATTGGTGATTCTTCTGTGACGTATATAAAATAAGGTCTGTCCTTACTCCCCAAGACTAAGACTATGGCTCCCCCCACCTGCGTGCGCATCTCGACCCTTCCAACGGAAGTGTCGCCATCTTAGTCAGATTTGTGTGTAAACAGCATCGATCTGGCATTTTTTAACCAAAGTTACTGACTAAGATGGCGGTCTCCCATAATATGGCACGCTCCTTGTGGCCGGATATGACGACACGTGGGTACCAGCCATAGGATCTTTGAATAATAGACCCCCATTTGATGCCTTTTAGTGACATAGGTGTTAAATTACTGTGGTGCTAAAATGCGACTTTGGCGGTGAAAGGGTTAAATATTTTCATCTCACATTTCCAGTGTTTCAAAACCTGTTGCTTAAAAAAACAAAAACAGAAAGAAAGGTAGCTAACGAATTCAACTAAAAATGTTGAAAGGCCGTTTGTTGGACAGTGATTCATAAAAGTGTATTTCTGTATTTCACTTGTGAGTGTCTGTGTTATGTGTGTGTCAGGCATGGGAATTTCCGCGAATTTTTTTTTGAAATTGTTAGTGTTACTAAATACTTCGTTTTTGTTACTAAATACTTCAATTGGGGGGCTTTTCAGAGTTTTGTCTCTGACAATTCCCATGCCTGAGTGTGTTAAAACTATTATGTGTGTATTGTGTGTCTGCATGCGTGCATTCCTGAAACCAGTGAATGCATAGGCATGTGTGCATTTGTGTTTAAAGGGGCACCCCGACGGATGAGTTTTTGCAAGAAATATGTCCAGATCAGCAGGAAAACACCCTATACAGAGATCGCAACTCTCACTTTGCTCTGGTTTCCCTGAAATCAAGCGGTCAAAAAGGCGATTCCTCCTTGGCGGAGGTGCTGGAAGTCAATTTCTTTCACCCAAAGAGAAGGCGTTTGCCATCTCTTTTTGAATGGCCGCCTGTGTTTAGACCAAATCTTTTGCATGAACTTTTCGCAATGCAAGCCTTTTTTTTGTTTTTGTTTTTAATTGTATACAGTTTATGTAAAGGAGTTTCGCTCACAACAAAGGAAATAGCTCCTTTTTGGTTTTTTACTGCACTACAAAAAAAGAAAACGCTTCAACCACAATGAGGGACCTTCACCCACCCCATCCAAAATGGCTTCTCTCTCCGGCACCTCCGCCAAGGAGGAATCGCCGTTTTGACAGTTTAATTTCTAAGAAACCAGAGCAAAGTGAGTGTTCCGATCCTTGAAAAGGCTGTCTTTCTGGTGATCTCGACGTGTTTCTTGCAAAAACTCATCCGTCAGGGTCCACCTTTAAATGATAACTCCATTTGATCTTTCCATCATGTTTTGGAGTGTTTAAAAAAAATTGTTTAAAAAAAAAAAAAATTCCCTTTAATATTGGTCACTCATATTTCCAAGTGTTTATTCCCAAAAAAATTGTTTAAAAAACTCCTTGTGATTTTTCCATCTCATGTTTCCCAGTATTGATATATTTTTTTTTTTAATGTTAAGAAAACTCATTTTAATGTTTCTTGTTTCTGAGTAAAAAATAGTTTTTGTTAGAAAATGTAGAAAAAAGTTTTTTTATCAGAACAGTACTGCAAAAACAACGTTCCCAACAAGTATAAACAAAAATATTGAAAAGGGGGTTTGTTGTATGGGGATTTTGATCTTTCATTTTCATATTTCTAAGTATTGACTCCTTCACTGCCAGAGAAAAACATAGAAATTATCAATTTATTTTATTATAAAGTTTGAAACAAATCTGTTAGACTCAATCTGAGAAAATGGTCTAGAGATATATCCTTTCTGGCTTATCTAAGCCCAAATCCATCATCCCAGGCTTATGACATCATAAGTTATGACATCATCAATGGCATAATTCAAGTACCAGACTGTCTGGTAGCCAGGCAGTAATTTTTGAAAAGAAAACAACACCAACCTTGCCAAGAACAAAACGAAGCGCAAACAAATACTTTCCTAACAACTGTAGCAACACCCAAAAAAAAAGAAGAGAAATTTTGATGTCTTTCAAGATTTAGCGCTGTATAAATACTGTATGTTGTTGTTGGTGTTGGTACAGTGGACCCTCCCTTATAAGACCTCCCATTATAAGACTCCCTCCCTTATAAGACCTCCCATTATAAGACTCCCTCCCTTATAAGACCTCCCATTATAAGACTCCCTCCCTTATAAGACCTCCCATTATAAGACTCCCTCCCTTATAAGACCTCCCATTATAAGACCTCCCATTATAAGACCTCCCATTATAAGACCTCCCATTATAAGACCTCCCATTATAAGACCTCCCATTATAAGACCTCCCATTATAAGACTCCCTCCCTTATAAGACCTCCCATTATAAGACTCCCTCCCTTATAAGACCTCCCATTATAAGACTCCCTCCCTTTTAAGACCTCCCATTATAAGACTCCCTCCCTTATAAGACCTCCCATTATAAGACCTCCCATTATAAGACTCCCTCCCTTATAAGACCTCCCATTATAAGACTCCCTCCATTATAAGACCTCCCATTATAAGACCTCCCATTATAAGACTCCCTCCCTTATAAGACCTCCCATTATAAGACTCCCTCCATTATAAGACCTCCCATTATAAGACTCCCTCCCTTATAAGACCTCCCATTATAAGACTCCCTCCATTATAAGACCTCCCATTGTAAGTTCTGTGCTTGAAACTTCTCCTAATTTGCCACTCTCTGTCACTCTGCCTTTTCCTTTTTGCTTTCTATCTTCTACCGGTACTAGCTTTCTGACTTATTGGCCCATTCTGCTGCCTAAAAAATAAAATACTGATTATTTTTTTCTCCTTTGAGCTC
>CM065712.1:27213029-27220529 GCA_017654935.2 Phymorhynchus buccinoides | reverse complement strand
TTAGTCAGGCTTAACTGTCCTTATGTCTCCGATTTTTCGAAAATACACTTCAAATTCTCTCTCTCTCTCTCTAACGGGGCGATCTCTCTCTCAACCGACTCTCTCGTCTCATTTGCGCGGTTTCATTCAGATCTTCACCAACACCAGCCTGTATCTTGCAGTTGATGTTGCTTTGATCCAGGTTCTGGTCTCGTCGTAATAGGAATTGAATCGGAAATAATTAAGGGGAGTAATTTCACTGGTGTGTGGGACCGAATCTTTCCTATTTCTGTACTCGCGTCAAACAGGGGAAGTTACTCTGCCATCAGGTAGATACCCCCAGCCCTCGCTTCTTGTGGGTTGCGAGGAGACACACAGCATGTAAAAATGCGATGAAAGGGACATGCATTTTAACAGTGTTTTTCCCTATTCCAGATGATGCGGGTTCTCCATACCCATACTAGTCAAAGAGTCACCATGTGTTTATCCTTATCAAGATGCCGCGGGTCGCCACTACCCATACTCAATGCACTGCACGACGACGAATTTGGACCGACGTCCTCTTGGTCTGAATCAGACACATATGGGACATTTGTAAATACCCCTATCTCTGGGAACAATCGTGGATTGCAAGTGCCGGAGGCTTTTTAAAGACCCCTCACGTCACGTGTCACATTCCCGATTTTTTATTAATACAGATAGCTGTTCTGACCACGCTATCGGAAACCTCATCGGCTATGGCACCACCACGTGAGTATAATGCACTGCAGTGGCATATTTCTGGGTCTTTAAAGTATGGGTTCCAAATTAGATTTCCATACTCAAGATCAGTGACAAGCATGAGTCTCAAATGGCTACATTATATTCGGGTCAGATTTGTATGGCATACACATTGCAGAAATTTCAGTCTCAGTCTTCACGATTTTATATGATTGCTTAAATACCATTTGCCGATGAGGTTTAACGAGTTTTGATGTGTCCGCTACACCTAGGGGAAGACGGGGTAAAAAGCGCATGGGCGGGTAAGAAGCCCACCCCAATTATCTCATGAAATAAAGAAAATTTCAGTCAAATTTGCCCATGAGACGAATGCTAGACATTAACGCTCGTCTCATGGGCAAAATGAGACTGAAATTTGCTTCATTTCATGAGATAATTGGGGTGGGCTTCTTACCCGCCCATGCGCTTTTTACCCCGTCTTCCCCTACTAGAATACCCAGGAAGCATGGTGAAAACTTAACCCTCCCATTTAGTTCTTCCGGGCATTTCAGGCTGTATTGTTGACCGCCCTGGGATAAGCCACTTTGCTGAGTTGGGCGCTACAGGCTTAAAATTTCACCCCATATGTCGCATTTATGCACCGACAAGGATTTAAAACACATGTTTTTAAAATTCTTTCAGTCAGGGTCTGTATTCAATTACATTGTCTAAATTTGGGCAGTAAGGATTGACCCCGTTCTAAATGTCTCACAGAGAAATCCCACAATATTGCAGTAAAATCTTTTGTTGTAGCCAAGTATAAGCTTAATGGGCTGGCTCAAAGATGGCTGGCGGAAAAAAAAAAAAGACGTGTCTCTTTCAAAATACACATTGTTTCTCTCTCTCTCTCCTCTCTCTCTCTCTCTTCTCTGAGGATCGTTTCATTCAGCTTAACCAACACCAATCTTGAAGGCTTTGATCTGTTCTGGTCTCGTCGTAATAGGATTGATCGGAAATAATTAAGGGGAGTAATTTCATGGGTGTGGGGGAGTTATCTTGGGAAGGGTCAAACAGGGGAAGTTGGTCTGCCATCAGGTAGATCCCCAGCCCTCGCTTCGTTTCAGCATGTGTTTCAAGCTTCGTGAAAACCGTGAATTTGACACACGGTCGCTTCCACTCTCCTCTGACGGATCCAGACAGTACACGATTCAAGCAAGGGACGTTGTAAGCCCGTTCCTTGATTTGGTGCGGCACTTCAGATTGCGTTCAGCGGTCTTGTTGGCCTTGGCCGATGTTGTTACGTGTGAGTCCCAGGTGATCTCGGTTGATACTGACTCCGAGATACTTGACCTCCCTCACAAAAAAGGGTAGGGGAAGACGGGGTAAAAAGTAAGAAAGGGTAAAAGCCCAACCCAATATTCTCATGAAATGAAGCAAATTTCAGTCTCATTTTGCCCATGAGACGAGCGGGGGTCTAGCACATCTCATTACCTTTATTTGACTGATTTTCTTTATTTCATGGATAAGCCTGGTCTTCTACCCGCCCATGCTCTTTTTTACCCCGTCTTCCCCCCAGTCCGTGTAGAAGTAAGAGTCCAGGAGGCTCCTGCTCCTGGTGACTTAATTGGATGGCCTGGCACTTGCATGGCGGGATGAAACTCCATGCTGCAGCTCTTCCTCTTATCTGTCGCTCTCCAATGACTCTGCCTCTTCTGTCACTGCATGAACATGACACGCATATTCAAGCAAGGGACGTACGGATTCTTGAAGGCTTTGTAAGCCCGTTCCTTGATAGAGAGAGCTGCTGCTTCGGATTGCGTCTTAGGAATCCTAGGGTCTTGTTGGCCTTGGCACTGATGTTGTTGACTATATGGAGAGAGAGAGTGAGAGAGTTTCCCAGCTGATCTCGCTGTTGAGAGAGAGAGAGAGAGACTTGACCTCCCTCAGAGAGATCCTCAGAACTCAGAACTATTTCCGTGTACATCGTATGCCAGAATTGAAGAGAGAGCTCCTGAGAGAGAGGTGAGAGAGATTGGATGGCCTGAGACTTGCAGAGAGAGAGAGATGAAACTCCATGCTGTGTGTAGGCCTATGTGCATGTGCGTGCATCTGTGTGTGTGTGTGTGTGTGTGTGTGTGTGTGTGTGTGTGAAATGTGTGTCATTGTGTGTGTTGCTGTGTGAGTGAGAGAGAGAGAGAGAGAGAGAGAGAGAGAGAGAGAGAGAGAGAGAGAGAGAGAGAGAGAGAGAGAGAGAGAGAGAGAGAGAGAGAGAGAGTAAAATAATGCTGTGTGTAGGCCTATGTGCATGTGCGTGCATCTGTGTGTGTGTGTGTGTGTGTGTGTGTGTGTGTGTGTGTGTGTGTGTGTGTGTGTGTGTGAGACGTGAGAGAGAGAGAGAGAGAGAGAGAGAGAGAGAGAGAGAGAGAGAGAGAGAGAGAGAGAGAGAGACAGAGAGAGAGACAGAGAGAGAGACAGAGAGAGAGAGGCAGACACAGACAAAGAGAGCTAGGAATTAAAGGTGGGTCGATCCTATACTCGCACATTATATTATAATGCGTGGGTAAAAACCAAGCAACGGTCTGTGTGTGTGTGTTTGTGTGTCAGTGTCAGTGTCAGTGTGTGTGCATGTGTGTCAGTGTGTGTGTGTGTGTGTGTGTGTGTGTGTGTGTGTGTGTGTGTGTCAGTGTGTGTGTGTGTGTGTGTGTGTGTGTGTGTGTGTGTCAGTTTGTGTGTTAACGTCTGTATGAGTGCATCAGTCTGCTTCGTGCAAACCTGCATGCTTACAGTCATGTGTAGGCCTAGGCCTATAAAATTAGGTGCATGCATGCATACGTTAGGCCTATAAGTGCATGCGCATGTTCACGCATTGGTCCATGCACGCACAAGTGCACGTGCATAAATGTGCATTAATATTAATTTTTGCACGCTACTGTCTGTCACTATGTAGAAATAATTGTGGACATCTTTTTCTTTTTATTTTGTTATGAACTTCACCTTTGCCTGTAGGTCAAGTATGTCTACGACCGATATTCTGAACACCTTTCTAGAAGCTTTTAACTTCCAGGATAACATTTTCATTGTCATTGACGAATGATCATATGTGGGGGGTTTCATAAATCCTGCTGCAGTATGAACGCTGTGCAAAATATGATGGAAAATCAGTATTTTGTTGCTTATTAATAGGGAATATTTTGTGCGAGCGGAAGTATTTTATCTCCACCTCTCTGTTGTAAACAATAACAGTGCAACGTGACCCTGACATACGCTATGAGGCCCCGCAAGGGTTTGTTTTTAACATGTACAGAATATGTGCAAGAGAGACGCAAAGAATGGATCTAAAAAATCAAAGGCGTGAAACAAATGTGACTGATTGTTGAACTGCTTGAAAATGATAACATCGGTGTATTTTATTTGAGAGAGAGAGAGAGAGAGAGAGAGAGAGAGAGAGAGAGAGAGAGAGAGAGAGAATTGGCTGTGTGCCAAACGTTCGTAAACTTAAAGCTGATTGGATGAACAAAGTAGGGTCAATGTCAAGGCTTCTGTAAGCAACATAACTTTGGCCTTCTTGTTTCGTTTTCATTATCACAACCATAGAAGTAGAATCTCGATGATCACAACCCCTATTCCCCCTCCATCCCCGCTAAAGAGGGAGGGAGGGTGGGGAGAGGAGATAGGCTATTGTTATCGCTTGCACTTTTTTTCTTCTGTTTGTTCGCTCCGGGGAATATTGTGTCAACAGAACTATTTTCAAATAATTGTGTATTATGTTATCGCTTGGTTTGTCGTCCGGGGTGTGGAACTATTTCAAATGTTGTGTATAATGTCGGGGTGGAGGGGGGGGGGGGGGGGGGGGGGGGGGGGGGAGCTGATATGGCTTGTACCCACGTGTCGTCATATCCGGCCACAAGGAGCGCCATATTATGGGAGACCGCCATCTTAGTCAGTAACTTTGTTTGAAAAATGCCAGATCGATGCTGCGTATTTGGCTGTTCCAATTCGAAACTTATCTAAACTGTATTTATAACATCTGGATGTTTTCTTTACACATTTAGATAACATTTTCACTTTGTTTACACACAAATAAGGACTAAGATGGCGACACTTCCGTTGGAAGGGTCGAGATGCGCACGCAGGTGGGGGGGGGGGGGGGAGCCATTCTGAATGGCTTAGCGGAGATGCCTTGCCCAGGGTACCTCCCCACTCTCCCGGCCAAAATGGTTTGAGGACAGCTGGCGTTGGGGAAGGTCCCCCAAAGGCCAACCATGCTGCAGGCTTTAGGGCAGCCATGCAGGCCTCGCGGCCTCTTGATGTGCCCTTTCTTTTGAGTGTTCGTTTTTATTATTTAATTATTTTGTTTTGCAATGAGACCGGCATAGCTGTGACGCTTTTTGCATTGCATTTAATTGGTGCATTAATCATAAATGAATTTCAATACAGCAGTTTTGTGATCACTATCTAGGAGGTTTTTGAAATGGTTCATGTTAAGCAAGTTTAATTTGTGCAGGGAGATTGTTCCAGTACTGAGTGACTCTGTTGTTGGAAAATAATTATTTTCAGGATCAGGATCAATACGTCGCAGGTGCCAATACTGTCAATAGTCGCGACGGAACTATGATGGCGCATGTGTACCTATAAAAAAAACATAGAAAGAAAAAGACCTAACGCTTGCACTGGGTTAAGACCATTACCTCCCCCCCCCCCCCCCTCATATTAATTCTACTGTATTGGGTTAGTATTTTATTTCGCTGTTACGGGTTCTCAAATCATGATAATTGAAACAAACATTTTGTTAGTTTTGTCAGGGTTATGAAAATTGTTATAAATATTTATCAAATCTCCTCTTAAGCTTCTAATTTTTAAGGATGGTAAATTTAACTTACGAAGTCTGTCCCCATATTCCAATTTTAAAAATTGATTTTATTAGTTTGGTTGCTCGCCTCTGTACTCTTTCAATTGCAGTGGATTGTCTTTTAAGAATAATAATAATAATAATAATAATAATAATAATAATAATAATAGTACATATATATAGCGCTTTACCTCAGATGAGCCCAAAGCGCTTTACAATCAATTATTATAGACAACAAAAACAGCATTCAAGAATGACACCAACCAGCAACAACGCATATACAAAGCAACTCTCTCTCTCTCTCTCTCTCTCTCTCTCTCTCTCTCTCTCTCTCTCTCTCTCTCTCTCTCTCTCTCTCTCACTCACACTCACACACACACACACACACACACACACACACACACACACACACACACACACACACACACACACACACACACACACACACACACACACACACATTTATCGACACACCGACTCAGTCGTTCATCCCCCATTCAGTAAGCCACAGCAACCAAGCCACACAGACTGACCACATACACCAACACACATACACAAACACCCTCACACACAACGTACACGCGCAGACAGACAGACACACACACACGCACATAGACACATACACACACACATGCTTGCACACACAACCCACACAACCAAAACACACACTAAGCACACATGTATGCACACATGCATGCTCACACACACAGCACACACACACACACACACACACACACACACACACACACACACACACACACACACACACACACACACACACACTACAAAACACAGCACAAATCTCTTATTCAATCTTCCCTCACGTGCACACGACGATAGACAACTGATCAAATATTTAGGGTGCAGCAGGAAAAATATTCCAAGAAATTCGATTTTCATACTCAAGATGAGATCTTATTAAACTAAATTTAAGCTGCATCATTCACAAAGAACGAGGGGAAAGTTTTCAAACTGGGGGTGTTGAACGGTAGTCTGCATTTCTCGGTTAATTGTATTTGTCCGTGTTTGCCTTTCTTACCATACCTAAAGCTGTATTTTAGGAACATTTTCAGCTAATTACCTTTTTGGAATACTAACCCTAACCCGCCTAACCCTAGCCCTAAACCTAACCCAACCCCCCACTATGTACTGCAGTACACCGCGATTTGTCACAGTTGTGGTTCGTTGCGTTTTTCCGTCTCATAGGGTGGGGGGTAGGGTTAGGGTTAGGGCTAGGGTTAGGGTTAGGGTTAGGGTTAGTATTCCCAAAAGATAATTTGGTGAAAATGTTCCTAAAATACAGCTTTATGTATGGTAAGAAAGGCAATAACGGAAAAATACAATTAACCGAGAAATGTAGGGGGGGTGGCACATCTTGACCTTTACCGTCATTTATAAAAAAAAAATCGACCACAAGCAATTTGGGGCGTTTTGAACTTGGTTGTTCTATCCCGGAAGTCTCTCTCTTGGGGAATCTTGAAAACAGCATGATGACGCCATATTGTTTTCAAAGGCAATGCAATCATTTTTACAAGGCTTGTCGGACTCAAAACTGTCTCTGTCCATCATTTTAACTGTCTGTTGTCTACTCGTTATCTCTCTCTCTTGCGTTGCACCCCCACCTACGCCACCCTGAATTCTCTAGCGGGGCTCTGCCCCTGGACCCCTGCCGCTTTCAGTTTTTTGTTGTTCATTTTGGAGAGTTGCACCCGTGAGCATGTCTTTGTTTTACAAGGCATGACCAAGTTTGGCTTGATATATGCATACTTATTTCACCTAGACCCATTTAGACGGCTCGTTTTTTGTTGTTCATTTTGGAGAGTTGCACCCGTGAGCATGTCTTTGTTTTACAAGGCATGACCAAGTTTGGCTTGATATATGCATACTTATTTCACCTAGACCCATTTAGACGGCTCGTTTTTTGTTGTTCATTTTGGAGAGTTGCACCCGTGAGCATGTCTTTGTTTTACAAG
>CM065712.1:27143029-27210529 GCA_017654935.2 Phymorhynchus buccinoides | reverse complement strand
GCTCCCTGGACTCACAGCGGACCCCCCCCCCACACCCAGACACACACTTACGAATAATTTGTTCTGCCCCTGTAGGCCTATTATACCCTAACTTTTTGAGTGCACATTATATGAATGAGAATGTTGTCCGGATACCGTCAAAAATTGCAATTGCAGTCAAAGACATTGAAATTGTAAAAGTGCTTTTTTTCTAGCACATCAAAAAGTTATTCCCCACCCCCCACCCCGAAAATGGCATGCCATAGAAACGGGTGCGTAGCGCTATCGCTACGTATCGAAAGAACTGCCCGTTGTTACCACTACTGCCCATAGTAGAGATGATGGCTATGCCGCCAATCTGTTAGTTTGAATTTCGATAACCCTTCCTAACCATAACCCGATCCCTTTTCGTAGTAACCTAACCCTATTCCTCACACAAGCCTTAACCCTATTTTAACCCTAACCCTAACCCTTAGTTGCCGTAGTGATTTAGCCCAGTAGTGGTTATCCATACGTGTGACGAGGTAATGGGTTAAAAGGCTAAGCCTCTAGGGAAGACTTTTAGTGTGTTAAATTTTCAAGTAGAAAATTTGCCTTTAACCCACTTCTCTAGGGTATGGGAGATGAGCAACTTTCCCGGCCCCTTTTCATCTAATAAATTTATATTTGTGCCCGGGTTCTGGCTCGTATGATTGTAAGAAATACAAGTGGTTGATTTGCTCTTAATGGCAGACAGAGAGAAGTAGGGTTTTACATGAAATTACAAGACTCCCACTCCCACTCTCATCAGTCTGACCAAAGGGTTCAGGATTATTTGACACTTGTATTTTATTTACTCACAAAATCTGCATAAGATTATGCAACAATAATAATAAAGCAGCTCAATGGCGCCAAAACAAAATGTGAATGAAAAAACAATGGAATCCGAACGGATTTACAAGACTTTTGTCTTTCTAGAAGGTTAGCCCTAAACAGGAAGGGTCACTAATCATCATTGTCCGGAGGAAAGTTCAAATGATTGGCGCGGTCCGGTGGACTTAGCTGTTGTCAAGTTCCTCCGTAGGGATCGGCTAGTGCTGGGGTGGCTGGGCTTGCTCGTCAGGTGAGAGTAGCTCCCAGTCGTTCCGGTTACGGCTTCGCGGGATGGCACGGTTCAGGCGTGGTCTCCTCGCGGATTCTGGGTGCGGGTCGTCTTGGCGGCGTTTCCCGTCTTGGTGCTTGTGAGTCCGGGATAATCGTCCGGCCCACGATGCCCTGCTGATAATCACAGGAGAAGGTGGATGTAGTTCTCTATGGCTTAGAGACAAGAGGCTTCAGTCGGCAGGGAATTAGTGAATCCCAACCGGCTAGAAGGCTTCCCTTGTACAATAGCACTAAGAACACATAATCTGAATTTCAGTTAACAAACTGAGATCAGTAAAACATAAAAGGTGATCAAGCCAACATCACTCTCCATCCAACACCTGGAAAGGAATGGTATCATAAAGTGCAAGATTGCGACCCATAGGTTTCCTACTAAAAATAGACAAAAGGGTTAGTAGGCATAAACTCCGGTTCTGGTACCAAAAGTGTTCAAGTCAAAAACACACACACACAAATAATCAGTGCACATAAATAGAACAGAATGTTTACCACTTCTTTTCAATAACATATCTATCTACTCCTTATTCATCATTGAACATAGGATCTAGATCAAAACTAGGGTCAAACAAACAAGATCTCAATCACCTGCCATCAATAATACTTACTAGTGGGCTTATTATGACTGGTTGTGAGTGTTGCTCTAGCTACGTTTCAGCGTCTTGTGTGAAAACTTTTTCTCACTACTCCAATTATAGCCTTCACTTTCAAACAATGAAAGCCTGTCATTGGTTTATAGCAATTGACACGTCACAAGATGATGCTATAATTTTATGCATACTAGTACCGAACAATCAATCACGCGCACCGACATTCCTAATCTTGCTCGTGATAGGGAAGGAATAGTTGTCTTCAAAGGGAGCCGACTGTTGATATCACTATCTCGTGATGGGGAATGGAGATAAAGGGGGGGGGGGGGTAAAGGGAGATAACCTCTGTAGGTGGTACATGCTGACAGGGGAGGTAAATCGGGGTTCAAAGAGACAAATGCCTTAATCGGCGTTCTTTTGATGGTGGATGGCAATTAAAGTGGCGGCCAGACCGAGAAATGAAAAGGAGGGGGGGGGGTGTAGATAAGAAAGAGGGGTCACGCGGGACACTTACGTCACAATACGTAGCGATAGCGGGATGTCCCCCCCCCCTAGAAAATGTGCATTTCTCATGGAGCCGGGCTGGAACAAATCTTAGAAAAACAAAGCTATTGTAATCTTCCATGCGTTCATTCGTGTTTTTAACCCTTTCACCGCCAGCCTTTTTCAGCCATGAATGTCCATTAAATTGACCTGGGTAGAGAACAAAATCCATCAGCAGTATTGGGGATCAAGTTCTTCTGTATACAATAAGGTCTATCCTTACTTCCCAAAACTAAGACAATAGGGTCTTTGGATAATAGACCCCTTTTAGTGACATAGGTGTTACATCAACTGATGTGGTGCTAAAATGCGACTTTGGCGGTGAAAGGGTTAAAAAACACACGAAAAGTCAAAATCTCTCCAGAAGGAAGCCGTCTCTATAAAATTGCCTAGAAAAGGAGATCATTTCATTTTCTTAAATTAATTATTTGAGACGGCTACAAATTCCAACTGGTATTGGTAGTATGATTGGTTTAAGAAGTATTATAGTAAAAAATCGCCAGGTGTAGAGTGGCACAGTGGTAGCGCGTTCGCTTCCTGTCAAGTACACCCGAGTTCGAACCTGGGTACAGGGGATTCTTCCTCTCACTTTGCTCTAGGCCTTACGGTCTGAACGTGGAGTCTTTCGGATGAGACGATAAACCGAGGTCCCGTGTGCCCATGCACTTCGGCATACGTTAAACCCAGTGGCAACGAAAAAGTTGTCATTTGGTCAAAATTTACCCCCCCCCCCCTCCCTCATCAGTGACAAAAATCGCATGCAAAAAAAATAAAAAAAATTGTCGACGCGCTCTCCAGGTGGGAGCAACCCGAATTCACAGAGACACCTCTGTGACTATAAAGTAGCTAATACCTAATACCTAATATTCCATTAAAGACAGAATTTACGTAAAATTCTATCTTTAAACGGTTATATCTGTGACGAGGGAATGGGTTAAAAGGCTAAGTCTCTAGGGTAGCCTTTTAGTGTGTTAAATTTTCAAGTAGAAAATTTACCTTTAGCCCACTTCTCTAGGGTGTGGGAGGTGAGCAACTTTCCCGGCCCCTTTTCATCTAATAAAAGGATGGCACGGCTCAAGCGTGGTTTCCTCGCGGATTCTGGGTGCGGTGGCGTCTTGGCGGCGGCCCCGTCTTGCAGCTTGTGAGTCAGGGATAAACGTCCTGACCACGATGCCCTGCTGATAATCACAGGAAAAGGTGGCTGTAGATCTCTACGGCTTAGAGACAAGGGGCTTCAGCCGGCAGGGAATTAGTGGATCCCAACCGGCTAGAAGGCTGCCCTTGTACAATCGCACTAATCCAAATAACCTGAATTTCAGTTGTCAAACTGAAATAACACATGACATGTGTACTGGAATCAACTGTTATGATTCAGTAACACAAGTCAGCAAATATCACTCTCAGTCCAACACTTGGAAAGGAAGGTTATCAAAAGTTGCAAGGTTGCAACTCAGGGATCCCCTACTAAAAATATACAAAAGGGTTAGTAGGCATAGAATCCGGTTCTTGTCCCAAAAGAGTTAAAGTCAAAAACACACACACAAACATAATAAGTGCACATAATTAGAACAGCATGTTTACCAATTCTTTTCACTGACACATCTACTCCTTATTCATCATGGAACATAGGATCTAGATCAAAAATAGAATCGAACAAAAACAAATCTCAATCACTAGCTTTACACCCCAGCCACGTTCAATAATACTCACGAGTTGGGCTAATACTAGTAATAGTATGACTGGCAGGTCACAGCAGAGAGGTTGAGTCTGCCATGTTGCTTCAGCCAGGTTTAGGAAGTCTTGTGAGAAAGAGAATGTTTAGGCCGTTTTTGTCTCCCCCTATCCATCTCCCCTTTAATTTTAAATCAATAAGGGCCTATGACTGGTCAGTTGCAGTCGACATGTCACGAGACGATGCGATAGTCATGCGCTTATTACATCATCACATGCCTAAAATTCCTATCCTGCCTACTTGATCGGGAAAGGAGATACGGGGAACAAAGGGAGACCACCAATGTGGGGGTCACAAGCTGACATGGAAGGAAACCGGGGTTCAAAGAGATAGCGCTTCGGAATCGGCGACCTGTTTGATGTCAGGGGAGGGGGGGGGGGGGGTGTAGGTAGGGGGGGGGGGGGGGGTGTATGTAGAAAGGGAGAAAGCGGGGCGTGCGTTCCACCTTGTCACAATATCATGTTGATCAGGATATGAGTGGCGATTTTGTTACTATAAAAATAATACTATACCACGGTTCAGTACGTAGTACAGTACTACAGTTTGAAGTTTTAGCCGTCTCAAATAAAATAAGAAAATGCGATTTAGAGACGGTTTCCTTCTGGACTCTGTGTGTGTGTGTGTGTGTGTGCACGCGCGCACGCGCGCGCGTGTGTGTGTGTGTGTGCGCGCGCGTGCATGCGTGTATGTGTGTGCGCGCGCACACACGCTCTTCTTCTTCTTCTTCTGTGGTGGTGGCCAGCTTCTTTTCATAGAAGTAAATGCACACACTTTAGGGGTTGACCAAAGAAAAAGAATCAGAAGAGAGAGAAAGCAAAGACAAAAATCAGCTATCACACACAGTCTAGTCTACTTGTGTGCGTGTGTGTGTGTGTGCATGCACAGATCTCTGTGTGTGTCTGTGTGTGTGTGTGTGAGAGAGAGAGAGAAGATTTGAAAACATTTGTTTATTGAGGGAAAAGAATAAGCACACAATGGGCTTGTTTGTCTTGCCCTCGAAACAAAAGAAACAAAAGAGTGAGAGAGAGAGAGAGAGAGAGAGAGAGAGAGAGAGAGAGAGAGAGAGAGTGAGAGAGAGAGAGAGAGAGAGAGAGAGAGAGAGAGAGAGAGAGAGAGAGAGAGAGAGAGAGAGAGAGAGAGAGAGAGAGAGACAGACAGACTGTGAATGACGTTGTCTACCATTCTATCACTGATAGAGTTTTGCCACTTCACTGAGTAAGCTGCTTTCTAAACAAACATTTCCATGAAAACACGTCGACCTGACGTTTTGTTTACTCCTCTAAACAGGAAAATTCCGTTTCCAGCGGCACCTCAATCGATTAATTCCGTCATGTGCCAAAATAAACCCAACGACGTCATTTTCTTTATTTAGACCCCGTCGCTTCGCAGCAGCATTTTGGCTTGCAACAGCTGTGGAAATTGCTAACGTTAGCATGACGTTTAGTGACGTTATCCCTTACGGGGCCTCAGACGCATTGCCTACGTCGGGAGAAAGGCGAACGCTGATTGGTCCTACGTCTTCCAGACGTTTCGCCACGTGTGGGTGTTGCGTTTTGTATAAAAGAGCCAGACCCGTTTGGCGCAAGCACACACGACTGCAGAAGAAGCTGAAACGACTCGGGAACATCATCACCCCACCGCCCTGAAACTTCTCTTGGGTGGTGGGGTTCGGTTAGGCCTAGATTCTGCTGAAATCCCACCATATGGATCAGAAGGTGAGCAGGTTTAAGTTTATTCTACCACTTTTACATACCTACTTGTTGTTACGTACAGGTTTTTCGTCCGTGAAACCCCCCCCCCCCCGAAAGACTGATAATTCACAAACGATGATCCCGAGTTTTGTTGTTCGTTGGTCTGAGTGCGCTTCACGTAGGCCTAGCCTAATGCCATTAGTAATGGGATTCCTTTTCCGATTATTGTCCGATATGGTTTCCAGACTGAGAACTTTTGTATCAAGATGACTGTTGCGTATCCTAAGTACTTGAAACATTCGTTGGGTTATGAGCGAATCCAAACCACACTCGAGGAAACGAGTTGATTTGATCTTCGATCTTGCCTGGTGAGCTTTTCAGATTTTTTAGGCCACATCCCTACCCAAGTTTAATGGGTTTTGACTCGATTTTATGCATTCTGAACTTATGTCGACCTCTTTTTATTGGGAAGGAAAGTAACCACAATCATTGTATTAATATGGAAGGCACTCCCGTGATTGTTGTGTTATGATGATGACGTCAGCAACACCATCAATATTCATGAGTTGCTTGGGTCTTTGCCCTCTTTTCAAGAGGCAAGAGGCTTTTCAAGTCCTTTCATGTCAGATAGGCCTACTGTTTTATTATTTAAAAACCACACAGAACTGGTTTAAGAATGAGTGGATGAACAAGAAGAGGCTATCTTGTTATTTAAGGCCCCCCCTCCCCACTCCGGTCCCATGCCCCCCCACCCCCCAGCCCCATTGAAAGAGACAAGCTTTCTTCCATTTTCGGGAAAGGGGTAGGGGTAGGATCAGCCTTGGGTTATTGTAATGAAACCGAAAGAATCTTGACTGAGATCGAGAGTCGTGAACATGAGGAGAGTGTAAAATACAACTATGCGTAAAAATGTGAAAAAGGATAGGGTTAGGATCAGCCTTGGGTTATTGTAATGAAACTGAAAGAATCTTGACTTTGAGATCGAGAGTCGTGAACATGAGGAGAGTGTAAAATACAACTATGCGTAAAAATGTGAAAAAGGATAGGGCTAGGATCAGCCTTCCCTTGGGTTATTGTCATGAAACCGAAAGAATCTTGACTTTGAGATCGAGAGTCATGAACATGAGGAGAGTGTAAAATACAACTATGCGTAAAATGTGGAAAAGGATAGGGTTAGGATCAGCCTTCCCTTGGGTTATTGTCATGAAACCGAAACTGCCGAAAGAATCTTGACTTTGAGATCGAGAGTCGTAAACATGAGAGTGTAAAATACAACTATGCGTAAAAAGGATGGGGTTAGGATCAGCCTTCCCTTGGGTTATTGTTATGAAACCGAAAGAATCTTGACTTTGAGATCGAAAGTCGTAAACATGAGAGTGTAAAATACAACTATGCGTAAAAATGTCAAAAGGGATAGGGGTAGGATCAGCCTTCCCTTGGGTTATTGTCATGAAACCGAAAGAATCTTGACTTTGAGATCGAGAGTCGTAAACATGAGGAGAGTGTAAAATACAACTATGCGTAAAAAGGATAGGGGTAGGGTCAGCCTTCCCTTGGGTTATTGTCATGAAACCGAAAGAATCTTGACTTTGAGATCGAAAGTCGTAAACATGAGGAGAGTGTAAAATACAACTATGCGTAAAAATGTAAAAAAGGATAGGGTTAGGATCAGCCTTCCCTTGGGTTATTGTCATGAAACTGAAAGAATTTTGACTTTGAGATAGAGAGTCGTGAACATGAGGAGGGTCTAAAATACAATTTTGCGTGAAAAGGGATAGGGTTAGGATCAGCCTTGGGTTATTGTCATGAAGCTGAAACTGAAAGAACATGACTTTGAGATCAAGAGTTGGATTTTGCAAAGTTTGTTTTGAAATATTTGGTAGCTCCAGCTTCATTTTGTGCGATCAATGCGAACTTTAGTGTGATAAATGACAATCGGACCGAGTTTTTGTTTGTGTTTGTTTGTTTGTTTGTTTGTTAAGTAATAATAAAGAAGGCACTCGTCCGTTCCAACAGGTTTTTGTGCGTTAACCAATATTTCGTGTAATCCGGCTTCATGTTAAGTGTACTGTATTTGGTTCACTGTGTCTTTCTGTCTAATTATTTACTTTTTGTGATTTGCTGCAGTCTTTTGTATATATCTTTTTTTTATGAAAGGAGCCAGAATGATCAACCTATTACAGTGGGTTCCTGATAACTCTAAAACACACAGCGGAGAACTGATAACTCAAAAATGGATAACTCAAAAACACTGGATGACTCGCAATAATTAATTTTTGGTTCCCAGTATAATAACTTTCTCTGAGTCTCGTGTTTCTCTCTCTCTCTCTCTCTCTCTCTCTCTCTCTCTCTCTCTCTCTCTCTCTCTCTCTCTCTCTCTCTCTCTCTCTCTCTCTGAGTTCTCTTTCTGTCTCTCTCTTTCTCCCCTCTCTCTCTCTCTCTCCCCTCTCCCCTCTCTCTTTCTCCCTCAGTCTTTGTCTGTCTGTCTGTGTATGAGGGTGGAGGGGGTGGGGGGGTGGACGGGGTGCGGGGGTGCTTGCTGTCTGCGTGTGCTCGATTTTTACGTGAATCTGATGTTTTTATATTGGAACTGTGATCTTTTATTACATGCTGTTTAACTTTTTACATGCCACCACACACACATTTCCATTTTATTGGACGAATAAATATTGTGATTGATTGTATTTAGCCCTTGCACTTTTCTACAGGTATTTCAACAACAGTTTTCATTGTGCTTGTCGCTGAACTTTTATTTCACTGGAGCCGTATTATTTAATGCATTTTATATTTTGTTTACGTTCTGCAGAAGCTTCAGGTTGTTTTCAGACTTCATGGGTCGTGTGACCCATGGCTGCTCAAAATGAGGGGTCAGTTTTCAAAATGATGGGCCACTTTAAGCAACACAATGGTTTCATTAATTAAATGGTTGTCGAACTGGATGCGCCAAACAGGCGCATCCCGACATATTGATATGCGTTTTTAACGGGAAAATGTGTCATTTGCGCGGGCGCGTCAACAATCTGAAGCTTTGATTCCGGACAGTGATGCCCCGAGGCCCAGGACAAGTGTCCCATTGAAAATTAACATTAATACTTTGACTTTCAACACAACCACTGTCGCTGCTCCGTGTGCCGTTGTGCAGACTTGTTTACCATCCCGATTTTGCCGTAATTTTTATGGGGAAAAAGTCAAATTACGGCTACGGAAAAAAAATTCGGGATTTTTCCCCCCCTAAATATATTATTATTAAAACTACAGTTGCGTCGGTCGGTAAGCGAAGCTTTTGAAGCGATGCAGTGAAAAGTCATTTCGCGCCATTTCCTTTTCTGTTTCAAAATGGCGTCCAAGCGAGTGCATTCCGAAGCTTCTGTATCTTCTGGTCAAAAGAAAAGACATCAAAAGTGGCACAGAAATTCCGGGAAAGTTACCTAAAAATTCCAGGAATACGTCGTTCAGCACTAGGTGACGAGCATGTGTTCTGTGTCTACTGCTCGACGGACATTAGTATTGCACACTCGGGTCAGTACGATATCGACGCTCATTGGTCACGCGTTGGATTACAGGTTTTTTTCTTCAAAATTACGTTTTTTTTGTTTCAGAAATTACAACTTTGCAAAATAGGGGTAAATACTAAAACAGGTCTGCGTTGTAATGCAGTGAAGGCATGAAAATTGCCTCAGGACACCCTATTTTGGCCAATTAATTATCGTAAAAAAAATTTGATATTGCAGTGACTTTCTTCTTTTACAGGGGTATCTTTTTAATGATAAGATTTGAAAACTAATCGTGCCCAATTTAACCAATAAAATTCACTGTTACTGACTTGGTTAATGTGTCAGGCGACGTAGGAGGGGTCACATTTATACTCGAACGCCATTGGTTTAGAGTTCTACCCAGAATTTGGCCACTGTTTCTTTAAAAAACCCAAAAAACATCGCGAGTATAATCGTGACGCGCTGTCGGGGAAGTTTTGCCTGTCGCTATCTTTCTCGCGACAGGTCGGCAATGGTCAACTCTACTGTCTATGCTGTTGATTTTTTATTTTTTTTATTTTTTATTTTTTCCTATGCTGTTGATTTGATTTGTACTGTTGCGAAAAAGTTAACAGACTTTGTCCTATTGAATTCTGGAAAAAGCCAGGACAGTTTTGTCCTTTCAATACAGTGGAACCTCCCTTATAAGACCTCCCATTATAAGACTCCCTCCCACATAAGACCTACTTCTCTGAGAGATTGCCCTTCTTTGCAAATATTCAAATTACCTCCCTTATAAGAATTAAGACCTCATTTGGGATGATTTTTGAAGGTCTTTTAACCTTTTCACTGCCCCGTCACGGATATTTCCGTCAACTTCCTGTAACCTATAAACTGCCCCGTCACGGAAATATCCGTCATAGGGTTATTCGAAGAGTTTCCCATTTTTTATCCATACGCTTTTCGCAGTATGTTCGAATGCATGTGAGAGTGTTCCCAAAGGATAGTATATTCAATCCTCGTTCAGAAAAGCATAGGTTATATGCACTTTTATTCAGAAAGTTTTGCGATAGACTCGGCAACCTAAAACGGCTTGGCAAATAGTTGCACCGGAACCGGGCTCGGCAGTGAAGGGGTTAATGGAGGTTGCACTGTATTAAGCCATTTTCATTATTCAATTTCTACTAGAATTTCTAGTTTTGGGACAGTTTGTCCTATCCCTTGTCCATCCTCGGTGCATCACTGGATGTGATCATCATAAGCAATAAACGAACATTTTTAAGGTACTCTTTATCCGTATGCTGTTTGTGTTTTTTCAGAAGTGCTGGGTGGAAGATCATCAACAGGGTTCTCTCCCCCTCTTCCTCTCCCCTCCCTCTCCCTCTGGAGCGAAGGCAGGCGTAGGACTAGGAGTAGGATGGTTTAACTCCCTTTGATTAAACCCTCATCTAAACGCGGCCCGTTCCGTACCGTCCGCGACCGTCGGATTCTTTGGGCCCAGGGTTCTACGGCGTTCTAGTTGGAAAGTTCACGGTCGTCTCTAGGCTCCTTGTTTCATCAGGGCGCGTCTACTCTACATTCGTGTCGTCTTAGATGCCCGTCGTCTAAAGCCAGTAAAGGGATTGGTCGCAGTTTGATTTATCAGTGGTGTCAAAAGAAGTAGAAAATGGATGTGTAGTTATTTTGGGGTGGGGTGGGTGGCTGGGGGTGTATGTTTGCGAATTGGGCACAACGTATTTTGTTGAAGAAGTGAAATCATTCTTGTGGTTACAAGTAGTTACCATGCACCCGTTAGTGGAAAAGGAAGTTTTAAAAAAAAAATTGAAAAAAAGGAAATGGAGAAAAAAAGAAAGTGAAAAAAGGAAATGGAGAAAAAAAGAAAATGAAAAAAGGAAACGGAGAAAAAAAGGAAGAAAAAAAAGAAAGAAAGAAAAATACAACAAAAGAAAAGTATATTTCAAACAAAAGAAAGAGAAAAAAGAAGACTGGAAAAAAGAAAAGAAAAAAATGTCTTGAAGCTAAGGGTGACATGTAATTTTCATTTTGTGTGTGTGTGAATTTGAAAATGTTTCCGATATGGAAAACTATTAAAAAGAAATTGTGAACTCGTGTTAATAATAAAATATACTATTAGTATTGAGCAAACGATTAGTTAGTAGAATCGAAACAACCTTTGACAATTTTTTGATTTTATTAAGATTTATATAGCCTTTAAGCTCTATGCGCTTTACAATATCAGAAAATTATTATTTTTTAAACCAATTTCAATTTGTAAAGTGGTTCTCTTTACTGCTGACAAAATATGGGTAGTTTTTGCCCCCCCCCCCTACTTTAGGAGACATAAAATAATGTCCAAAACTTAGTGGATGACCTTATAAAAGTTATAATGAAAAACTGAATACAAAATGAAAGGGGAAAAAGTATGGATCATTAAGCAGGATGGGAGATAGGTAGATCGTAAAACAATGCAAAGTGGGAATGTTCATAATTGTATTTTGCATGAAAATATACCTTGAATATTATTTTCGATTTTGAGAAATTTTACCCCTTTTACAATTATGCGTTCAATTTTTAAATGACGAGGTTTATTTATCAGTCACATTATGCTTAGGTACCAAATTTTACCCGAGCTAAAATTCTATATTTTATCACTGCCGAAAAGTCTTATCTTGTTTTATTGCTATTCAGTATGAAGAAAATTAAAGTACAGTTCTGTGTCTCTTAAACCAAGACTCTTTAACCAAAGCCTTGATTTGTTGGAAAAATATGAATTTGCTGTAGTCAACTCTGGGATGGTGGGACTTGCTGTACATATAAATTTTGTCGCCGTTTTTGCTGGGGTGTGGTTTTGCATTGCGAAAGTCTTTGCGTTTCGAAAAAAAATGGGATTGGGAATCTTGCCTTTTTGCTGCGTACATTTTTGTTCGTGACTGAGTCTACTGCCTGCGATACTGTATATCAATGATAAATTCTGAGCTGTATATTTAACGCTCGATTATGAATTACATTTTTTTTTTCATGACTGAGTTTACAGCCTGCGATACTGCATATACTTATAAATTCTGAGCTGTATGTTTGACGCGCTCAATGATGAATTGCGGAGTTTTTAAAATTGCTTGACCACTTGTAGATTAGTCTGTGCTGGTTTTAGCTCGCTCTGCTCAATGAACATTTGGAGATGTTTACTCTAAAGTCTATTTACTTTATCCTGGTGTATTCTGCTGTAGAGCAATCTACCGTTGTAGTTTTAACTTGTAGTTGTACACAACTCTCTGAATTACCTGCGTTAATTAAATAACTGGCATACTGAAGGTATGCTCAAACAAAACGGCTTTAACAACAAACCAGGCCTTGAACCGGATGTCATTTGTTTATTCTGAGTTTGGTCCATCATGCTTTTTTGGTTTGCTATTTTCTTTCTTTGTGTGTGTGTGTGTGTGTGGGGGGGGGGGGGGTACACAACTGGCTACTCTTAAATTAAAAAGTTATCGTTTGAACTATATAACCAAAACAAATGAAAATTATTGAATGCTAACCCGCGATATTTCCGACTAACCACTGATACCAGTGCGTTTGAAAGCTGCTTAAAATATGTTTGAAAATCAGCTGGAAGAAATACTGTAACCTAAGAATCTGTGATCTGAAATTATGTATTAGAATGTGAAGAACAATGTTGTGGTGTTTGTGATTACTGGTTGAGGTACAAGATGCTGGGATTATGCTAAGTCATGTACAGAAAGGGTGTGTAACACGGTCTGCGTTTGCGACATATTCCACAGGGTTGGAACACTCTTTCCTGTTTCTATGCACTGTCATTTTAAGTGCACATTTATATACTTTTAGCAAATAATTGCTCAACACTATATCATAATATTGTGCCATTCTAAAAGTAAGCAAAACTGGTTGTTAAAACTACAGAAAATTATCACCTCACCCTTCCACCCATCTCTTCACTCCATAGAGATGTGTATAACTATAATAATCAGTCTGTATGCTTAACATTGTTTAGTAAATTGTATTTAGTAAATTGTATCAAATTTGATGTATTGGCTGCAGTTGACTTGAATTGATCCAAGCTTCTAATTAGCTCTCACTGTTGGTAGAGTAGAAAGTCTTGAAATGTGAAATATTTTTAATGGTGAAAGCCACCAACCCATCCACAATTTTAAAAAAATGGAAATTGTTGGTAGAAAAATAATGTTGACGCTTTGTCGTTTTTCTCTCTTCTGCCCCTTCCCTGTTAACCCAGCAGTTGTTTCCAGCACTGTGAAACATCGTGATTGAATGACAGACCTGTCATGTGTGGAGAGCGTTGTGTAGAATGGGAGTGATCGAGTTCTTTGGCTGGTGAGACGCCCCTTTTAATGATTTGGGTTAGCGGTATTGTGCCAAGCGGCAAAGAGTTTGAAGTTGATCGATGGTGCTGAAGACTGAGTGTTTAGGAGCACTGGAATCTCCAACGTTTAGTCAGAATGGTGATTTGGTTAAAACGATGGAAGCTGTCAGAATGCAGAGTCGTTAGACTAGACTAGTGAAAGCTGTCTGAATGCAGAGTTGGAGTGGTGAAAGCTGTCAGAATGCAGAGTTGATGGAGTGGTGAAAGCTGTCAGAATGCAGAGTGGTGTGCAGAGTTGTTGGAGTGATGAAAGCTGTCAGAATGCAGAGTTGTTGGAGTGGTGAAGGCTGTCAGAATGCAGAGGATCTAAGAGTTGGGAGTGATGAAAGCTGTCAGAATGTAGAGTTGTTAGAGTGGTGAAAGCTGTCGGAATGCAGACTTGTTGGAGTGGTGAAAGCTGTCAGAATGCAGAGTTGTTGGAGTGGTGAAAGCTGTCAGAATGCAGAGTTGGAGTGGTGAAAGCTCTCAGAATGCAGTTGTTGGAGTGGTGAAAGCTCTCAGAATGCAGTTGTTGGAGTGGTGAAAGCTGTCAGAATGCAGAGTTGTTGGAGTGGTGAATTGAAAGATTCAGAATGCAGAGTTGTTGGAGTGGTGAAAGCTGTCAGAATGCAGAGTTGTTGGAGTGGTGAAAGCTTCAGAATGCAGAGTTGTTGGAGTGGTGAAAGCTGTCAGAATGCAGAGTTGTTGGAGTGGTGAAAGCTGTCAGAATGCAGAGTTGTTGGAGTGGTGAAAGCTGTCAGAATGCAGACTTGTTGGAGTGGTGAAAGCTGTCAGAATGCAGAGTTGTTGGAGTGGTGAAAGCTGTCAGAATGCAGACTTGTTGGAGTGGTGAAAGCTGTCAGAATGCAGAGTTGTTGGAGTGGTGAAAGTTGTCAGAATGCAGTTGTTGGAGTGGTGAAAGATTCAGAATGCAGTTGTTGGAGTGGTGAAAGCTGTCAGAATGTAGTTAGTGGTGAAAGCGGTCAGAATGCAGAGTTGGAATGGTGAAAGCTGTCAGAATGCAGTTGTTGGAGTGGTGAAAGCTGTCAGAATGCAGACTTGTTGGAGTGGTGAAAGATTCAGAATGCAGAGTTGGAGTGGTGAAAGCTGTCAGAATGCAGTACTTGGTGTTGACGAAATGTATGGAATACTGAGCTTTGAAAGATATAAAAGGGGGAGTAATTACTGCATATTAATTACTGCATACTAATGAACTGTCGCAATTTTTTTTATTACTTAAATTTAAGTTATTATTTTTACCTTACTTTAAACTGTTTTTTGTGTGTTTTCGTGGTTTTTGTGAAGGGTTGTGGGAAAATAATTTGGAATTATTATTGTTAGAATGGTGGTTACATTTGATTTTAATGAGGTCTGTAAAAGATTGTAGAGATATTGTAAAACATTGACAATTCATTGATTGGCTGGTAGGGGTATTTGTTGCAGAAAATATTTTCGGAATGAATCGGAACAAAAATTTGGTTAAAATTAGAACTAAGAACTTTTTGACCTTGAAGAATAATTATGCATTGCTGAACTGAGTATGATTTTGACTGAAGAAGCAGTGGGGTTGAAGTTTGATGTGTGATTGAGTTTTGATGGTGCATTGAAATTTAGTTGTTGAATGCTCAGCCGGGTTAGCTTGAACTTGAGGGAAGACTGCAGCATTGGCATGTGTGTGTGTGTGTGTGGGGAGTATTGTCATGATGACTGGTCAAGTGACTATCAATGTAAAAAAGTGTTGAACAAAAACGGCAAGAACCCATCCAGGGTTCACAGCAGTTGGGAAAGTTTGGGGAAAATAGACTTCATTTTCAAGGCCCATGAAAGTTTGTGAAAAATGAAAAACCAAGAGTAGTGTCTTTGAAAGTTTGTAAATTTTGAGCTACTGTCAAATCTTCATCAATCTGCCCCCCAAATCGCCCAGGACCATAATTTTGAATCATCGTGCCAAGAAAAAAAATTATAATTATGAAATAAAATGAATATTTTTATGCATACGATCGGTGCGACTTACTTTCGATTTTTTACCGGAATTGACGCGAGTTGCTTCCCTTTAAAGACATCCGATCTTTACGCGTAGCGCACAATTGCCGGGCAAATGTGTCTTCAGTGAGCTTTGGCTCGAAAATTCTGCATATAAACTATGGATGCGAAATGATGCAACCAACAAGCGCTCAGCATATTGTGCCGCTTTCCGAAAAACCTTCGATTTGGGAAAACCCTAAAGTTGGGCTGTGAAAAGTTTAGGAAAATTAGGATGCTGTTTGGCTATGAACCCTGCCATCATGAATAACGACCCCTTTGACTTTTTGTAAGACCTAAGAGGTGTGTGCTTTAGTTTGTCTGTGGTAATGGAGAAAACCTGTGCTGATTGCGATTTGTGGTGACAACACGGTTTATTGTGACTGGTAAATCTGTATGTGCAGCCCTGAAAGTGGAAAAAATGCTATCCACCAGCCTTTGGCTGGTAACTTATTATTTTTACCAGCCAAACCAAAAGTTTTACCAGCCAAACTAACTGTACACATCTTTTGTAAAGAAACCACAGTATGGAAAATAAGACAGATAACTTGAAGTTGAAACCGAAGAACGTTTCATTTCGAACATGCACTGGCTGGCGAGCATGCAAATTGCGTATCGTATTTTCCGGTACGTGGGAAAACATGATTGGGAAAGGAATCTCGCGCGAGAAAGAACATCGTTTTTTGCCCACTCGCTTTTGGCGGGTGAAGTGAATTATAAATTCGCCAATTTTCCCCCCATTCGCCACTTTCAGGGCTGATGTGGTGATTGAGACTGGAAAATGTGGTTGCTGCATGGATAATCTGCATAGGATGGTGACTGATTAATTGTGGCTGATTGCAAGTGCATCGTGTGTCGACTGTCTTGTCATCTTGAATGTGCTTGTGGTTTTGTGACTGGCAAATGGGCTTGTGACGTGTCATGGTGTGGACGACAGGAAAGTCTTGTCTTTGGTGACTGGATTAGTGGACGACTGGAAGATGACTGCAGAGTGACTGGTTGACTGGGAAATTGGCGTTGTGATGATAGGAAAGTCTGCCTGGTGACAGGGTGACTGGCTAATGGGCTTGTGACGTGTCACGGTGTGGTCGACAGGAAAGTCTGTCTTTGGCGACTGAATCAGTGGACGACTGGAAGATGCCTGCAGAGTGACTGGTTGACTGGGAAATTGGCGTTGTGATGATAGGAAAGCCTGTGTTGACTGGGGGGAAAATGTGCCTGTGTTGACTAGGGAAAATGTGCCTGGGGTTGACTGGAAAATGTGCCTGTGTTTAATTGTGAAATTTGCCTGTTGTTGATTTGTGAGGACTGATATAAAGTGCTAAATAGTCTGTCCAAATAGATGGTAGACAGGGTGATTGAGTGTTTGTGAGGACACACCGAGTGTGTGAATGTCTGTGTCTATGTAAAGAGGAGTCAGGACTACCTAGCTTTTGTGAATATCTGGTTGATGACCGATGAGTGTGGGTAACGACGACTGACTGTCCGTGTGAATGAAAGAATCAAAATGACAACCCCCTTACTGATTGTGTCGAGTATGCCAAGTCATGTGGGTGTGAGGCTAGAGAAAGTGGTTGCTTGCAGGTGAAAGCAGTGCAAATTGTGTTTGATAATTTAGGGGGACAATTTAATCATTTAATGACTGAGGTTCAAGATTGATGCAGTGCATACCTGTTGAGAGCGACGTGAAATTTGCAATGTTATGTAGTGTGCGTGTATATATTTTTGAGAGCTTTTGTTTGATGTTGAACGGTGGGCGCATTTTGACGCAAGTTTTATTTTTGAAAAGTGCTGCGAAGGATGCTTTTATTGTGGCTGATGTACGGTATTGTGTGTGTGGTGATGCTGAATGCCAAACATCTATTCTATCTGTGCTGTATGCGTCGGGCGTGAGGCTCACGGAACGCTTGCTGTTGGTGAAACGTTGGAATGGTGGCCGAACTGGCAAATGTGACAGTGAATGGGAAGACCAGACATAAAGGAATTTGTCCATAAATTTAGATTTTCCTTTCATAAGGTGAAACTAAAATTTCTAATCAGTATACACAAAACAGAATTTGAATCTCTTGGCTACTTTTGAATTCAGAGTCATTTCGAAGTTTGATGTCTAAAATGCATAATTTGCAGAAATCTGACTCGGAACAGAAAGCTTTGGTATGGGTTTTTTTTCTCTATAAATTTAATTTTAAAAAAACCAAAAAACGAAGAAAACGTACAAATTTTGATTTTATATTTTGGATATTGATACTAGAACACGCGAAAATAGACACAAATATACTGTACGCAGAATTTTATGTTTTTAGGGTTGAGTATTATTTTGGCCATGCTGGGCAACTTGTGTAAGGTTTTCCTGTGCGCCTTCACAAATGGTTGAAAGATTGTGTGGGATAATGTGCTGAATGTTTGTGGGGTGCATGGCGAGAGTGGGAAGCATTGTGGGAAGAAAAGTTCTGTCGGAATGACAAAATAATTGCTATGTGTCGTGTGTGCTGAGATTGCGAAGGTGGAGAAAGAAATGTCTGGTTTGTGTGGTGATGTTGGAAAAATTATATGATGGAACAAGGGGGAAAAAGAAAGGGTGATGAATGTTGGTTTTGTGCTGTTGTTTTTAATGCTATGTTGAGTTTTGTGGCAGTTTAGAAATGGCGAAAGATTGTTGTTTGTTAAACAAAACAAATGCCTTAAGCCTTTCACCGCCAATGTCACATTTTTTGCACCACAATGGTTTAACACCCATGTCACTAAAAGGCACCAAATTGGGGCCTAATATCCAAAGATCCTATTTTCTTAATTTTGGGAGGTAAGGATAGGCCTAATGTTATACACGTCACAGAGGAATTTGCAATATTGCAGATTCCCCCCCCCCCCCCCCCCTCTCTACCCAGTTAAATTTGATGGTATCTTTTGGCTGGAAAATGGCAGGCAGTGAAAGGGTTAATGACAACTGAAAATTACAGCAATGCTGAATGCAAACAAGAAAGATGGATGTCTTGCAAACAGACAGAAAGAAAGCTGGTGTAACCGAGTTATGATTTATATCTTGGAGGGAAAACCCCAACAAAAGTGGTTGTATACTGAGTGGTTATATCTGATTTGCTGTTTAACCTTTAGATGGAACACAACTTGCCAAAAGATGGTGTGAGTCCTTGTGCGTATGTATCATGTAGCATACAAACTTAGATGTAGCAGATGTGTAGAAAGAACTTTGGAACAACAGAAAGTAGAGTTGAGATTACTTGTTACCGACTGGTGACTTTGTATTTTATGAAACGGTCAGAGTTTTATCTTGTAGTAATGAAATCGTGTTGCGTAGGGTTAGCCTAAGTGGGGTCGAATGGCGAAAGAAAGACGTGGCTTCCAAATGAGACAGCGACTGAGCGGTGCGTGCCGACCGTGTGGCAAATCTGGCGGAATGCAGTTTGCCAAACTAGATTAGAATAGGAAGAACACAAACCACCGCCCTGTCTCTCCCCCACCCACAAAACACTCACCTCTTAGCTTAGGTATGTAGGGAGAGTGTGTTGAGACGTTGCTTGAAGATATATATATATATATATAGTACAGTACTCGAAAGTTGAGGGTGTGTGTGTTGCTTAGTTAAAGAATGTACTGAAAAGTTGAAGGGTATTGTGTTGAGACATTGCTTGAAGAAACACATGTAGTACTCAAAAGTTGAGGATGATTGTATTGAAGCGTTGCTTGAAGAAACACATGTAGTACTCAAAAATTGAGGATGATTGTATTGAAGCGTTGCTTGAAGAAACGCATGTAGTACTCAAAAGTTGAGGATGATTGTTTTGAAGCGTTGCTTGAAGAAACGCAGTAGTAACGTACTCAGAAGTTGAGGATGATTGTTTTGAAGCGTTGCTTGAAGAAACACATGTAGTAACGTACTCAGAAGTTGAGGATGATTGTTTTGAAGCGTTGCTTGAAGAAACACATGTAGTAACGTACTCAGAAGTTGAGGATGATTGTTTTGAAGCGTTGCTTGAAGAAACACATGTAGTACTCGAAAGTTGAGGATGATTGTTTTGAAGCGTTGCTTGAAGAAACATGTGTAGTAGTACTCAAAAGTTGAGGATGATTGTATTGAAGCGTTGCTTGAAGAAACACATGTAGTAGTACTCAGAAGTTGAGGATGATTGTATTGAAGCGTTGCTTGAAGAAACACATGTAGTACTCAAAAGTTGAGGATGATTGTATTGAAGCGTTGCTTGAAGAAACACACGTAGTACTCAAAAGTTGAGGATGATTGTATTGAAGCGTTGCTTGAAGAAACACATGTAGTACTCAAAAGTTGAGGATGATTGTATTGAAGCGTTGCTTGAAGAAACACATGTAGTACTCAAAAGTTGAGGATGATTGTATTGAAGCGTTGCTTGAAGAAACGCATGTAGTACTCAAAAGTTGAGGATGATTGTTTTGAAGCGTTGCTTGAAGAAACACATGTAGTAACGTACTCAGAAGTTGAGGATGATTGTTTTGAAGTGTTGTAACATACTCGAAAGTTGAGGATGATTGTTTTGAAGCGTTGCTTGAAGAAACATGTGTAGTAGTACTCAAAAGTTGAGGATGATTGTTTTGAAGCGTTGCTTGAAGAAACATGTGTAGTAGTACTCAGAAGTTGAGGATGATTGTATTGAAGCGTTGCTTGAAGAAACACATGTAGTAACGTACTCAAAGTTGAGGATGATTGTATTGAAGCGTTGCTTGAAGAAACACATGTAGTACTCAAAAGTTAAGGTACACTGTAAACTGTGGGACTGTTTTGCTGGGAAAACTGTTTTTACTTACTGGTACATGCACGAAAAGTCAATCTAATTTTACATGTTTTTTTGTGTGAAAACTTTGTTGAAGAAGATTAAAAATTTTGAGGTGAATATTCATCATGAGCGATACTAACTTTTTGGTTTTAAATTTAATACATATTTGTCTGTTTGGTTTTAATAATAATTAAATAATTGGTTTTAACTTGGATTTACCGGTATATGCCATCTGTCCATGCTTTTACTAAACAAAGAACTTTATTGGCTTTATACTCACTGATCTCTTTTCAAGTATAATTGTTCGTTGAACTCGTTTATTTCACCTTGAATTATCCCTTCTCAATAATCATTTAGTGTGACTTGAACAGTAACGTTATTTTTTTGTTTTGCGCTGCAGAAACAACCCGGATCAATACAGAAACAAGAGTTAAGCAAGTGGTCACTATGTACAAGGGAAAGATCAAAGTTTTAATTTGTGGTGATGGAAGCGGGTTGCGTAGGGTTAGCTTAGGTGCGTGTCGAATGGCGAAAGAAAGACGTGGCTTCCGAATGAGACGGCGACTGAACGGTGCGTGCCGACTGTGTGGCAAATCTGGCGGAATGCAGTTTGCCGATCGTGATTAGAATAGGAAGAACACAAACCACCGCCCCCCCCCCCTCTCTCTCTCTCCACCCTCCACTTAGCTTAGCTTTAGCGTAGGCGGATTGTGTTGACTCCTTGGTTGAAGAAATGGTGCTTTAAAAAAAATGAAATATTTTGTACTGAAAAGTGTTTTACTGGGTGGGTACTTAACTGCTTAAATTGCAAGAAAAATCGAGGCATACTTTTGGGGGTCAATTTTGCTGGGGGAAAATGTTGAAGAAAAGCACAAAACCTAAGCAAAAATGCATGCACAAAAATCAAGATACACTCCTGCTCCTTATTTTGGGGTCATTTTGATGATTTTTGTTGTTGAAATTGAAGAAGCGCACATACATGAAGGTAGATTTTAACCACAAGTTGGTCATATTATCTTTCCACTGGGTTACTCTGTATTTAAGTAACTTTTTTTCTGCTGTTGACAAACATCCGTACTGGTCATGCACTATCATGGTTTTTTGACATGAAGGTAGATTTTAACCACAAGTTGGTCATATTATCTTTCCACTGGGTTACTCTGTATTTAAGTAACTTTTTTTTTGCTGTTGACAAACATCCGTACTGGTCATGCACTGTCATGGTTTTGTTTTTCTTCTGGTACATTAATCGCTTTGAACTTGCGTGTTCATTTTGCTTGGTTCTGTATCAGTAGTTGACACTGAACAGTTCCTTGGTAGTGACTTATAATTTGTTTTTCTTTTTCCTTTGTATCTTTAGTGCTGTTGAGTTGCTTGTGGGACTCGTTTGTCTCTTGTTAATTAAGTACTGCTAGTAATGGGTTATGGTATGTATCTCATACTCCTTAATGCAATCTTTGGGAGAGAATGAAACGACGTGTGTGAGTGGTGGTTTATTGGAGACACAATGCCCTGTCTTTTCTCATGGAGGGATGATTGATTCAAAGTTGTTAAAATGGCATGACGAAAAAGAACCACACTAATAAACATGTCCTGCAAAACCCCAAGTAAGGTTTACTCTGTTCTGGATGGTTTGGTTAGTTTTGAAACATATTGGGATGTACCGTGAAAACTGAATATTATGTACAGTATTGCAACTCCTTGATGAATGATGTAGAGATTTGTTCTACCCTCTTATCTGAATTCTTTTTTGTTGTTGTGTGAAATTAGTTATTTACTGGTAAATGTTTTTTTGTTTTTTTCACCACTTAATTAATGGCCATTCTGGTTTTGTGAGTCACTATCTCATGATTATCATTATTTATCCTTTGGATTACATCCTTTTGAATGCATCTGCCACTCCTCAGACCTAGCGA
This sequence comes from Phymorhynchus buccinoides, assembly GCA_017654935.2. NCBI lineage: Eukaryota > Metazoa > Mollusca > Gastropoda > Neogastropoda > Raphitomidae > Phymorhynchus > Phymorhynchus buccinoides. The sequence goes on along the minus strand of CM065712.1, from coordinate 27,188,305 downwards.
CCTCCCTGTCATGTTTCTCTTACTACATCGCCCATATATGATACATAGCCCATGTCATAGTGTCGTCAACAACTGCCATGTCACCACAGCAACAACAGCGTCGCAATCACCACCAGGGGCGTCTCGTCCCCAAGTCTACACGACAAACGGTCACACCACCATATCAGCAACAGCCACGTCGCACACAACACTACCCCCACAACGAGTGCAACATCACACCCACCACCATCTCCGAACACCACTGTCGCAATACTACAATAATACCCCCCACCCCAACAGCAACATCATCACAGCAACATCATCATCACCATCCTATTTCCCCAAGTCTTGTCGGCAACACTTTCCACAAGATTGTCTCTCACGCAAACAACTGGCCCTGTTTTGACTTGACTCCATCAACACGTGTTTAATTAACGTTCCTCTCTCGTGGACCGCGACTGCTCTCCTGTCACTATCGACCACCTTTGGCATCCTTGCAACGTACCGTTCCCTGCTTCTTTGCCACACCATCTGCCTGACTGCTGTTACTACTACTTAGCTTTGACCTTAACTGCTGTGTTCCTGTTACTATGGACCACCTTGGCATCCATGTAATATCTACTACTATTTCTGTCCTCTCTCTCTCGAGAGGCAATTGCCTCAGTAACTGCTACTACTTAGCTCGGCCCAAAAGGTTCCAGTTCTGCCCGTCGCTCCTGCTCTTTTCTGTCTACTCCATTGACCTTGTCCTTAGTGACTGCTTCTTACCCGGGACTGTGACTGCTGTTCCTGTTGCCTTTAACTACCTTGGCATTCCTAATATATCCCCAGTTGCCTGTTCCTTTCAACTGAATGACCTTACTGCAACTAAGCTGGGACGTTGACTGAGCTGTTCCTATTGCTATTGACTACGTTGGCCTACATCTATCTACTGCCTACTGTTGCCGTTGTTCTCTCCTGACCCAACCTCAACCTCGACCGCTATGACTTAGCTGGGGACCGTGACGGCTGTTCCTGTTACTATCGACTACCTTGGCATCTGTACTACCCCTACTGTTCCTGCTCTTTCTCTCTCTATGCGATGGTTTGAGCGAGTGACTGCTGCGACGACTTGGCTGATCGCTACTAAGTACTAAGTACTACGACTTTGTACCACTCCTTGGCTGGGACCTAGACTTCTTTTCTGTTACCATCGACTACCTTGGCATCTCTACTGCCTACTGTTGCCTGTTCTTCTCTCTTTGACCTGATGTTGACTGCCACAGCTTAGCTGGGACCGTGACCTCTGTTCCTGTTGCTGTCGACTAGCTTGACATATGTATCTCTATTGCCTACTGTTGCCTGTTATTCTCTTTGACCTGATGAGGACTGCCACAACCAAGCTGGGACCGTGACCTCTGTTCCTGTTACTATCGACTACCTTGGCATCTATCTCTACTGTTGCCTGTGCTTGTCTCTTTGACCTGACGACGTCTGCCACCACTAAGCTGGGATCTTGACTGTTGTTCCTGTTACTATCAACTACCTTGGCTGTTGCCCGTGCCCCCTCCCCCCGCTACACGGGTTGCCTGACTACGACTATGAACTATTACTAAGATCGGACGTTCTTCTCTCTTGGCCTGACGGCGACTGCCACAACTAAGCTGGGATCTTGACTGCTGATCCTGTTGCTGTTGACTACCTTGGCTGTTGCCCTCTCCCCCCCCCCCCCCCCCCCCCCCTACACGAGTTGCTGACTATGACTACGAACTAAGATCGGACCTTGACGGCTGTTCCTGTTACTATTGACTACCTTGGCTGTTGCCCCACGCCCCCTTCTACACGAGTTGCTGACTATGACTACGAACTAAAATCGGACCTTGACGGCTGTTCCTGTTACTGTTGACTACCTTGGCTGTTGCCCACACACCCCTCTACACGAGTTGCTGACTATGACTACGAACAAAGATGGGACCTTGACGGCTGTTCCTGCTACTATCGACTACCTTGGCATCCTGTCTACCTCCCGTTACCCGCTCTTCTTTCTCGTCGCGATCTTGCCTGACCGCTGCTACTAGTTGGCCCCGACGGTGACTGGCTTCCCGAGCGACCTGACCTATGACCTCCTGTCCTTTGGCCTGACCTTGCCCCATGCTGATGTCACTGGATTATGCTTCTCATTACGGTTTTGGCATAAGCAGGGAGTACACAGTATCTGTTTGTTTATTAACGTGTGGTAAGATTTAACGTGGTGACAGCCCTGACATGGCCTCAGTTGTCGACAGGGATATAATTTTAATCTTCATCTTAACCTCTTATTAATGTACGATCATGTTCTGAAATGGTAATTGTTTTCTTTTATTATATGGTTATTCTTAACATTATTAATTTAGTTACTGTTTCAGTATTTTATTAATATTATTTATTTACTTATTAGGTTTACTATGTTTCAATCTTTTATTAATATCATTATTTATTTATGTTTCAATCTTATCTTATTAATATCATGTTTCAATCTTATTTTAATTTTATTAATATTATTTTTACTATGTTTCAGCCTTTTATTATTATCATTATTTATTTATTTACTTACCATAATTCAACCTTCTTTTATTAGTATCATTATTTATTTACTGTTTTAACCTTTTTTTTAATATCATTATTTACTTACTATGTTTCATTCTTTTGTTAATATCATTTTTTTTTTACTGTTTCAACCTTTTATTAATATTATTTATTTACTTATGTTTCAATCTTTTTTTTTATTGATATCATTATTTACTTACTATGTTTCAATCTTTTATTACTATCAAGCTTGCTTATTTGTTTTATTATTTGTTATATATTTATTTGATTGATTCATTCATTTGTTATTCTTTTTAAGAATCATTAATTTGCCAAGAAATTTTCTCAATTCAACTGAGCTTTGCGAGAGTAGCACATCTGTTGCATATAAACTTCATGCAATTTTGGTACACCAAAAAACATTTTTTTTTTTTTAGTGGAATGGATGCAAACAATGCAAGTCTAAATGAATCTTTTAAAACTAAAATTACAAAGCAAACATACCAATATCAGTCATTATTTTTATTTAAAGTTTAATTTTTTTGGGCATAACCTAAACATGCTTTAGCTGCTTAAATTCTGTTTACCTTTTCCTAATTAAAGCTTTTAAATATGATTGTGTGTGTGCTTTTAATGGCATAAATGCTGGCGCATACCTTTTCTCAAAAAATGCTGGCAAACATTTGTTTCTCTTGCTTGTTGAAAACAGATCCTCATTGGCACGCCCAGTTCAGAGAGAATGAGTGAGCGTGTCTGGACGCAAGAATCGAACAAACCCCGCCTGTTGGTGTGTGTGTGATCCTGAGCCCCATGTCCATCCCTTACAATAGAGCCCCAAACGCTGGCCGGAACTGCTTCACAACATCCGACGACTACTTCTAATACTACTTAGTACTACTGCTACTGTCACCAAACAACTAATTCCCATCACAGTCATCCATTTATGACTACAGTCGCCCATAATTTATCCACTACGCCAGTCGCCCATAATTTATCCACTACGCCAGTCGCCAATAATTTATCCACTACGCCAGTCGCCCATAATTTATCCACTACGCCAGTCGCCCAAGTTACCAAGGGTCCCGCCAAATTCCTCAAGTCCTGTTAGATCAGTGAGGGCCTTAGTCTATTACAGACCACTATCTACCAGAAAAAAAAGCCGCCATGTTTTTGTCATCGTTTGGGCCACCCCTACACCTTTCGTCCCTCCTGTCATCCCACTTCTTCCTCTCCGCCTTGTCTTCATGCAGTCTGCCTGTGTGCGTGTCCGTCTGTTCGTCTCCTCTATTGTTCAGTTGGTTTCCCTCGTCTGTCTACACACCGCAGAGAGAGTGTACGGAGATCCCTGTTAATGGGAAGGAATGGGTTAACCCGCTTTAGCCGACATTTATGGTCGCGGTGGGAAAGAAAACGTCATGTTCAGGTCACGTCCTCAGGGTCCCTACACCTCCCATCTTTCGCCGATGCTGCTGTCTGTCTGTCTGTCCCATCTTCACGCGTCCTGTCCTGTAGCATAGTCGGCCTTCGTTCATTCACCTCGTCTGTCCTGCCTGTGTCGTCTGTCTGCGTATTACAGGGAGTATGCAGGGTTTTTAGATTTACTGGTAGTTTTGGGAAAGTGAAGAAAATAGATGTTTGCTGCTAGGCAGGTTTTAGGTTTTTTTGTAGATTATTATTATTTTAGCTTCACAAAGTTTTAAATCTTCTTGCTTGTAGATTTTTAATTTGCATCTAGATAAATCAGAAACTGATTTAGTTTATAAAAGGAATTGTTGATTTTTAATTTGAATCTTGAGAGATCAGAAATCAATTTGTCCAAAAAAGGAGTTATCGATTTTGCATCTTTGAAGATTAAAATAACGTATTTAGGAAGAAATGATCAGAAATGGATATGCAAAATGGGTTCAGATTTTGATGTGGGTACAAGTTTTTTTCCATTTATTTTTTTCATGTAAATTAAAACCTTCCTTGGTTGAGATTTGACTTGCCAACGTTTAATTGAAGGTGGGGTGGGGGTATTGGAATTGCATGTTTTAGATGTCTTTTTATAGCAAACATTAGCCTTAAATTTCTCACCCACTCGCAAGCATGCAATTGGATGCGCACACTCTCTCTCTCTCTCTCTCTCTCTCTCTCTCTCTCTCTGCATTTTCAGCACAGGTTCTTGATCTCCTCGACACCCACTGGAAATGACAAACCGTGAAAAGAACAAGTCCGCCCCAGAGAGAATGAAGTCTGGCCGTGCACTGCACCACAGCCTTTCGCTGCCTTGCCTCTTCCGCACCCCCACCATTTTCGCACCTACTTCACATCTCATCTGTCTCGCTGCCATAGCCTGTCCTATTTGAAGACTCCTTCACTGCCAAACTTCCCCATCTTCCCAGCGTTCTAAGGTCTGCCCCGGAGGAGAGAATGAATTAAGTCTGTCTGTCCGTGCACTGTGCTACAGCCTTTTCTGCCTTGCCTCATCTGCACTCCCACCATTCTCGTAGCTACTTTCACATCTGTCTCAACGCCATGGCCTCTACATTTTGAAGAAAACCGTCACTTCCCATTGTTGAAAAGTCTGCCCCAGGAGAGAACGAATGAAGTCTGTCTGTCCGTGCATTGTGCTACAGCCTTTTCTGCCTTGCCTCATCTGCACCCCCACCATTCTCGTAGCTACTTTCACATCTGTCTCACTGCCATAGCCTCCATAATTTGAAGAAAACCTTCACTGCCAAACTTCCCCCGTCTTCCCAGCGTTCTAAAGTCTGCCCCGGAGGTGAGAATGAATTAAGTCTGTTTGTCCGTGCACTGTGCCTTTTCTGCCTTGCCTCATCTGCACCCCCACCATTCTCGTAGCTACTTCCACTTCTGTCTCACTGCCATATCCTCTACAATTTGAAGAAAACCTTCCCTGCCAAACTTCCCCCGTCTTCCCAGCGTTCTAAGGTCTGCCCCGGGAGAGAACGAATGCTCTGTGCTACAGCCTTTTCTGCCTTGCCTCATCTGCACCCCCACCATTCTCGTAGCTACTTTCACATCTGTCTCAACACCATGGTCTCTACAATTTGAAGAAAACCGTCACTTCCCATTGTTGAAAAGTCTGCCCCAGGAGAGAACGAATGAAGTCTGTCTGTCCGTGCATTGTGCTACAGCCTTTTCTGCCTTGCCTCATCTGCACCCCCACCATTCTCGTAGCTACTTTCACATCTGTCTCACTGCCATAGCCTCCATAATTTGAAGAAAACCTTCACTGCCAAACTTCCCCCGTCTTCCCAGCGTTCTAAAGTCTGCCCCGGAGGTGAGAATGAATTAAGTCTGTTTGTCCGTGCACTGTGCCTTTTCTGCCTTGCCTCATCTGCACCCCCACCATTCTCGTAGCTACTTCCACTTCTGTCTCACTGCCATATCCTCTACAATTTGAAGAAAACCTTCACTGTCAAACTTCCCCCGTCTTCCCAGCGTTCTAAGGTCTGCCCCGGGAGAGAACGAATGGTCTGCTACAGCCTTTTCTGCCTTGCCCCATCTGCACCCCCACCATTCTCGTAGCTACTTCCACTTCTGTCTCGCTGCCATATCCTCTACAATTTGAAGAAAACCTTCACTGCCAAACTTCCCCCGTCTTCCCAGCGTTCTAAGGTCTGCCCCGGGAGAGAACGAATGCTCTGTGCTACAGCCTTTTCTGCCTTGCCTCATCTGCACCCCCACCATTCTCGTAGCTACTTTCACATCTGTCTCAACGCCATGGCCTCTACAATTTGAAGAAAACCGTCACTTCCCATTGTTGAAAAGTCTGCCCCAGGAGAGAACGAATGAAGTCTGTCTGTCCGTGCATTGTGCTACAGCCTTTTCTGCCTTGCCTCATCTGCACCCCCACCATTCTCGTAGCTACTTTCACATCTGTCTCACTGCCATAGCCTCCATAATTTGAAGAAAACCTTCACTGCCAAACTTCCCCCGTCTTCATAGCGTTCTAAAGTCTGCCCCGGAGGTGAGAATGAATTAAGTCTGTTTGTCCGTGCACTGTGCCTTTTCTGCCTTGCCTCATCTGCATCCCCACCATTCTCGTAGCTACTTCCACTTCTGTCTCACTGCCATATCCTCTACAATTTGAAGAAAACCTTCACTGTCAAACTTCCCCCGTCTTCCCAGCGTTCTAAGGTCTGCCCCGCGAGAGAACGAATGGTCTGCTACAGCCTTTTCTGCCTTGCCCCATCTGCACCCCCACCATTCTCATAGCTACTTCCGCTTCTGTCTCGCTGCCATAGCCTCTACAATTTGAAGAAAACCTTCACTGCCAAACTTCCCCCGTCTTCCCAGCGTTCTAAGGTCTGCCCCGGGAGAGAACGAATGCTCTGTGCTACAGCCTTTTCTGCCTTGCCTCATCTGCACCCCCACCATTCTCGTAGCTACTTTCACATCTGTCTCAACGCCATGGCCTCTACAATTTGAAGAAAACCGTCACTTCCCATTGTTGAAAAGTCTGCCCCAGGAGAGAACGAATGAAGTCTGTCTGTCCGTGCATTGTGCTACAGCCTTTTCTGCCTTGCCTCATCTGCACCCCCACCATTCTCGTAGCTACTTTCACATCTGTCTCACTGCCATAGCCTCCATAATTTGAAGAAAACCTTCACTGCCAAACTTCCCCCGTCTTCATAGCGTTCTAAAGTCTGCCCCGGAGGTGAGAATGAATTAAGTCTGTTTGTCCGTGCACTGTGCCTTTTCTGCCTTGCCTCATCTGCATCCCCACCATTCTCGTAGCTACTTCCACTTCTGTCTCACTGCCATATCCTCTACAATTTGAAGAAAACCTTCACTGTCAAACTTCCCCCGTCTTCCCAGCGTTCTAAGGTCTGCCCCGCGAGAGAACGAATGGTCTGCTACAGCCTTTTCTGCCTTGCCCCATCTGCACCCCCACCATTCTCATAGCTACTTCCGCTTCTGTCTCGCTGCCATAGCCTCTACAATTTGAAGAAAACCTTCACTGCCAAACTTCCCCCGTCTTCCCAGCGTTCTAAGGTCTGCCCCGGGAGAGAAGAATGCTCTGAGCTACAGCCTTTTCTGCCTTGCATCATCTGCACCCCCACCATTCTCGTAGCTACTTTCACATCTGTCTCAACGCCATGGCCTCTACAATTTGAAGAAAACCGTCACTTCCCAGTATTGAAAAGTCTGCCCCAGGAGAGAACGAATGAAGTCTGTCTGTCCGTGCATTGTGCTACAGCCTTTTCTGCCTTGCCTCATCTGCACCCCCACCATTCTCGTAGCTACTTTCACATCTGTCTCACTGCCATAGCCTCCATAATTTGAAGAAAACCGTCACTGCCAAACTTCCCCCGTCTTCCCAGCGTTCTAAAGTCAGCCCCGGAGGAGAGAATGAATGAAGTCTGTCTCACTGCCATAGCCTCTACAATTTGAAGAAAACCTTCACTGTCAAACTTCCCCCGTCTTCCCAGCGTTCTAAAGTCAGCCCCGGGAGAGAATGAATTAAGTCTGTCTGTCCGTGCACTGTGCCTTTTCTGCCTTGCCCCATCTGCACCCCCACCATTCTCGTAGCTACTTCCACTTCTGTCTCACTGCCATATCCTCTACAATTTGAAGAAAACCTTCACTGCCAAACTTCCCCCGTCTTCCCAGCGTTCTAAGGTCTGCCCCGGGAGAGAACGAATGCTCTGTGCTACAGCCTTTTCTGCCTTGCCTCTTCAGTTCTGCCCTTCACCCTAATTCTTGCAGCCATTTCCCACCTGTCTTCACACCACAGCCTTCTAATTCTACGACTTGAAGAAAAGCCTTAACCCTTTCACCGCTGATGTCGAATTTTTGCACCACAATGATTTAACACCCATGTCATTAAATGCCTTGAAACCAGGGTCTGTTATCCAATTATCTACTTTTCTTCATTTTGGATAGGCGTTATTTTAAGCATGTCATTGTCAGAGAGGAATCCCCAATATTGGAGAAACTTCTTTTTTTCTTATCCATGTAAGTTTAATGGGAAATTTTGGTTCAAAAATGGCTGGCGGCGAAAGGGTTAACAACCAAAACATCCAAGTCTTCTCGGTGTCTAGAAGTCTGGAACAACTCTTCATACCGTGTCTTTCTTATCTCCCCTGCTTGCCTCCTAGGGTGGGGTTTTTAACATTTTATTTCTGCCTTGCTGGAAGATCTTTTACGTCAGTATCCTTGTGCTCGTGTACCAGACCTGTTTACTCTACTCTTTTCGAGTAATATTCTACTCAATTTGGACCTCTACTACTCTTCAAAATTGAAAATAATGCTCTAATTACTCATTTTCAGTTAACATTATTTGACGGTTTAATGAAGAGGGCTACTCATTTCACACCAAAGCTACTCGTTTCAGCCATCCAGACTACTCGAGACTTGTGTAGGGGGTAAGCAGGTCTGGTGTACCATTAATATTTATTACTGCATGTACATCCGAGAATAGATGGCCTTTTGGTTGTTAGGATACTCGTCATTGTTCCTCACTCATCTGTTCTTGCTTCCCTGTTGAATGTTGCCGAAACGCTCTCTCTGTGCCTGTTCTGTTGATTTCTGTCTATCATTATGGCCGGGTCTTGCATCTTCACACTACTGAAACAGCACAGGGAGTATTGGTTTTTTAATTTTGGCTTAATTTTTTTAATTTAAATTTATAAAATATGTATACTTGTGTGAATATGAGAGAGAGAGAGAGAGAGAGAGAGAGAGAGAGAGAGAGAGAGAGAGAGATGTTTAAAAAGAAAAAGAAGCGTACTTACTACTTGTTCGTGTTTAACGCTTTTAAGATTTATTAATACTTTAAAATTGTTGTACAATTCTACAATGCATTGAGCATAGATTACTTTGAACAAACCTTTCACATGAGGTGTAATACTGATTTGGGGAAAGCAAACTTAAGCAGTGGCTCTCTTTGACCCCCCCCCCTCTCTTTTTTCTGTATAATATGCAAATCTCGTTAAACAAAATGGACTTGTAACACGTTTTAGATCTGCTTTGTTGATTGCCACAGCCTCTATAGCCACAGTTTGCACATGTTTTGGTTTCTCTTTACACGCTGCCTATTACACAATGTCCTTTAAGTGTACCCTCTTTTGACATAAATGATGCTTTCTTTCTTGTCTTTCTTTCTTTCTTTCCTCTTTCCCTAATGTATATGAAACAGGTTCTTGTACAGCACCTTAGCTCTGACCTAACCCAAAGCCTAGTGGAATGCACCACCGTTCGTCACCCACTTTCATCACGGAACCCTACCACCACACCACCACGCTGCTAGTCCGCTGCCTTGTCTCTCCACTCAAGCCTTGTGCACAACCGCAAATGATAGAATCTGCCCCAGGTCTTCTGTCTGCCTCGGTCCGACGCCACGAAGCGTTCCTCTGTCTTCTTTCTTCGTCTCGTGGCCCTGAAGAGTAGAGTATGTTCTGTCCGCTCAAAGTATCCTGGAGCTCTCCCCGGGGAAAGGGCTTATGGCTCACACGGTAAATACAGTGGAACCTCCCTTATAGGACTCCCTCCCACTTAGAGACTACTTCTCGGAGATTTTGCCATTCTTTGTAAATATTTATATTACCTCCCTATTACAACTCGCTCCCATACAGAACCTTTATTTGGGATGATTTTTCAAGGTCTTAAAAGGGAGATTCCACTGTACCTCATTGGGAATAAGGTCTGGGAAAGTTTTGGAAAGCCACTGCCTTGCCGTCTGCTGTCTAGCTCTTCACTTTTTAGATGCCAGAATTCCTGCCTACTTATTCCCACGTTGAGATATACAAAAGTTAGGTTCTACACATTTTCTATAAGGCTTCTCAATTTTGATTTAGAAAAAATAATGTTTTGACTTGCTCGGATAATCAATAACATTTTGACTTGTTCGCTTATTTATTTGTTTGTTTAATAATATACAATCCTAATTTAGTGTTGCTGTTGACACTTTCACGGATAAAGTTTGCCGATACATTTTTAAGTAGCTACAAAGGTAACTAATTATAGGTTATGTCTGTTGTCTTGCTTACTGAAGTTCTGACTGAGATGCGTGGTTTGTGAAACTGGTGGTATTTAAATCAGCTAGAAAACTTGAACATTAATCCAAAATTCAGTAGAGGTTTGATGAGAATCATATTTAATGTATTTGCATGGGGTTTTGAGGAATGGGACATAAAGTTGGAGAGGTAAAATGTGTGTGGGGAGGGAGATGGTTTTTAAGTCTGCTTACAGGTTCTGTGAAACAGACCTACGAACATGCTTGTGATCTGATCGGTGCGCGTTATTGCGACGCCCTGCGCGCTTTGCGGTTCCTGTCTGCGTCCCTCCTCCGCGGTAAAACAGCGAGAAATATGATGGTTAAAAAGTGCTATGATATGAGCTGGGGTTTTTTCACATTGTGCGTAGCACATATTGCGTCCTTGATTCTGCATGGTGTTTGTTTGAATGTTACTACTTTTTGTTGTTGTTTCCTCTTCTGCTATAAACGTACAAACAAAATCAACCTGAACAAGGATTTTGGTGAGAATTATCACCTTTTTTTTGACGGGGTTGTGAAAGGGGGGGGGATGAAATATTGGGGACTTACAATGTGTGTTTGGGGAGGGAGATGGTTTGTGTAGTCTGCTTGACGGGGTTGTGAAAGGGGGGGGTGAAATATTGGGGACGTACAATGTGTGTTTGGGGAGGGAGATGGTCTGTGTAGTCTGCTTGCAGGTTTTGCCGCAAAACGCGGACCCAGTACGCGCCTGATATTCGAGTGATGTCCGTTTGTTGCTATGCTCTCCGCGTGTTGCTTTCAGCGTTTGTCATCAACGGTAAAACGTAGCGCGGGAAATATAAGATTGAAAACTGTGAGAGTGGTATGCTATGACTATGAGCAGGTTTTTTGCACTTTGCCCTTAACAAATAACTTGGCATGATATTTTCACTTTAACTTTACGCCATGCTGTATTTTCCTGTTCTGATATAAACCTACAACTTAGATAAAAAAAATTTTTAGTAGTAGTAGTGACAAAATAAGCCGTTAAGCTTTTTATATAGTCCCATTGCATACATAAAGTATTACAACGAAAATGTGGTCAAGGTGTATTACGGTCAATTTTCCTAATTAATCAATTGTCAAAGCTTCTAAGCATATTTAAATATTTTGGAGAATCATCCAAGCGGTTTTTGAATGTGCTGTGAGAACGCCAAGTGGGTTTAGATGGAAGCTGGTTGAGAGAAGGAGGGGAGGAAGTGCTGGGGTCGTAAAATGTGTGTGCTTAGGGGAGGGAGATGGTTTGTCTCAGTCTGCTTGCAGGTTCTGTCAAACACAGGCCTACGGAAACGCATGCGATCCGAGCGATGCCCGTTATTGCGCGTGTCAACGTCGACGATGAAATCACAGAGCGGGAATTGTAGTGAAAACTCCAAAGGGGTACGCTAGTTAGTGGGTTATGGCCCTTTGTCAGTGAAGATGAGGCATACTTGATTTGGCTTGATATCTGTTTAAACTTTTTTTGTTTTGTTTTTTTGTGGCAGTTTGTATGTTTTTTGTTCTCTCACTCACAAAACTTTTACGTGTTATGTAGAATTCCTGGTATTTTTATGCCGAAATCGCTCGTGTGTTGAGAATTTTGTAACACTAATGTAAACTGGAGCACAAAAAGTAAACTAGTATATCAGTAATCAGACATTTCAAACTGAGGTGATAGAACAAGGACTGTGTGTGTATGACTTTGCTTTGTTGAAGGGGAGGGAAACTTTTGGGTTTTTTTTTTTGGGGGGGGTTTTGGGGGGGGGGGGGGGGTGTTGGTTGTGGGGGGGAGGGGTTTTGATTGACGATTTTTTTCGCAGGAAAATTGGCGTGTCTTAGGTCCAACCTTTTGTTGCACAAGACCAGGAAGACGGTTAGACGAGGGCTTGGCAGCGATTTGGTTTACCACCGAGTCTGCAAAGGTTTTGACCCATTGTGGTTCCTTTTTTGACCTTTGACAGAAATGTAAGGCTGATTGATGTTTTCTTTCTTTTACATGCTGTACTTTTGCAGTAACTTCTTGACCTTATCTGGAAACATTTATTTGTTGTATAATTTTTCGGTTTAGATTACACCCTAAAACTAGTCAAAAGCAACACAAAAACCTGAAGTATTTCATATTCAATTTTTACTTGAAAAGAATGATTTGAATCAAATAAGTAAAATAAAGTCGGATACAAGATGTTAATTCACAAATCTGTATCTTAATAAAACTCTAAACTTACATGTAGAAAATTTCTGATGAAAATTTGATTTATAAAATTTTAATTATAAAAGAAGTAATGCTGTACCTTTAAAATAAACTACATGAACAGAACCTATAAAGTGAATTATTGACATGCATTTAGGTTTAGATGTTTGTGCGAAGGGTGTTTGTTTCGAGATTCTTTGCAGGAAGAGCGAGCAGATTCCCTCCCTCCCCCTCCCCCCCTTTCCCTCTTTGGACGATCGCTTGCATCACCTCCACATTGACGCACATTCCGTGTTTCATCTACACACATGCATCACCTCATCGCCCGCCTATGTGAGCGAAATACACCCACGGTGTAAGTCTTGAATGCTGCCTCGCCTTCTTTCCGTCGATGTATGAACTTGGTTTGGGTTTTTAAAATTTTTATTATCGGCATGCTTAATGGTGGTATGACGAAATGGTATTAGTTAAAAGTTTACGGTAGGAATCGGTCCGACTTTGTTTTATTAATTATTTTTTACGGTGTCATTTCAACCTTAGCCAAGTGAAATGTGACATTTCTGCGCCGTTTCTTTGTGTGAATTCCTTATGGTATTACAAATAGTAAGCTCTACCACTTGGTTAATACTTTTACTTCTGGAAGATAATCACTTTCTAATCCTGAATATAACTTCACTGACATATTGAAAATTGAATCCAAATGGAGTTTGACAAGCATTGACAAAACAATATTGGTTGAAAGTTTATTGTGGGATTTGGCCCAACTTTGTTTAATTAATTACATTTTATGGTGTCATTTCAACCTTCAACCGAGTGAAACATAACGTTTCTGTGCCATTCCTTTGTGTGAATATTTAATCCTCATGGAATTAGAAATATTATGCTCTACTACTTTGTTGATGTTTTTCGCTTCTGGAAGATCGTCGTTTTCTCTTTCTAAACCTGAATACGACTTAGTTGACGTCGTTATTGAAAATTGAATCCAAACGGGAGTTCGACAAGCACTGACAACACACATAAATGAATGAGGTTTGATAGAAGAGCATTAGGCTGCTCTGATAATAAAACTTAAGAATTGGTGTATGCACTTTTCCCCTTGAATTACTCTGGCAGAATAGCGTAGACAAAAAATGGGAGACAAAAAAAGAGGGTGTGAGTGGGTTTTTTTGTGCGTGTTTCTTCCAGTCTGTTTTCAGCGCTTCCTGGAAGTTAGACAAGTGTTGTTGTTGTCCCCCTGGTTCTAAAATATCGATGTTCCCCTGCACAAGACAGAAGGATCGAGTGTGTACGATCGGTGTGTGCGTCCGTCTTCCTGCTTTGCCTTGCATTACCATGGGGATTGACCCACGAGGATTAGGGCGTGGTATCGTCGGTGAAATTCAAAAACCTATCTCAATTTTGGTAGTTTTGAGAAAAATGAAAAACATTTTTTTACATTAACCGCGATGACCACAATTGATTAACTATGATGAATATGTTGTTCAAGACATTGCGAGTTTAGTCCTGCATTTCGTTAAAATTGCTTTAAAATAAAAAAATTTATACTTCAAAAGAATGAAGATACAAGGTTTTTGTCCTTAACTAGATCTGAATTTGGGACTTGCAAGTTTTTCTTCTATTTTTCACAACCTCATTTACACCAGATAGAAAGTCGTTAGAGATGCGAGCTTTTGGTGGAAGGTGGCGGGATGTATTAGAGAGCTGACTATGTATCTTAACTCAAAAACCCCAAAATCGATATAAAGGTTTTTGAATTTCACCAAAAAGCTGCAATGTTTTAGAAACGACATTTTGATTTTTTTTTTTTTTTTTGTGCTCTGTTAGGCCTTCTCAGTGTGTAGATTTTGTTCTGCAACACCGAATAAACTTCAAATCATGAGAAAAGGTTAATGTGAAAGAAAGTTAAAGTGAAAGAAAGTTCTGGGAAATGATAGTATTTAGAAGAGACGCCTTCAGAAGGCAAGGGTCTGGGATGTGGAAGTGTATGCGTGTGTTGTGGGATAGGGGAGAGGGAGGGGGGGCGTATGTTTGAAGTGTCTTTCCAGGTAGTGAGGGAGGACAGCTTGATGGATGACTGGAATGTACAGGGGGAAAAACACTGCCCTTTTTCATCGATCGACCGCCTGCGATTACCACAGACCCAACAACACCCTTAGACCAGTTTTACCACCTGTCGCCTCGGCACAGAGTCAGGATTGTGAGTGGATGGGGTGGGGAGGATAGGGAGGGGTTGTCTGTGTCTTTGCAGATGGTGAGGAAGATCTTGACTGGAATGAATGTACAGGAAAAAACCCTGCCCTTTTTCATCGATCGACCGCCTGCGATTACCACAGACCCAACAACACCCTTAGACCAGTTTTACCACCTGTCGCCTCAGCACAGAGTCAGGATTGTGAGTGGGGGTGGGGTTGGGAGGATAGGGAGGGGTTGTCTGTCTTTGCAGATGGTGAGAAGATCTTGACTGGAATGAATGTACAGGAAAAAACCCTGCCCTTTTTCATCGATCGACCGCCTGCAATTGCCACAGACCCAACAACGCACTTAGACCAGTTTTACCACCTGTCGCCTCGGCACAGAGTCAGGATTGTGAGTGGATGGGGTGGGGAGGATAGGGAGGGGTTGTCTGTGTCTTTGCAGGTGGTGAGGAGAGCTTGATGGGTGACTGGGGTGTCCAGGGGGGAAAAAACTTGCCTTTTTGCATCGACTGTCGCCGCGGTTTCTTGCTTCACATGACGCAACAAGACCCTTAGACCAGCAACAGATTTCTGGATCGTGCACAGTGGGCAGGGTGTGAGTAGAGGGGGGGGGGGGGGGTCTGTGTCTTTGCAGGTGGTGAGGAGAGCTTGATGGGTGACTGGGGTGTGCAGGGGGGAAAACACTTGCCTTTTTGCATCGACCCGCCGCGGTTTCTTGCTTCACATGACGCAACAGACCCTATAGACCAGCACAGAGCGGGATTGTGAGTGGGGGCGGGTGGGTTAGGGGGGTGGGGGGGGGGGTCTGTGTCTTTTCAGATGGTTTGGAGAGTCTGATGGGTGACTGGGGTGTGCTCAAATCTGCCCTTTTTTCATCAACCACCGCGATTTCTTGCCTTGTTTGACTCGACAACAGACCCTATAGACCGGCCACAGCACAGTGTGAGTGAGCAGGTGGGTGGGGGGTGGGTGGCTGGGCAGGGAGGAGATGGGGGAGGGGGGGAGGTCTGTGTCTTTCCAGATGGTGTGGTGTGCCAGATGGATGACTGGGCTGTGTGGAAAGCTGTCCCCGTTTTTTATCGGCTGTGTTTTTTTTGGAACGCGAAACGAGATGTAACAAGATTCTCCCACAGACCCATCTTAGCAATCCGTGTCCAGTCCATGCCAAGTATTGTGTTGGGGGCGTCTGCTGTCGATGTTGTAAAAGTGTAACCTCGAATCGCCTGCAGAAAGGTTAATTTAAATCGCTTTCATTAGTTGCAAGTAAAATAAAGTTAAAAGTATTGAATTGATCTATACAGCTTTAGTTAAGTACAAGATTTTTAGTTAACTTGCCACACAATGTATGGAGTCTGTAGACAATTTGAATGGCTTTAAGTGAATGAAGAAATAGAATAATAATAATATATGATTACTGAATAAAGAAGAAAAAAAGTTGTAAGTAAATAAAACAAAACAAAACTTTTTTGTTTGTTAAAAAGCAATGTCAAACTATTAACAATTTATTGTCTGTTTTGTTCTTGAAGTTAATATAAGTTAATCGAAGAAAATGTGATAAAAGTCGAGGGTTGAAAAAACATGACTTAATATTCAGGAAGAAATTAGCAAATATATCTTGAATTGTTTGGACAATTTTTGTCAAGGGGAACAGTCGAAGCAATAGAAATTGGGGATGGTGTGTTGTGTTCTTGGTTAGTCTCTTTTCAGCGGCTGTTCCTGCGATTCGGAGACTCACGACACTGTCGTCATTATCTCTCGCTTCCAAGATGCCTACGTCGCGTCGCATGACACAGCCGCGTTCTTTGTCGACATGCCGTCTGCTCTTTTCCTTTCATGGCTGCGAGGAGAGAATGGGTGCGGTATGGCGTTTGCATGTGTGTCAGTTTGGTTTAAACAGCTTTCTATTCCATGTCAAGTGATGCATACAACAAAAATGCATGTCTAGTTTTATTGGTGCGTGTGTGATGGCATATTCATTGTGTCATTGAGTTTTCAAACTGATCACAGCCTTGACGTGAATATGCATTGTTCAATCAATCTCTTGAGACTGACTTCGAAATGGTGAGCGGTATCTTTATCTTCTCTCTCGTCTTCGTGATTATGCGAGTATTTCTGTGCTACGAATTTGAATCGACAAGAAAGGGATTGGAAAACACACGAAACTGACATGAAATGGATTAAGAGCATGTAATGTAATTCTCAAATAGTATGAATCAAATATTCCTTCAGAGATTAAGGATTCTATTTGGGGGGTGGGGGTGGGGGATGAAAGTGCCTGGGGAGGGTGTCTTTTTCACAAGTCTCTTTTCAGCCGTTTGTTGTGAGCTCAAGACGCGCTTAGTCGTCCGCTTTGAAAGTGTCTGCATCCCACTGTAGGAGACGAACGTGTTGTAGTCGTCTTTCTACCCGTCTGTCTGTGCGTCAGCCCGTCTGCTCCTACCATTTCTTCACAAGGGATCTAAGCCACTAAGGGAGGAGAGTGTGGGTATGGTATGGGTGTGTGCTACTTACTGTTTTTCGTTTATGATAGAGGAGATATTCGGTGAATGATCAAGCTAGATTTTCAATGAAAACGGTTTTTGTTAGTGTGTGTGTAATACATTTTTCAATCAGTTGGTTGAACTTGAATCACTGCACTGCGTTACAACTCGTTTCGGTTTTTGTCTAGTACAGTTGTCTGCTTATTGTGTCTGTATTTCTGTTTAATTTAGCCACTTAAGTTTCATTCAGCCACTAATAAGAGTACTGGTATGTCAACCGTTGTAATAACTCGATACCTGAATTAAAAAATTGAAATCTTGAATTAAAAAAAATAATTATACGCTTTTGAAAATAATTATTAAAAATTTGCTAATCTGTCAAATCATTAATAGGAAAGCAAGATGGATTTTTTGTTCAGGTTTGTTCTCGCATCAAATTTAGATATTGGTTCATTTAATAACATTTAAAAAAAGGTCAGTTGTAAAGAAGAAATTGTTGAAAATACCGTCGTTTCCTGATCTGGAACGTTGCATGGGAAAAGGGAGGGAAAAGTGTTGGGTTGTTTCGTTCTCCGAGTCTATTTTCAGCCTTTCCTGCCAATTCAAGACGCACGCAGTTATCGCTCCCCGGTTTAGAAATGTCTGCATGGCGATGAAAGAGAGAATGACCCTGGCGTCGTGTTTCTGTCTGCACGTGCCTTTCCTCAATGGATCTGAGACGAAGAAGAGAGTGGTATGCCGTGTGTGTGTGTGGGTCGCCTTTCGTGTGTTTATTTTGCGATGATGGTAAACTTGTGTGTGATGTTTAGTAGTGTCATTTCCGACACGTTTTGGTGTGTATGTGCATCGGGTAATCGTTTGAATACACCAAGCTTCGTCGTTTTAAAAAAAACAACCCCGCAACGTTTCTTTTTCTCTCTCGACAACGTTAACCCTTTCACCGCCAAAGTCGCATTTTAGCACCACAGTGATTTAACACCTACGTCACCAAAAGGCATCAAATTGGGGCCTATTATCCAAAGACCCTATTGTCTTAGTTTTGGGAAGTAAGGATAGACCTAATTTTATATATGGCACAGAAGAATCCCCAACACTGCAGATGGATTTTGTTCTCTACCCAGGTAAATTTAATGGAAATGTTTGGCTAAAATATGGCTGGCGGTGAAAGGGTTAAATGTGGGAGCATGTCTGTTGATGAATGTTAACCCTTTCACCGCCAATGTCGCATTTTAGCACCACAATGGTTTAACACCCATGTCACTAAAAGGCATCAAATCAGGGCCTGTTATCCAATGACCCTATTTTCTTAATTTTGGGAGGTAAAGATGGCCCTTATATTTTATATATATGACAGAGAACTATCCCCAATACTGCAGATGGATTTTGTTCTCTACCCAGGTAAATTTAATGGACATTTTTGGCTGAAATATGGCTGGCTGTGAAAGGGTTAAAGGAGAAATTAAAACCAAAGCCAAAAAGAAAGCTAATGTGAACAAGAAATAGACTTGGACATGATGTGGAAATAGAGTTGACAACTGTTGAATTCCAGGTAACGAAGGGTAGGGATTTGAGGGGATAGGGTGGGGAGTGTGCATGTTGGGAAGGGGGGGGGGAGGGGGAGGGAGGCTTTTTTCCAGACGGTGTGAAGAGCTTCCTGGATGACTGGTGTGTGTGTGGAAAAACTTGCGGCTGTGATTCCTTGCATCGTGTGATGTGACCGCCCTTCCCCTTTTGTTGCCCACCGCTTCCTCACGAGAAATCCTTCGTGTTTCGTCGTCCGTTATGTGGGGTAACATCGTGGTTTGAGTAGAATGGATATAGCTGCTTCATGCTTTACTGACGTTTGTTGCGAAAAGATAGTTTGAATTGCTGTTAACTAAGTAAAGTTATTCGTTTTGCTCCCGCATTTCTGAAGATAAATGCATCTCATATTACAATGTATCCCATTGGACAAATTATTTCACATATTTCCTAAATGAGAATTTGCATGTTAAAAAGAAATACTAAAATTTTAAAGTTGGAAAACAATTTTTTTTTTTTAAATTTTGATTTTATTATTGATCAATTTTTTTTATTATATAAAGAACTTCCAAAAACGGTAACTTTCAACGTTTAAAAATTACTATATGATTAACGAGTGAATAAATGACTGTTTATATAAATTAAAGTCTTGCGTCGATAAAAATTGATACTTTTTTTCTCACCGAAAATTGTTACAAATTTGTTTAAAAGTAGAGTTTTACATACAAGTTCACAAATTTGTTAACTGACAAAATGCTCTGCCAAAATTAAAAGATAGGAAAAGATTTGTTTTCAAGTCTTACTACGTATTAGCAAGCCAAATTAGGATGGGGGGGGGGAAAGGCATTGTACTTTGAGCGATTTAGGTAAAGAATGAAACTGATTTCATAAAGATTTTAGAAACTTAAGTTTTGAAATTTGTTCTTGACATTTGTTGGAACGGTTTTGATCTGGAAAAGAAAGTTGCATTGTATTTTTTATTGAAAACCCCCCAAAATTCATGTGCATTTTATGACTTCGATTTGTCAGAGATTATAATATGGGATGGGAGGGGGAGGGTTGTTTGGTTTTTCCCCCCCCAAGTCTCTTTTCAGCAGTTCTTGCCAATTTTGAGACGTGCAAAGATGACCCAAACCGCTAAAAGGATAACACGCGTGCCTGCATTCTACCGCAAAAGATGACCGCTTCTGTTGTCCACCTCTTTTGTCCACTCTGCGCTGTAACCAACGTAATTCCCTTGGAAACGGTATCACGCTCAATTGGTTGTTCGATCATTGAAAAATAGAGCTGTGTGTGACATTTTCTAAAGGTTCAAGCTGTACCTAGTCAGCTGTGTAATCAAGTGCATGATGGTTCAACTAACGCGGTAGTGTGCTCTAAAAACATGATGGTGCTTTAAGTGAAAAGATTTATAGTACTATGTAGAGCATAGGTTGATTTGTAATTAGAAATGTTTGAAATGGAGTGGTGTGCTCTAAAAACGTGATGGTGCTTTACGTGAAAAGATTTATAGTACTCTATAGAGCATAGGTTGATTTGTAATTAGAAAGGTTTGAAATGGAGTGGTGTGCTCTAAAAACGTGATGGTGCTTTAAGTGAAAAGATTTATAGTACTCTATAGAGCATAGGTTGATTTGTAATTAGAAAGGTTTGAAATGGAGTGGTGTGCTCAAAACGCATCGTAGTATTTAAGTTTGGACTGAGGGTCTTCTTGTTGCTTTTATCCACCCAAGTGTTGAGACTTTGACATGTGTCCTTTCTCTTTATCAGTTTCTGCCTCTCTCTCTCTCTCTCTCTACCTCTCTCTCTCTCTCTCTCTCTCTCTCTATCTCTCTCTCTCTCTCCCCCCCCCCCCCCTGGCTCCTCTGTCTCTTTGTTTTTCTGCACGACAGTCTGCACTCATCTCTCTCTCTCTCTCTCTCTCTCTCTCTCTCTCTCTCTCTCTCTCTCTCTCTCTGTGTGTTTCTCTCTCTCTAAATTGCTTTTCTCATTACCCTGGGTAAATATATTTTTGTTTTGTTTTGTTTTGTTTTGTTTTGTTTTGTCTCTCTCTCTCTCTCTCTCTCTCTCTCTCTCTCTCTCTCTCTCTCTCTCTCTCTCTCTCTCTCTCTCTCTCTCTCTCCCCCCTGGCTCCTCTGTCTCTTTGTTTTTCTGCACGACAGTCTGCACTCCTCTCTCTCTCTTCTGTCTGTGTGTGTGTGTGTCTCTCTCTCTAAATTGCTTTTCTCATTACCCTGGGTAAATATATTTTTGTTTTGTTTTGCTTTGTTTCCTCTCTCTCTCTCTCTCTCTCTCTCTCTCTCTCTCTCTCTCTCTCTCTCTCTCTCTCTCTCTCTCTCTCTCTCTCTCTCTCTCTCTCTCTCTCTGTGTGAAGCTTGCTGTAATGAGTAGACAAAAACTTGATGTAGTTGCAGTCTTTGAGTGTGGGATGAGGGGATGTGTAAAGGGGATGGGTGGGGACTAAAACATTCCGTTGCAGGCACACAGATAGCAGCCTCCCTCGGCCCTAAATCAAGATTCACACGATTCCAGTACATCCACCCGTGCCCTGAAATGTGTCCTAAGTGCGTGGGAAAGCTCCAGTAGCATCTAAGCTGTGTCGAAGACCTATGGGAGGACTACTCTACCTGTTCAGTGCGGAGTTGTTTGGTTTGTTGTGCGACTGTTGTGTCTAACCGGTTCTGAGGCGTATCATGCGAGACTTGTAAAGTGTTTGGTTTTTCTACGTTTGTTGTGCGACTGTGTCTAACCGGTTCTGAGGCGTATCATGCGAGACTTGTAAAGTGTTTGGTTTTTCTACGTTTGTTGTGCGACTGTGTCTAACCGGTTCTGAGGCGTATCATGCGAGACTTGTAAAGTGTTTGGTTTTTCTACGTTTGTTGTGCGACTGCTGTGTCTAACCGGTTCTGAGGCGTATCATGCAAGACTTGTAAAGTGTTTGGTTTTTCTACGTTTGTTGTGCGACTGTTGCGTCTAACCGGTTCTGAGGCGTATCATGCGAGACTTGTAAAGTGTTTGTTTTTTCTACGTCAGCATAACAATATCGAGAGTCTAAAACTACGATGTAACTATGATTTTAGGATTCAAGTTGAGACGTTCGAGAAGAAAAAGAAGAAGGGTTTAAGTTTTTTTTGCGTCATAACCTTTATATTTGAAATGTTACAATTTATGATCTGTAAGAGCTAAGGTTTTGATGAGGCTGGTTTATTAATTGATTTCTATTCTGACAGAGTTCCATAAAAATGTGTGATAGATGAGCCCCACATTGAATGTTTCATGATTGCAACTCTTAAATCATTCTTTAGAAAAAACAATGAGAAGTCGCCTGAAAAGAAAAAAAATCATCAAAAAGCGCTAAACAAAAAATTAAGCATGAACACATTTTTTTTTTTACTGCAACTTGCACATTATGCTTTACAGTTTCAACAATAAAAGCAGTATACAAAAAAACGTTAATTTATTACCATACATTGAGTATGCGTTTTGTAGGGAAAGGATAGGCGATGGTGTGTGTGTGTGCAGAATGTTTTGCAGAATGCGAGGGTTCCACGTCTTTACATACAAGCCAGGAGAATGGCCGCTGCACAGCACATTTGTCCCTTGACGATTCTTTTTAACCCCTTCACTGCCGAGCCCATTTCCGGTTCTGGGGCAACTGTTTGCCAAGCCATTTTAGGTTGTTAAGTCTTATCGCAAAAATTTCTGGATAAAAGTCCATATACCCTATACTTTTCTGAACGGGAATTGAATATACTATCCTTTGAGAACACTCTCACATGCATTCGAGCATACTGCGAAAAGCATATGGATAGAAAAAGGGTAACTCTTAGAATAACCCTATGACGGATATTTCCGTGACGGGGCAGTTTATAGGTTACCGGAAGTTGACGGAAATATCCGTGATGGGGCAGTGAAGAGGTTAACAAAGCAAGCAAGACGGAGTTCCACTGGGTTTTTGAGGAGAAGACTTTTTCTGCCTGTCTGTCTGGGTATTATACTGAGTAGGTCTGTTCTTTTTTATTTGTAGCTGTTTTAATAAACTGAAAAATAAGCAAACAACCCAAGACAAGTGTTTGACCAAATTAAAGACTTACTAAAAACATATTGTTTAACTCTTAGCATCCTATAAGGTTTTCTGCTCTTCAGTCCCTGTATCCTGTAAGGATTTTCAGTTTTAGGCAGATTTTGGTTTAGTCTACTTTAACCCTTTCACTGCCGAAGTCGCATTTTAGCACCACAGTGGTTTAACACCTATGTCACTAAAAGGCATCAAATAGGAGTACATTATCCAAAGTCCCTACTGTCTTAGTTTTAGGAAGTAAGGTTTGACCTTATTTTATACATGTCACAGAAGAATCCCCAATACTGCAGATGGATTTTGTTCTCTACCCAGGTAGATTTCATTGACATTTTTGGCTGAAATATGGCTGGTGGTGAAAGGGTTAAAACAAATCACCATAAATTAATTTCTGGGCTAAGTGACTTCAAACTTTGGGAGGCATTGGGAATATCATTGATGTACATGATCCAAATGTGATCAAGAGTAAAAATCCATTTGTACCTGAAAAATTAATTTTGAGATTAAATATTTTAAGATTGCACCTTAAATCATTTAGTGTTTTTTTCAGTTTTCTCTTTTTAGAAATTCCATTGAAAAGTTAATCAGAATTTTCGTAT
Source organism: Phymorhynchus buccinoides (assembly GCA_017654935.2). NCBI lineage: Eukaryota > Metazoa > Mollusca > Gastropoda > Neogastropoda > Raphitomidae > Phymorhynchus > Phymorhynchus buccinoides. The sequence continues at coordinate 27,164,731 of CM065712.1, read as the reverse complement.
CCAGAAGAGTAAACTGAAAGATGTAAATTTGGCTGAAAGGTGAACGCTAGAACCAACAAAAGAAGAAGAAGAAATAAAATGTAATCTGTTCAAAGACAGTTGTCATTTTTGAACGGAAGAGTGTATGAAATGCTTGAATGTTGTTTTCATTTATTCGGTGGTAAATGATGACAGTTTGACAGTTAGTTTTCGGTTTTATGTGTGGTATGCTGGGAATGTGGGGGGAATGTTTCTGCGGTGTGTATTTTCAGGAAAGCGTTGGAAGATGTCTGCTGGGTTTTTAAAAAAGAGGGAGGCAACGGTCGCTGTATGCAGTTTGTTTTTTCCCCTCCTTGCAAACGGATGTCACTTCATCGCCACATTATACCTTCACCGCGCAACACCTGTCTCTCTCATCTCCCTTCAACACATGGTATTAAATGTGTGACCTCCCCGTGGGGATAGCTCCCCCACCTTCTGGAAGTTCTGTGCTTGTAACTTCCTCTAATCTGCCACTCTCTTTGACTCTGCCTTTTCCCTTTGCTTTCTATCATCTTATCTTTCTGACTTATTGGCCCATTCTCCTGCCTTTTTTCAAAAAAATTATATTTTCTCCTTTGAGCTCCTCCGAAATCGGAATGTGTCGGCTGTACGCAGCGGGGAGACCAGTGAAAACTGAAAACCGGACAACTACGTACCTTACCCACTATGGCCTGGGAACGCAGAAGAAGAAGAAGAAAATGTGTGATGGTTTTAAAGTTTGTTTTATAGTGCCGAATGATTGTCTGAAACAGTTACTAAGACATTATTTTTTTTTTTTTAAATAAAAAAAATATTTATACACAGAAAAACAAATGTAAAGATCTGCTTGCTAACCTGTTCAAAATGCATGAGCTAACGGAAGATCCTTTCACTGCAATCGTCAAAAATGTTTCGAGTGTCGTTCTCTTGGTTTCTTTTGTATGACATTCGTAAGAGCAGGTCATAATTCATTTTGATCTTGATCCTTGGAATTTTACACCAATCCTTTAACTGACTGTCATTGATTGAAATCCTTTGGTGACTTAATTGATTTTTGTTGAAATGCAAACGCATAACACTATATTAATGCTTTGACATGAACTTGCGATGTGTTTTGATGCTGGGCTGAAGGAATTTGTCTGGGTATGGTTTTGGGAAAGGGGAGGGGGCGGGGGGGAATAAAAAGTTGCGTTTCAGACAAGAGTGCTGTCCGCGTCGACCGTAAACCGAGATTCAGGAGGTTCCTGCCATGTGTATAGTGTGCCTCTAGCTGACCCGTTAGCATCTGAGCGCTGTCTTCTCAAGGGTCCCCTCCGGATGATGTAACATCACCTATCTTGTCCCAGCTTCCCTGAGGCGGTTTATGTGTGTAATGGCAGGTAACCCACTGGTATTTCCCTAATTTTCAACCTTTTTTTTTTTTTTTTTTAAATGATGAAAATGGTATATAAAAGCTGACAAATATAAGGGGGAAAGTTTATTCAATCTTAGATAATGAACACGATTCGTAATTTATTTGGGGGTAGTGTTCTTATTTTTCTATTTCTTTGTGCTTTGAATTTTCCTTGTGTGTTCATCTCTTTTAACGAAGATTATGGGATACAGATGTTTACAGAAAAGAAAGGTTTTTCATCAACAAAAATAGCTTTGAGAGCTAAGTGATAGGTAGTGTTTTTGTGTGTGTGTGTTTGCCATTTGTGGGTGTTTGTGTGATGCTTGGGGGTGTGTGTATCGTGTGTTGGGTGTGTGTATGCCAGTGTGTGTTTGTGTGGTGCATGCGTGCGGATGTGTATGCTGACATGCTCTGCTTCACAGGATCATTCACAAGCACAACACCCAGGCTTTGCTGTTTACCTCCCCTTTCCCAAGTCGTGATTCCTGTCTCCCTTACTTCGGTTCATCCGATGATCTCCCTTCCCATCACACCGTGGCTTCAATCTGTGAATACGTTTTCTTCTAAAAGCCCACTGCAGTGGAGTTAGATGGTTGGTACAAGCAGTCAAAAATAATTAAAAAAATGTTGGCGTAAAAATTTTGTGTGTGTGTGTGTAATTTGTCTTATTTGAGCTGTCTGGCAACACTTTTTATTACGACTATTGACATTTTTGTTCCTGTTCAAACACATTGCCGGTGGATATATTTTGGAGTAACATTATTGCAAAGTTTTTTTATTTTTTATATTTGTAATCATTTGAAAAGACAATTTCATGCTCTTTTAATCATAACGATTGAAGTTTTTTAGGTGCACTTTTTAGTTATAATTATTGAAATTGGTTCGTACTACATAGTCCATAAATTGCCTGAACGAGAGAGAAATAAGGTGAGGCATTAACTACTGAAACATTTAGTTTCCCCATTTTTAGTAAATTAGGGGGATTGGTAAAAGTATGAAATGGGATCGCAGAACAGAATTTGAGTACAGAGTATAATAATAAATTAAAAATTTTTTTTAAGCGGGATAGGGAATGTGTGTGCGTTTGTGTGAAAGCCCTTTTGCAGAATAATGCCGGGAATGTGTGATACCAACTACCCCTGTTGGTTTGTCCTTCCTATCGTTGGTCAAGAAATGAGCGTTGCTGACCAGTTTTTCTGCCCTGGTTTCTCCGTGCATACATCGATGGAATAATTGGCGGTATCTTTTGCTTTGTTTCGTGTTCAGATTTGTTGACTTGAATGGTAAGATTTTTCGACTTGAAAGGAGATTCCGAGTTTCTGTTACTCGTTGCTTTTATGAAAAAGGAATTGCGACTGTTTTTAAGAAAAATCGTTGATGAGATAGAATAGAATGATGATTACTTATTGCGGATGTAAATAACTTGACAATTCAACATTGTGAGACTATTTTTCGGTTAAACAAAAATGTTCATTTGAACGCATCCATGTCGAATCTAGTTAGCATGTCAGTCTTAATGATACTTTAAGTATTTGTCATTGCTTTAAACTAAATGGAAACATTCAGTTTGAAATGAAAGTATGCAAAGAACACTGACTTACTTAATCGGAATGAAACTGAAATGAAGTTTTTCATCTTTTAAATACTTCATTTCAGACAAGATTACTTAAAATATGCACTCGTTTGAACTTGTAATTCATAACTCATCATACAGAGAAAAGGAGAATCAATCATAAGTATACGACTGTTAGAAAAAAAAAAAATAAAGAACTGAATTCTGATTAATTCATATGAAAACAAAATCATTGCTAATATTTGAAAACAAAATTACAAAGAAGTCGGGGAAACAAAAATCAAATGTCACCATGTCGTCATGTTTGGGGAGTTTGGGACATAATGTGTGTGAGAAAAGGGGTGTGGGGAGATATGTTTTTTGCTGTCTAAACAGGCCAACCTCGAACGACCTAGATTCACTGACGTCTCTCAGTTTGCGATCCCCTCATCTGCAATGAAGGCTGTGTGTTCGTCCTTTTCTTCCTTCCTTCCTTCCTTCCTTCCTTCTCGCCCGTGAAGAGAAGTACCCATCTCTATCCGTTCTGTGCATTGGTCCTACGCGAAACGTCCTTCATCCATTTTGCCAGAGGTTTGTTTAAACAACATTGGTGTAGGTAGATTTGTGGTGCGGTTTGCTTTTTAAAAAAAATTGTTTTATCTTACTGGTGCTTATCTGTAGTTACAAAACCCAGTTTTTGTCATTGATCGTAAGACAGTATTGAGTAGCTTGTAGATTGAAGACTTGAGCCATGTTGTGAAAAGTCGTGGTGTGTGCAGATTAAATTTGCCTGCACTAAGTTAGGGCAAGGTATATTCTCAACTTAAAGCAATAAGCGTGCATGCATGTGTGTGTGTATGTGTAAACTAGACTTGGTTTTAGTATATTTCAAGTTGAATGAATGTTTTGGTGAAAGAACGGGTTATTGCGGGGGGGGGGGGGGGGGGGGGGGGGGGGGGGGGGTTTAACGGGTATAATTTCAGAGCTGTGCAAGCACTCCCAGCACAAGCGTCGTCATCACCACAGCACCAAGCCTAACGCAGTTGGTTTGCTACACCTTATCTCGTATCACGAGTTGTCCAACCCACACTACCCTCCATGCTGCTCTCCCCCATCTTTCAGCTTCCCTCCCCGCGATTTCCGACATCGCGAGACTTCCCTTGTTCATCCATGAAGTTCAACGTGGTCTGTTGATGGTGGTGGCATTTTCGCGGCAGTGCATCCTGTGGTATGGTATGTCCGAGGAAAGTTGCGTTGGATTTTGTTCAGTCTGAGCTGATTTCTCTGATTGTGATGGTTTCAATAGGGTGGTGATACTGTTTCTCATCAAAATGATAATTTTGTAATCTTGATTATTTTATGATTTTTTTCTTTGTTTTTGTTGGTTTGTTTTGGTTACCTGGACATACTAGTATTTTCTCAACTAAGAGTGTGTGTGCGTGTGTGTGTGTGTGTGTGTGTGTGTGTGTGTGTGTGTGTGTGTGTAAACTGTTCTTGGTTAATACACCATCTTTCATGGTTCTTATTTCCTTTGCTTGAATAAAGGGGCCGGATGTGTCAGGAAGAGAAAGGGAGGGGTGGGGGAGGGGGTTGTTTCTAACGGTATATTTTCAGAGCTATGCAAGCACTCCAACACAAGCCTCATCAACAACCTCCAGGCCTAGGGCAGTTTGCTGCTTCATCTCATCTCGCAATACGAGCTCCACCCCATCCAACCATCCATCTACACTCTGGTCCAACAGAAAGGGAGAGGTGGGGGGTGTTGTTTCTAACGGTACATTTTCAGAGCTATGCAAGCACTCCAACACAAGCCTCATCAACAACCTCCAGGCCTAGGGCAGTTTGTTGCTTCATCTCATCTCGCAATACGAGCTCCACCCCATCCAACCATCCATCTACACTCTGGTCCAACAGAAAGGGAGGGGTGGGGGAGGGGGTTGTTTCTAACGGTATATTTTCAGAGCTATGCAAGCACTCCAACACAAGCCTCATCAACAACCTCCAGGCCTAGGGCAGTTTGTTGCTTCATCTCATCTCGCAATACGAGCTCCACCCCATCCAACCATCCATCTACACTCTGGTCCAACAGAAAGGGAGGGGTGGGGGAGGGGGTTGTTTCTAACGGTATATTTTCAGAGCTATGCAAGCACTCCAACACAAGCCTCATCAACAACCTCCAGGCCTAGGGCAGTTTGTTGCTTCATCTCATCTCGCAATACGAGCTCCACCCCATCCAACCATCCATCTACACTCTGGTCCAACAGAAAGGGAGGGGTGGGGGAGGGGGTTGTTTCTAACGGTATATTTTCAGAGCTATGCAAGCACTCCAACACAAGCCTCATCAACAACCTCCAGGCCTAGGGCAGTTTGTTGCTTCATCTCATCTCGCAATACGAGCTCCACCCCATCCAACCATCCATCTACACTCTGGTCCAACAGAAAGAGAGGGGTGGGGGAGGGGGTTGTTTCTAACGGTATATTTTCAGAGCTATGCAAGCACTCCAACACAAGCCTCATCAACAACCTCCAGGCCTAGGGCAGTTTGCTGCTTCACCTCATCTCGCAATACGAGCTCCACCCCATCCAACCATCCATCTACACTCTGGTCCAACAGAAAGGGAGGGGTGGGGGGGGGGGTTGTTTCTAACGGTATATTTTCAGAGCTATGCAAGCACTCCAACACAAGCCTCATCAACAACCTCCAGGCCTAGGGCAGTTTGCTGCTTCACCTCATCTCGCAATACGAGCTCCACCCCATCCAACCATCCATCTACACTCTGGTCCAACTTGCCCTTTTATTTCCATCACCGTGGGACTTCCGTTAGCATCCTTAAAAACCGGCCCTCCTCCGCTAAAGGTGGTACTGTCGCAGCAGTGGGTATAGCACGTCTGAAGAAAGGTATCAGTCTTCTGAGGTGACTGTCTTTTTGGTGAGCAATTGATTTGATTTCTGTGACTTTTGTTTCCAAAATGGTGCATTCACATTTATTTGGTGATGTCCTTCGTGTGATGAGGTAATGATATTATCCATTTTGCAATCTTGAGGATTTTTTCCTTCTGAATACTTTCTGTTTGTTGCGTTGGCGTTATTTTCAAAGTTGTTGACTTAAAAGACTCGTTGCCGCGAATTTTTCTTCCATTTATATTTTTGGCGATTTGTTTTTTGGTGTGTGTTGGTTGTGTGCTGTGCTGCTAAACTCTGATCCACAGATCTACAGCTTTCGACTAGACGCAACCGATTCTCTAAATCATAAGCTAGGTGGAGTTACTGCCCTTTACCTGCGACATCGCCATCAGTCCCATGAATGCGTGAGCTTACTACTTGTAAGATCTGGAAAACGGTTGAGGTTGTGTGAGAACATGTTGTTTCGTGTGTTGAAACCTGTTTAATTGAAGCATGCCAAATTTTGAGATGGAAATATTAGCTAGTATCTCATGTGTTTGGTAGGGGGGAAAATAGTCTTGGAAATTGCCAAATTTATTTTTTGGGGTAAGTACATTTTAATTTATTTTAGAAAAATTAATGGCTCTTAAATACTTTGTAAAACTATGAACATTAATCTTAGATACATATTCTTTACAAAACAAATATTTACTAAGTTGAGATAAATGTTGTTTACCGTAGAAAGTTGTTTTTGGCATATTTGCAAAACGCAAGGCGTGTCCGATTTTTAAAAGTCCAAGATTAAAAACGATGTGAGACTTTCAATTTCTTTCTGTTTTCTGTATTCCCTTTAGCACATTGGTACACTACTGATTGCTGTGTTATTTGCATAAAAAGGGGGTGGGGGGATGTGCATGTTGGAAGTGGGTCAGAGAGAATGGGGCGGGGGTGGGTGGGTTTGCTAACCAAATCTATGTTTTCAGACCGAGACGAGCACACACACGCACATAGTATCACACGCCAGTTCATTCGCTGAAGCTGAAGCCATGGGCCCACCAGAACTTTGCGGAGGTTCCCCCCCCCCCCTTCATTGGTCCGTAGCCCTTTAACCCGTATGACGACACCGGAGGAGCATCGCTCTGCTTCGTCGTTCACGCGTCTGCACGTTTCGGCTAAAGGTGTAAGCTAAGGATTCAAAATTAAAACTAAAACCTCCCCGTGGGGATACCAGGGGGGGGGGGGGGGGTGTGTCTTTTGTAAAAATAGTTCCCCCACCTTCTGGAAGTTCTGTGCTTGTAACTTCCTCTAATCTGCCACTCTATTTGACTCTGCCTTTTCCCTTTGCTTTCTATCATCATCTATCCTTCCGACTTATTGGCCCCATTCTCCTGCTGACTTTTTTCAAAAAAATCTAAATAATTTGTCTCCTTTGAGCTCCTCCGAAATCGGAATGTGTCGGCTGTACACAGCCGGGAGACCGGTGAAAGCTGAAAACACATATGTACCTTACACATTATGGCCATATGGCCTGGGAACGCAAAAGAAGAAGAAACTGAAAGATAAAATACGTGCTTTGGGTTGGTGAAGTTGTATGACTTCAAGGTGATACATTAGTTCAATTGATTAGATTTAATAGAGTTAAATGAGTTAATTTACTGATGGTTTCATATTCAACTGGTTGCATTAACTTTAATTTTTTTCCGATTGATTATGCCTGTACAGTGTTGCTTCGTTACGACTTGCCCGATTGATTATGCCTGTACAGTGTTGCTTCGTTACGACTTGCCCGATTGATTATGCCTGTACAGTGTTGCTTCGTTACGACTTGCCCGATTGATTTAATAATAGCGGTGTTAACTTGTTATTCAAACTGTGCCATTTTGAATATTGAGTACCAACTGTTACAATTAGAATACCAAATAGATTTTCCTTTTGGGGGTGGGGGTGTCTAGAATTGAACTGCATAAAGAAATTTGTTAGTGAATATGTTTTTGACAGTAAGGACATTGGCTCCTTTATTTTAGATTGCTTTGGCATTGTACAATTTGGTCTCCTTTTTTCTTTATTTTATTTTTTAACGATTTCCTCCCTTTGTTTTTCCTTAATTGAAAGTAAGCAATTAAACATAAACACACCAACAAATCCCCCCCACAACAAACAAACAATACATAGGGAGAACTAAACTAACCTTTTTCTCCTCTTTAAAATATTTGAAGACATTGAGATTTGGAATAAAAATGGGGAGATCATAACATTTTGGGAAGTATGCAAAAATGTGTGTGGGGCGGTGGGGGGGTTGCTTAACAGCCTTGTTTCAGAGAGTTCTAAGCGAGATCACCCTGACCCCGTAGTCCTGCAGGCTGCATATGTTTCATCCTCGCCCTTCTCCCCACTTCTGAAAGGGAACGTCGTCATTTGGGTATTGCTTTCCTGCTGGTGTACTACGCCAGACGCGTCAACTAGTGTACCACTTTGGGGAGAGTTTGGATTGAGAGAGAGAGGGGGGGTCACCGTTGTGATGCTTGCTTCACCCTGCTGCTGTCTTCTTCCCCTGGTTCTGCCTCAAGTGTTTTGAAGGAAAGAGTTTGGGGGATGTGTGTGAGAGAGAGAGAGATTTTGTCATTACTTTCATGGTGTTTCTGTGAATATTAAGTTTTAAAATGTAAAATCTTTTTATCCTTTTAAGATAAGCACATGCTTGTAGTACATACACACACACACACACACACACACACACACACACATAGAGGAAAGACATAACATGTGAGAGGATAGACTGTGGAAAGGGGGGTGGGGTTCGAAAGAAGAGTGGGGTGACAAGATGAATGAAAGGTGGACTGTGTGATTGGGAAAAGTGAACTGTTGCGTGGATATTGCAGGGGGGGGGGGGGGGGGGGGGGAGTTAATGATAATATTTTCAGATCAGACAAGAGCCCACCCTGACCCATTCTGCCTCCCATCTGTAGCCCTCGCCTCAACAACGAGCTTTCCTGCCCCGTCTCTCGCACGCACTTCTGCCTTCACACCTCATCCAGAAGACGTAATACGACCAACCTACGCTTCACTGTACCATCACACGCAGCCAACAAGCTCCTCCGCATGCAGTCAGACGTAGCGTAGCGCCCCTGTACGTCGCCTGTCCCTCGCCTTCCAACTTCGTACCTTGTGTGTGGACTGAGGACTTCGACCCCTGCCCATCCTTCTCCCGTAGACTCCGCGCATTGTGTCCGGATGTGACAACTAGATGCCCACCCCCTCTCCACCTTCGTCCGTGCCGTGTGTGTAAGCATCGGACATCAATTACAGCCCACCTCTCTCCGATCGACTCTGTACCTCATGTTTGGACTAAGGACTTTGACACCGCCCATCCCCCTCTCCACTTTACTCCATGCCATCTATGATATCGGCCACTGCCCACCTCTCTCCAACCGACTCCGTACCTTGTGTATAGACTAAAGACTTGAACACCGCCCGTCCCCCTCTCCACTTTACTCCATGCCATCTATGATATCGGCCACTGCCCACCTCTCTCCAACCGACTCCGTACCTTGTGTATAGACTAAAGACTTGAACACCGCCCATCCCTCTCCACTTTACTCCATGCCATCTATGATATCGGCCACTGCCCACCTCTCTCCAATCGACTCTGTACCTCATGTTTGGACTAAGGACTTTGACACCGCCCATCCCCCTCTCCACTTTACTCCATGCCATCTATGATATCGGCCACTGCCCACCTCTCTCCAACCGACTCCGTACCTCATGTTTGGACTAAGGACTTTGACACCGCCCATCCCCCTCTCCACTTTACTCCATGCCATCTATGATATCGGCCACTGCCCACCTCTCTCCAACCGACTCCGTACCTTGTGTATAGACTAAAGACTTGAACACCGCCCATCCCTCTCCACTTTACTCCATGCCATCTATGATATCGGCCACTGCCCACCTCTCTCCAACCGACTCCGTACCTCATGTTTGGACTAAGGACTTTGACACCGCCCATCCCTCTCCACTTTACTCCATGCCATCTATGATATCGGCCACTGCCCACCTCTCTCCAATCGACTCCGTACCTCATGTATAGACTAAGGACTTGAACACCGCCCATCCCTCTCCACTTTACTCCATGCCATCTATGATATCGGCCACTGCCCACCTCTCTCCAACCGACTCCGTACCTTGTGTATAGACTAAAGACTTGAACACCGCCCATCCCTCTCCACTTTACTCCATGCCATCTATGATATCGACCACTGCCCACCTCTCTCCAACCGACTCCATACCTTGTGTATAGACTAAGGACTTTGGTCTCTCTCTACCCATCCCCTCTCTACTTTTCTCCATGCCTTGTATGTAACTGTCAAGACATCAACCACAGCCCATCCCTCAGTCTGTTGATCATCCGTTATTGTTTGTATAACCAAATCTGTGCTGTCTGTGATTACAATTACCAGTAGTAGTCTGTACTGTTGAGTCTACAGTTTTTCTATTATCATCTCAAGGTTTCAACAACCTGGTACAAAAAAATACAAACCTGCTTTTGCATCTGTGACATCTGTACCCCGAGTCTATGCTCCGTTGTGTTGTGTTTTCAACAAAGATTAAATGTGCTGTCCTCTTGTGTATGTTGTCTGCAGTTTTCTGAACAACAGTCTTCAGTATCTTGTCTATCACTTTGGCATTAGAACCAGCAGAAAAAAAAGAAACAAAACTAACTTGCCTTCTTTACATGTGTCTGTACCAACGAGTATATGGCCTCTTATGTTACAAGCGTTTTCCCATAAAGATGAAAATTTGTCTGTTGCATACGTTATCGTCTTTCTCTCCGAGTCCTCAATCTGCCATCCTGCTCTACTTTGCATGAGTAATAATTTCGACAGTCGTGCTCTCTTGTATCCCCTGTGTCGTGGTATCGGCAATAGCAAGCGGTAAACAATATGGATCTGTATAATTTATATAATCCATGTAATGGCATAAGATTGAAAAGAATAACCAGTGTCTACATAGTCTGTTAATATTCTGACTGTTGTGTTTACTGTCACAGTTTTTCATATGTTGTTGTTTGCATTGAATCGGCCTCTTGTCTAAATTCTTCTGCCTGAACTCTTGCATTTCCTTCACAAATATCTTTTCTCTGATTGTCTGATGTCGCTCACATAAATGTAAAGTTTGAGCTGGATCGGCAGAATTTACGAATGACTTTGCTTTTGTTTTTATTATCTCCCCTTGTGTCAATTTTCGGTCAAAATGGAGCGGCCTCCCTTCTCTTTGTGATAGTGATTTGGTTAGGCCCTTTTATGTAAGTGTAGTCAAATTACAATTTACATGCTATCGTTTCTGCTTGCGGTTAGTAGGTTTTTTTCTTCACCGGGCATGGGAATTGTCAGTCTTTTGGCTGATTTCAGCTTTTTGGATCCTCTTCAGTCTTTTTTTGTGCATGTTTCAGCTTTTTTGATGGTCCAAGAGGACATTTATGAGATAAAAAAAAGAAGCCCAATGAGTAAAACTTAAGTTATTGGTTATAAATGAATGCAAAATGAACTAAATATATCAGTCTTATCTCTAATACTGTTTTTAAGGCTTAGATAACAGAAGAAGCTTCATTTTCTGGGGGCTGTATCCCAACACACACGGTTTTCAGTTTAAATTTTTTTTTATTCCTTGTTCCTATGCTTGCTTCCAGACCCCAATTTTCAGTCTTTTTTGTCTTCTCGAATTCCCTCCTTCATATTTTCCCCTTTGATGTATGTGTATGTACTGAATCCTTGTTTTTATTTGCACTTTCTTTTACGTAGCCGGAGATCTGAAGTAATATATAACCTACAAAAATAGGACTGATCTATTTATGCAAAGTGAATAATAAATGATATGCTATATGATCCTTCTGCATTGAAAATTGGTTTCAAAATTTGACCTTGAATGATGAGATCTTGAATAGGGCATTTGCCACGAGTGTTTGTTCTCTATACTAGACTAGTAATTTACCAGCAGTCCTTCTACCCGAGGTACGCTGACCTTTCTAATTCAACTCTTCTAAATTCAATTTTGTGAAAGTTAAGGTTGCCGCCACTCGGCAAATGCCCTATTGGAACTGTACTGAACTAATTCAATGACCGAATCTGAATATGTATTGAATCCGTCGTCATCAGTCTGTTTGACTTTATCACTTTTCTTATCGCTGTATGGCTTGCCTTTGTGTGGTGTTTGTGGGACGGTTGTTCCCAGGTGTGTTTTCGAAGCATGAATTGAAAACAAGGACCCGACTTTTCCTTTTTTTAAAAATCTATTTTGATTGTTAGAACCATTCTGCTGCAGTACGCAAAATTGGTTTGGTTGTATGTAGAAGTCATGAGCGTTTTCCATGACTTGGTAGACCAACTTCGCCCTTGCCTTAGTAAGGAAAATTCATTTCTTTTGTAGTCTTCACACTTTTCACTGAGAAACCTTTTCTTTGTTTTTAACACATACAGTATTTTCTGAGCTTTACTAACCAACCAAGTTATGTTGTGCGTTTTTTAAAATGTTCGGTGTCCTTTTATTGTTGAAAAAGTGATCAAGTGGACTTGACACAGCCTCCCGGTTTTATTTTATCTACTTTAGTTAAGTCGTAAATGCCGACCATTATTGCTGTCCTAAAAGTTGATCTTTTCTTGGCGTTTAACGGTGGGTGTGCAAAGCTTGGTGTGTAGCATGTCTTGTTAAAAGCAACATTTACGCAAGAACTGTATTAGTGTAAGCTTTGAGGGCTCACTTGATGAGCGTTATTCTATTTTATAATCTTGTCTTGGCTAGCAAAATCTACGATCTTGCTTGTAGAGAAAACTACTTATTAGTTACAGCAGGTTTTAAATTTATATCAATTTATTTACCAGACTATTTATTCTTTTTACTTTATTGTTTAAACGCAACATGTTACTTTATTGTTTAAACCCAACATGTTACTTTATTGTTTAAACCCAACATGTTTTTTTAAAGGTCTATCTTAACGCTGTAAATCGCATGGGGGCGTTACATTGATAAACTGTGAGCAATTGTTTTCGTAGTTCCTTTTTGAATGTTCTTTCTTGGGTATTTCTATTACTAGTATTAGATTGCATTATTCTCTCCTGCTTCGCTCCCTTTGATCAAGTCGAGGACTTGTGATCTGCGGTGATTATCCTTGTGCTGTGTGGCTCAGACATTATTTCTCTTCTGTGTACTTCGCACATTTGCAATCTTTTACTTAACTCTTTGGTTTATGTATCTAGAGAAGTTTCAACTACTGTTCATTCCTGAGAACCTCTTTAGCTGCTGAGAAATTTTTATCCCGTTGATTCCTACGGGCCTCTTTTGCTCGTAATATCATGCAACATGATGCAACTGTTTTTAACTTTGCTCTTCTGTAATTGCATTGCAATGAGTGTTTTTTCCCTTTTCTTACTGGGGCAAGTATTGTTTATGAAAGAGAAACAGGCTGCTGAAAATATGCCGCATGTTCACAATAACATAACACCCCCTCTATACAGTTTTACTCTCTCTGGAAACCCAGGAATAGGGAGATAAGAGAGCTCTATAAAGCTAGGAATCTGCAATTGCTCCTATTCAACCTCAAAAGCGGCTCTCAGGAACGAAAGAGTTGATCATTGCAATGTCACTAGGGCGTGTGTGTCAGTATTTCTCTTCTCTGTCCGTTCCTTGGTATCCTCTAAGTTGTAACCAATATTTTATTTTCAGTTTTATTGTTGGGGATCCCATGTGGTCGAACGAATGTTGCGATAAACGGGTTGTGGTAGTGAACCGTTAAAAGATTGACCCAAATCACTGTAGTTTGGCTGATGTGTTGTGGGTTTGATGGTATCTACAATGGTGTGAACCTTTGCTGTTTTAATTGTCCTTGTGGCATCGGGTAATGGTCCTTTGAGATTCACTGTTGCTCCAATAATATCTAACAAATAGTATGTCATTGACTTGTGTTATTATTAACAAGAGCTCAGTAACCAATTATAAAAATTATTTGGAAGGAATATATAAAACAAGTGAATAACCAGTAAATGTATTCAATGTTTTGAACATTATTAAAGTATCAAGTAACAAAAAATCAATTTTAATACTGGAAAAAAAACACGCCAGCGAAGTTCAGAATGCTTATATTTTTGTAACTGTTTAAATGTTAATAGTAGTTTCCTTGTCACCATTTTGGTAAATTACGAATGTGATGATATGACAGAATGTACATTTTTGTACTAATTTTAAAATAATGTTGAAACAAGAAAGCAATTTCTCTTTAAAAAAAAAAAAAAACCAGGAATTTTTTTTCATGATTTGTTTAAATAATAATAATAATAATAATAATGAATATTTAGGGCGCTTAATCTTAATAAAAGCCCTAAGCGCTTACAATCATGATAAAAACAATACTAACAAAATGAAAAGCTAGACAACACACAAAACACTCACACGAACTTGAGGTCAAACACACGCACACACACATACACACACACACACACACACCAACAAAACACACACACGCGCGCGCGCACACGCACACACATAACTCAATGGATAACCTTTGCAGGAGGAGGAGGAGAAAGATTATGTTTTGAAGAGAGTTGTTTTGAGGGAGGACTTGAAAGAAGAGGCTGTTTGAAAGTAAACATTTAAACTACCTGGTGAGCACACACCATTTAAATGATTTTGACCTTTCAACTGACAATAATCCCTTCCCCATCATTTGGATAACATGAATTTCATGAAGTGAAATAAAGATAAACATTTAAGCTACATGGTGAGCACACACCATTTAAATGATTTTGACCTTTCAACTGACAATAATCCCTTCCCCATCATTTGGATAACATGAATTTCATGAAGTGAAATAAAGATAAACATTTAAGCTACATGGTGAGCACACACCATTTAAATGATTTTGACCTTTCAACTGACAATAATCCCTTCCCCATCATTTGGATAACATGAATTTCATGAAGTGAAGTTTCAGTCAGTCACATATTTTTTTCCTTTTGTATCTTCTGGAATAATGAAACAAAATGTTTGTCAATTCCTTTGACATTTGTTGTTAATTTGATGAAATTAATATTTGAAAAATAGGAATTTGCCTTGGTCTTGACACTTCATTCATTTGAAGCTTTCAATATTATTGCAATTTTAGAGAAATGACAATCACATTGGAATTTTGACTGTTCATTTTTTCCCCCCCAGCTTATGTGAAAAAAAGGTTGGGTTTATTTTCTTTGATGCACCATGTTAACTTTGACCCTTGCCCTTTTAGAATTGAAGGTCAGTTGAAGGTCAAGGTCATTGGCTGGTCAGAGCACTGGGGAAAGCCTACCTCCCCCTCCACCCTTGAGAGAAAAAAAAAGGAAAAAAGAAAAAGGGTGGAGTTAGGGTTGGGTAGCCGGCTCGCAGCTCTTTATAAAAACAATTTACCGCAAAATTAAGTTCAACTGAACTATAAAAAAAAATTGAAGTTCATTTTTAAAAAATAACGGACTTATAAAATTAATGAACAAAATTTGAGAACAATGAATAAACAATTTTTGGAAAAAATAACGAACAAAGTTGTTTAAATTCCGATTCATGAGTAAGATAAGCAACCTAAATGACAAATGTCAAAATGAAACAACCAAATGACAAAAAGTGCGTAATGAAAGAAAAAAACAAATGAAAAATTAATAAATGAAGTGAAAAATTAATGAAGAAAATAGAACTAGAAACAAGTATACAGTATGTATTGGCAAAGAGAATTAAAAAATGTACAGAAAAGAAAATTCATGAAGAAAGTATAATAAAATATTATGACATTTTCATGTTGGAACCAACAATTTGATAAAAGAAGAAAAAGAAGCCTAAATAAACTTTAAACTTTATTCTGGTGTTCGAGTTTGATATCCTTGCAATGTGGATGCTTGCGTGAATGTGTGTGCGTGTACGCATTGATGTTTTTCTGTGTCGGTCGAAGGCTTTGTGTACGTTACATGCAGAAAGCACATGCGCTTATCCTATTCGCTTATTCCTTAGTGGTACTTTTACTTATTTGCGGATATGTGCAGGAGGTTTCTGCATGTAGCGTACACACAGCCTTGATGTCCACCTCCACTCTATTTCTCTTTCTCAGTTTCTGTCTATCTCTTTGTCTCTGTCTACTTCTGCCTGTCCTCTCTCTCTCTCTCTCTCCATTCCAACTCTCTCCCAACAACAAATCTGTCTCACTGTCACCTTCCTCTCTCTCTCTCTCTCTCTCTCTCTCTCTCTCTCTCTCTCTCTCTCTCTCTCTCTCTCTCTCTCTCATACTGTCTCCCTCCATTACAACTCTCTCCCAACAACTGTGTCTCACACACTGTCTCTCCCCAACTATCTCCCAACAAATCTGTCTGTCTGTCACCTTCCTCTCTCTCTCTCTGTCTCTCTCTCTCTCTCTCTCTCTCACATACTGTCTCCCTCCATTCCAACTCTCTCCCAACAACAAATATGTCTGTCACCTTCCTCTCTGTCTGTCTGTCTCTCACACACTGTCCCTCTCCATTCCAACTCTCCCCCAACAACAAATCTGTCTCGCTGTCACCTCTCTCTCTCTCTCCCTCTCTCTCTCTCTCTCTCTCTCTCTCTCTCTCTCTCTCATACTGTCTCCCTCCATTCCAACTCTCTCCCAACAACAAATATGTCTGTCACCTTCCTCTCTGTCTGTCTCTCTCTCACACACTGTCCCTCTCCATTCCAACTCTCCCCCAACAACAAATCTGTCTCGCTGTCACCTATCTCTCTCATTGCAATCATTGCACACAATCAGTACATCTGCACTTCAGTCAAAAAGAAATACATAACAACATACAGTGCTGAATCTTGATAGAAATCGAAGCACACGCGCGTTAGCATTCATAACGCAAACAAAATCGCAATACAAAGCGAACACACACGGATGACATAAATGGAACACAGCAGAAACGGACCTAATGGCAGGAGAGAGAAGAGAAAGAGAGCGGAGCTTTAATGACGGGGGGAACACTAGGTGGGTTTTGAGGTTAGCGTTGAAAGCAGAGGGGGTCGGTGGGTGGCTGAGGGAAAGAGAAAGTTTGTTCCAGGAGGTCGGTCCTGAGACGGCAAAAGAGCGCCGACCAACAGCTGAAAGCTTATACCCAGGCATATGGAGAGAAAGCTTATACCCAGGAAAGCTTATACCCAGGGATATGGAGAGAGCTTATACCCAGGGATATGGAGAGAGCTTATACCCAGGGATATGGAGAAAGTTTATACCCAGGCATATGGAGAGAGCTTATACCCAGGGATATGGAGAGAGCTTATACCCAGGGATATGGAGAGAGCTTATACCCAGGGATATGGAGAGAGCTTATACCCAGGGATATGGAGAGAGCTTATACCCAGGGATATGGAGAGAGAGCTTATACCCAGGGATATGGAGAGAGCTTATACCCAGGGATATGGAGAGAGCTTATACCCAGGGATATGGAGAGAGCTTATACCCAGGGATATGGAGAGAGAGCTTATACCCAGGGATATGGAGAAAGTTTATACCCAGGGATATGGAGAGAGCTTATACCCAGGGATATGGAGAGAGCTTATACCCAGGGATATGGAGAGAGAGCTTATACCCAGGGATATGGAGAGAGCTTATACCCAGGGATATGGAGAAGAGAGCTTATACCCAGGGATATGGAGAGAGCTTATACCCAGGGATATGGAGAAAGTTTATACCCAGGGATATGGAGAGAGAGCTTATACCCAGGGATATGGAGAAAGTTTATACCCAGGGATATGGAGAGAGCTTATACCCAGGGATATGGAGAGAGCTTATACCCAGGGATATGGAGAGAGCTTATACCCAGGGATATGGAGAAAGTTTATACCCAGGGATATGGAGAGAGCTTATACCCAGGGATATGGAGAGAGCTTATACCCAGGGATATGGAGAGAGCTTATACCCAGGGATATGGAGAGAGCTTATACCCAGGGATATGGAGAAAGTTTATACCCAGGGATATGGAGAGAGCTTATACCCAGGGATATGGAGAAAGTTTATACCCAGGGATATGGAGAGAGCTTATACCCAGGGATATGGAGAAAGTTTATACCCAGGGATATGGAGAGAGAGCTTATACCCAGGGATATGGAGAGAGAGCTTATACCCAGGGATATGGAGAGAGAGCTTATACCCAGGGATATGGAGAGAGCTTATACCCAGGGATATGGAGAGAGTTTATGCCCAGGGATATGGAGAAAGTTTATGCCCAGGGATATGGAGAAAGTTTATGCCCAGGGATATGGAGAGAAACAGGGTCAACCACTGATATTTAATAAACGGGTGAAAACTAGCCGTCTGTAAAGACTAAACCAGTCAGTCATTTTCCGACCATGACATCCACATTGCAAAGGAAGACCTCTGCTACTCTGGAGGGATGGGCTACATTTGGTGCACATGTCAACAGCGGAGATGCCCTTTTCCCCGGATACATCCCCACTCTCGGTCAAAGGGGCTGGCATTGGAGACAGTCCTTTGAAAGCACCAACTATAATCCCTTTGGTTCCAGCAGTAAGCCAAATTTTACACAAAATTCAGATTTTGATTTTACAAATAGTTCCCCCACCTTCCGGAAGTTCTGTGCTTGTAACTTCCTCTAATCTTTCACTCTCTTTGACTCTGCCTTTTCCCTTTGCTTTCTGTCATCTACTATCTTTCTGCCTTATTGGCCCATTCTCCTGCCTTTTTTCAAAAACATCTTCACAATTTTCTGCTTTGAGCTCCTCCGAAATCGGAATGTGTTTGGCTGTACGCAGCGGGGAGAGCAGTGAAAACTGAAAACCAGACATACGTACCTTACCCATTATGGCCATATGGCGTGGGAACGCAGAAGAAGAAGAAGATTTTGATATTATAGTTCCTTACTATATTATATAAGGCGCAGGGGTCTCGGTCTAGGAAAACAAAGTATCGCCTTATGAAAATACAGTATATTTCATGAGATGTAAGGGGGGAAAAACTCTGAAAACTTGAAAGCACTGAGAGAGTGCAGCCCTTGGCAGAGAAAAAGAAAGAAAATAAACCACAGATCTATGTAAATCAATGCTTTATTTCTTGCTTAACCCTTTCACCACCAGCCATTTTTCAGCCGAAAAATACCATTAACCCTTTCACTGCCAATGTCGCATTTTAGCACCACAATGGTTTAACCTTTACCGGACTTCTGGGGTCGCCCACGACCCCTTGACACACAAAACATGTTATATCTCTAAAACTATTTAAGCAATCTTCATGAAACTTCATGACATTGTCAAAAACGTAAATGGCTTTAAGTGTGTTAAATTTCATTAATGTGTATAAAATATAAATGACGTAATATGACGCGTAATTTTGATATACCTGTCCAGATGACGGGGGTCTCCCACGACCCCTACTTTAAAGAGCACTGCAGTGCATTGAGTAGGGGTCGTGGGAGACCCCCGCCATCCGGACAGGGATAAACACATGGTGCCTCTTTGACAAGTAGGGGTCGTGGGAGACCCCCGCCATCCGGACAGGGATAAACACATGGTGCCTCTTTGACAAGTAGGGGTCGTGGGAGACCCCCGCCATCCGGACAGGGATAAACACATGGTGCCTCTTTGACAAGTAGGGGTCGTGGGAGACCCCCGCCATCCGGACAGGGATAAACACCTCAGAATTTGCTCTTTGCTGAGTAGGGGGTCGTGGAAGACCCCCGCCATCGTGTCCGTGTAGTCCAAAGCATGATCCGGTAAAGGTTAACACACATGTCACTAAAAGGCATCAAAATAGGACCTATTATCCAAAGACCCTATTTTCTTAATTTTGGGAGGTAAGGATAGGCCTAATTTTATATATGTCACAAAGGAATTCGCAATATTGCAGATCTTTTATTTTCTCTACCCAGTTGTGTTTAACGGTATTTTTGGGCTGAAAAATGGCTGGCGGCGAAATGGATTTTATTTTCTCTACGTTATGTTTAACCTTTACCGGGCGTCTGGGGTCGCCCATGACCCCTTGACACACAAAACATGTTATAGGGGAAGACTATTTAAGCAATCTTCAAAATTTCATGGACTTTGTAAGAAGCCCATGGCTTATCTCATGAAACAGACACTTTTCAGTCAAATTTGTGCATTGAGTAGGGGTAGTGGGAGACCCCCGCCATCCGGACAAAATAAACACTGGAATTCGCTTCTTTGCTGAGATAGGGGGTCGTGGAAGACCCCCGCCATCGCGTCTGTGTTTCAAACCCATGATCCGGTATCTCTAAAACTATTTTTTTTGGCTGAAAAATGACTTTGTCGGCGTAAATGGTTTTCCCTGGACCCCTAAAATAAAGATATCTGCAGTATTGCGAGTTCCTCGTGTGACATCATTAGGGGAATCCGGGGCTCTTTGCTGAGTGGGGGGGTGGAAGACCCCCGCCATTATCTCATGTCATTTCAGTCAAATTTGCCCATGAGACGAATGCGGTAAAGGTTAACGCTCGTTTCATGGGCTGAACTGAAATTTGCTTCGAAAGGGTGAGATAATTGGGGTGGGCTTCTTAAAATATCATGCAATATTGCGACCCCCTCTTCCCCTATATATTAACATTAGGCCTATCCTTACCTCCCAAAATTAAGAAAATAGGGTCTTCGGATGTTTCACTCACAACAAAGGAAATACCTCCATTACTCCGTCAAATACCATAGCAACAATGCAACAATGGCGTCGTGTCATCCATCCCACCGGCACACACGGCCTACTTGTACCGAATAGTGTGATGGACTTTAAAGTGTGCGCAAGATCTTGTGCATGCGTCCGCACACGGGACCTCGGTTTTTGAAAAGCCTCATCCGAAGGACTTTTTCCCCCTAACTGACGTCAGGTACCCATTTACACCCGGGTGGAGTGAGGAAGATAGGAGTAAAGTGCCTTTCCCAAGGACACACCACTGTGAACCGAGCTGGGTTCGAACCCGCGCACTCGCAAACCTGACGGATTACGGGCTAGCGACTCGGACTTTAACCAACTGAGCTACAGCGCGTATCTAATTCGAACTATGCGTGCGCACGATAAAGTGTATTGCGTTGGCTAACATGTTTAAGGAAATCGATAATATGTTGTTAACATTCGTGGCCAATCTAATATAATGGACCATTCGGTCGATGGATCAGGTTTCCATTAAGATTACCCAGAAGCTAAAGGGAGATAACTGAAACCCGCTTCGTTCCGCACACATGTTTCAGTAATTAGCGCCCTTTGGGTTTTTTGGGACATAATTTGTTAATTGAGAGAGAGACAGAGATAGAAACAAAGAGAGAGAGACAGAGACAGAGAGAGAGAGAGAGAGAGAGAGAGAGAGAGAGAGAGAGAGAGAGAGAGAGAGAGAGAGAGAGAGAGAGATAGAAACAGAGAGAGAGAGAGAGAGAGAGAGAGACACATAGAGAGAAAAACAGAGAGAGAGAGAGAGAGAAACAGAGAGAGAGAGAGAGAGAGAGAGAGAGAGAGTCTGTCTCTCTCTCTCTCTCTCTCTCTCTCTCTCTCTCTCTCTCTCTCTCTCTCTCTCTCTCTCTCTCTCTCTCACACACACACACACACACACACACACACACACACACACACACACACAAACAAGACAGAAAGAGAGAGAGAGAGAGAGAGTGAGAGAGAGAGAGAGAAAAAGAGATACATAGACAGAGAGAGGTGGGGGAGGGGAGGGGGTGCAATAGGAGAGAGAGACAGAGGGGACGGGGACAAAGAAGGGAACACCCAACGCAAACAAAGAATGCATGTCTCCAAAAATCCTTCCATTGTGAGTTTAGAAACAAAACAAAACAATAACAACAACAACGAACAGAAAAACAACAATAACAACAACAAAAAGCTTT
>CM065712.1:27125529-27138029 GCA_017654935.2 Phymorhynchus buccinoides | reverse complement strand
GGGAAGACACACACACACACACACATACACACACACACACACACATTATCTTTTTCTGTCTCTGTCATTATCTCTCTCTCTCTCTCTCCTCTCTCTCTCTCCTCTCTCTCTCTCCTCTCTCTCTCTTCTCTCTCTTTCTCTCTCTCAAATATTGGCACACACATGATAAATGCACAAAACACATATGTACACACGCATACACACAGTGGACACACACATATGTACACACACGCGCGCGCGTGCGCGTGCATGCACGCACCTATGCAGGCACATGTGCTACCAAATTATGGAAAGGTTCAATTATAAGTACTTGATTTCAAGCGGTTTTTTTATTATTATTAATTCGTTCAGTCTGCCAGAGATTATTCATCTATTCTCTGGGAGACCACTCACTGAAACCATTAGTCAGCGCTCATAAACGTACCATTAACCCCTTGACTGCCAGAGAAAAATTAAACAAACATTAATTGTACAAATCATGCCACGAAAAAGACAACTGATAGAGCCAATCTGGCAAAATGGTCTGGGGATATAACTCTCTTGACTGTGTTAGAGCAAAAGCCAGCATATCAGAGTTATTCCTCTTCATCTGATGACATAATCAGTGATGTCATCAAGTCAGTACGTGATACGTTATACGGCAGTCAAGCTACTTCTGACTATACATCTTCAGATATTCTTCCACTGTTCTACTGTTCAATAAGCGCATGCGCTTATGTGTGTGACTGTATGTTGTAGTGTGTGTGTGTGTGTGTGTGTGTGTTTGTGGTTGGTTTGTGTGTGTGTCTGCTACACACCATGAACTGCCACCTTTCGGGGGTTGCCATTTTTACAAGGAGTAAAAGAGCAACACAAACTGTGGAATAGAGCAAAGACAACTTGCAGCCAGCAGCTTAACGCACGCGGGTGGAGAGGAGTAGGTGGGCTCCCCCTGACTGGTTTTGGGTGGCAGTGGTGGGTCATCTTATATATATTTTCGAAATCTGTATGTCTGTCTGTCTGTCTGTCTGTCTGTCCCTTATGCACGGCCACAGTTCTCAACCGATCGACACCAAATTTGGCATCAAGCATCCTTGGCACCCTCCGAAGGTCATGCCGTCCTTACTTTTCGGAAATCTCCGCCAAGGGGACGTGGGGAGGGGGGGGACCGAAAATCGTTAAGGGGCCATAACTTCCACACTGCAGGTCCTAGAGTCTTGAAACTTGGCATGGATGTACTTTCGCTTATGGCCGTTCTGATGATGGCGTAACAATGAAGGTCAAGGTCAAGGTCAGGGAGATCGGTATGCCTTGAAAGTGGTAGGGGTTTAATGATTGGGTTTTACTGTCCCACGCATATCTCCCGAACTGCTTTACCGAATCGTTTCCAGTTTTGTGTGGTGGCGTGTCACCATGAGAGAAGGCATCCGCGCATAAATTATCGCCTTCGTGACCTTCACCTTGGCGTATGACCTTGAAAACCGAAAATCTTTAAGGGGCTATAACGTCCACACCGTTGGTCTTAGGGACTTCAAACTTGGCATGTAGGTACTTTGGCTTATGGTTCTTCTGATGATTGCATACCGATCAAGGTCAAGGTCAAGGTCATGGAGATCGGTAGGCCTTGAAAGTGGTAGGGGTAAAAATTTTTATTTTCAGCCACAAAAGTAAAAAATATAATATTTCAGGACCCGGACCCTGTGAAAACGGTACTCAGCGCTACCGGTACTTGGCGTTACCTGTAAAAGGTGTTACCGGTACTAGGCGTTACCGGTACGGGGCGTTGCGCTAGTTTGATTAATTGATGATTGATTGATTGATCATCATCATCATCGTCATCATATCATCTGCGATCTGATTATCATCATCATCATCATCATCATCATCGTCATCGTCATCATCATCATCATCTTGATTGATTGATCATCATCATCATCATCATCACCATCATCATCATCATCATAGCCATCATCATCACCATCATCATTAGTTTACCTGAACGAGAAGAACGCCACATTTAGAGTTGGTCATCTCGTGCATCTTCTGCAGTCCGAGCCAATGGTCGCACCGACACGTCACCGAAACCTTCAATGTCAACACACACACACACACACACGGCACGCCGGCGCGCGCGCGCGCGCACACACACACATACACACACACACACGCGCGCGCGCGCGCACGCACACACACACACACACACAACACCACATACACACACACACAAACGCATGACCTAAGCAAGAACAAGGAACATAAACTCATGTCTGCCCAGAACGCTCTTACTGCATTTAAAAATATGGTTTGATTTGCTGAATCCATCGACTATTTATTTATGTTATTTATTCATTTATTTATTCATGTATTTATTTATTCAGATATTTATTTTCACTTATTTATTTGCTTATCTATTTATTTATCTATTTACTATTTATTTATGCATCTATTTATTATACGTTGTAGAGATAGATCATTTATACATAATGTATTGTTAAGAATTCAGGACTTTACTGGTGGTGGATTGCTTCTGGCTACTAATGTCCCATGTGTGGCTGTTCCAGACCGGAGGACGTTAAGCATATTCATATATATACTATCACTGTGTTGTGCAACTGTGGTTTTGTTATAAACGGACCAACATTATTACTTTAGATTTGTCGAAGCAATTCGTGTACTTAGTAACACATGTTACACCCTGTTCTTCGGTTTAGTTTGATAAACTATCCATTTTCTGTTTATACACGAGTATAAACGTACAAGAATTGAAGAAGAAAAAACAACCACACCATTTAAAACGGCCTTTTACTATATATAGCTTGCTTGAATAAAACTTTTTTTGTGTCCAATGTATGTGTTTGTGAAACTAAGAAAGAAACTCAATAACTTTAACTTTACGATTTGTTCTGTGTTCTGAAAAGAAGAAAATAAAAATAAAATAATGTGCTGATTTACTTTTTCTCCCAATGGGGGAGATAAGACAATGCCTATATGCAACGACAGCTGTTTCGTCCTGTAGAAGGACTCTTCAGTATTGCATCTATGTCGGCGGCAAAATGGAAGGAGAGAGAGAGAAAATGGAGTTTTACGTCGTCTCTGGTCTCAAATCAGACACATATGGGACATTTGTAAATACAAAAATGGTGGTTACAATACTGGAGGCAATGCCCGGGAGGCAGTACAAAACCAGTAAAGTCACGATTTTACAATTAATACGGATAGGTGTAGCAGTAACCACGCCTCGGTTAAACCTCATCGGCTATGAGCACCGCCACAAGTGTATCATTTTGACGGCCTGCAAAGAATGTCTACAGTGAACATTCAAACTGAGCTAGAAGACTTTCTACAAGAGAAAGGTTGTACTCTTTGCACCAGGACTGAAAGTCCACAATAAAAGCAAACCCCGCACTGAATTCAAAAGAATGGTAAGGAATCTTATGTGATAAAATAACCAAAATAATAATGGTCTAAAATGACAATCACCTCGAAGAGAGTAGTAAATCATATTATCTAATATATCCATCCTATGTACGCTTAATTGAAAAAAAATTAATAGTCAGGAAATGTTTTTCTAAAACTTTCACCGCCAGTCATCTTGGAGCCAAAACCATTCCAATAACCTTACTTGGCTACAGGAAAATCTTTTGGCTGCAATATTGCTGGGATCTCCCCCCGTGACAATTAGGAATAGGGTCCATCCTTACTGCCCAAATTTAGGAACACAATAATCATCTGATTAAGGGACCATGATCTCAATGCGAGTGTCTAAAGGGGCACTTGGACGGATGATTGTTTTGGGCAAGACAACCACCGTCGACTCTATCACCAGAGAAGACAGCCTTTACAGATAATTCGCAAACCCACTCGGCTTCGATCTCTGGTCTTACTTGAAATCAACACCGTCCACATCGTCGATTACTCCATGGCGGATGGGTGCTGGAAAGTCAAATTCTTGCACCCAAAGAGAAGGCGTTTGCCGTCTCTTTTCTAAATGCCTGCCCGCGTTTCAGACCAAAAATCGTTTGCACGAAATTTTCGCAATACAAGACTTTATTTCTTATTATTTATAATTTGTATACAGATCATCTAAAGGAGTTTCGCTCACAACAAAGGAAATAGCGCCTTTTTCTTTTTACTGCACTACAAAAAACAAAAACAAAAAAACATTCAAACCACAATGACGGACCTCCACCCACCCCATCCAAAATGGCTTCTCTCTTCGGCAAATCTCTGCCAAGGAGGAATCGCCGTTTTGACTGCTTAATTTCTAAGAAACCAGAGCAAAGTGAATGTTTCGATCCTTGAAAAAGGCTGTCTTTCTGGTGATCTCGACGGTTTCTTGCAAAAACTCATCCGTAGGAGTGTCCACCTTTAAGTCATTGTGGTGCATGAAATGCAACATGGCGTCAAAGGGTTAATATAAAAAAATAAGACTGTACGAAACAAAAATGCGGTCACGTTTCGATAGAAATCGCCGAGGGGTTTCCCTTGTACATAGGAGGGCCTTGCGTCACATCGAGGTGGCACTATGACGGGAAAAGGGGGGGGGGAGAGCGGTGGGGTGGATCCACTTGACATCTTTCACCCGAACCCGTGTATCCCCAGGGCCCCCAAATCGACCAAGTCTGGTGGGTAAAAAAGGTAGACAAACGCAATAGACATACGTCGAATGCATGCAAATGAAAAACTGGGTTACCCCCTGCATGTGTGAGGTAAAATACAGTTTGTATGTGACATACATACGAAAGACTCTGTCTGGGTCTGGCTGTTCGTCCGCGTATGTCTATCTCTCTCTCTCTCTCTCCTCTCTATATCTCTCCTCTTTCTCTCTCTTCTCTCTTCCTCCGTGAGTCTTTCAAGGTGCATCGCACGTAAGCAACCAAACACCCACGTGCATACACAACGGACACGCACTGTCACTCAGACATAACATAAAATCCATTAGCATAACAACAACAACAAACAACAACAAATAAACACCATCCCCTCTCTCTCACATCAAACACGCACACGTCGCAACCGCACACACAAACAAACACACCACACACACACACACCACACACACACACATCATATATATCACATGTGTGTGTGCGTGTGCGCTGTGCGGTGTGTGGTGGAGGGGGGGTGCGTCTGGTACTCATCTGCTCTACACCAAGCCCATATTAACTCATCTCTCTCTCGATTTCTAACTCAGGCAATCACACACAGAACAAACACACACTCCTCTCTCTCACTCTCGTGATTCTCCCCCCCTCTCTTCTTCTCTCTGTCTCTCTCCTCTCCCTATTCTCTCTCCCCCCCACCCGCTCTCTCTCTCTCGCTCGCTCTCTTCGCCAATATCCTCTCTCTCTCAGCACCCCCTCCACACACACGAACCACGTCGCACGCGCGCACCAAACACACACACAAACAAAAAAACACACAAACACCGCAACATACCACGCACACACACACCACACACGCACGCACGCACACGCACACGCAACAACACATACACACACACAGCTGGAGGAAAAAAGCATGTAGTTCGCTTACATATTCAATGGGCATCTGTAAATAAAAATTTGACTTTGGACTTGGACACTGACAATCATAGTGAGTCACAGCGGTCACCAGCCATGGCATGGGGCACGCAAATCGTACCGTCGTCTTCTATTCACATGCTGCACATTTAGAGAGAAACCCCACAATATTGGCAAAATGAGGGACACACTTTTGAACATTTTGACACTTTGATGGCCTTAAAGGTGGACCCGGACCGGATGAGGTTTTGCCGGAAACACGGCGAGCCATAACCAAAAAAGACAGCCTTTCAAGATCGGAACACTCACTTGCTATGCCCCCCCCTCCCCCCTCCCTTTCTTATAAATTAAACCGTCAAAAAACGGCGATCCTCATTGGCGGGATGCCGGAGAGAGTAGCCATTTTGGATGGGGTGGGTGTAAGGTCACTCATGTGTTGAAGCGTTTCTTTTTTTTGTAGTGCAGTAAAAAAAAAAAGGAGCTATTGCTTTGTTGTGAGCGAAACTCCTTTAGAAAACTGTATACCAAATTTAAAATAATTAAATAAAAAGGCGTGTATTGCGAAAAGTTCGTGCAAACGATGAGTTCTAAAAGTAGATGGCCCATTAGAAAGAGAAGGCACATGCCTTCTCTTGGGCTGAAAGACTTCTGATTTCCATAGCACATCCGACAAAGGGAGGAATCGGCCGATCTGACGGTTTGATTTCTGGAACCAGAGCAAAGTGAGTGTGGTAATCTCTGTAAAGGGTGTTTTTGGTGATATGGACGTGTTTCTTACAAAAACTCATCGTCAGGGTTGCCCGTTATGACAGATTGCAAATTTGGCCAGCGTAAAGGAATCATATGGGTCTTCATAGTTTCAGAATCACCAAAGGAGATGTACCATACCGGACAATCACCTTCGTTTCGTGCAACGTTTTCTGTTGCAGCAAACATTTCTTTTTTAATATTTATATAGTACTTTTTTTAATGAAAAATATTGATTCTCCTTATTTAGGCCAAAGCCCCTTTGGAAGAGGGGTACAACAACAGTAATAGAAACAATTCATTCACAATTTTTAGCAAAGGAATTATTTTATGACAAAGCAATTCGTCTTGCCTTTAGAACTTGGTATGTAAAAATGCATAGTTTTCTAACAGTTTTGCTGTTTCCAGAAGACATTTAATAATGACAGACGAAAACCATTTGCATTACGATAACATTTTGGTGCAATAGACTGTTTTCTTAGATTATCATAAAATGGACAGTATAGCAAAAAATTTAGTTCATTTTCTACGTCAGCATTGCAAAGTTTATAAACTAAGTCTTGATGTCTGTGGTACCTATACCTATAGTAATGAGCAGCCAGATACGAAATGCCAAATCTTATTTTGGTCATAAGCATACTTCAAATGTTTATCAAGTGTAATACAGAGATATTCAGGCAAAGAATTAAACGGATTACAAAATGTTCTATACATGGAAAACCTGTCACTCTCATTCACGTGCTCACCCCATTCTTGCCATTTACAATCTACCATTCTCTGCTTAAACACTTTCAAAAATCCATGAACGTCTCCTACACCTTGTTCCACCCATACAAAACCAAAACCAAATTTAAACAGGCCATAATCTGACATGTGTAGGGAAGACGGGGTAAAAAGCGCATGGGGCGGTAAGAAGCACTAACCCTAATGATCCAGAGAAATAGAAAAAAATTCAGAGTCAGAGATTTGAGAGAGAGAGACGAGATGATAGACATTAACGCTCGTCTCATGGGCTCATGGGCAAAATGAGGACTGAAAGTTGCTTCAGAGACATGAGATAAGAAAAGGTGAGAGATTCTTACAGAGCCCATGCGCTTTTTACACCGTCTTCCCTAGCCAGAGTCACAGACGACCGAGCAGATTTTATCAAAAGCCTTCTAGTATCTCACACCCATACTTGCGCAACTAATTAGCATTAAACAGAAAAAGTAGATAAAGATGAGAGAATGGGCCAGAAAAAAAAACCATCATTATAGAGCGAGAGAGAACAAAAACAAATAACACAAACCAATCAAATAGAGAGATAGAAAGACCACCCAACCCGTCCCAGATCACTGGCTAGACCAAAAAAGAATTATAATTCCACGATCTTGTGTTTATTTCGCTCCAAACGAGCTAGAGGACGGAGAGTTTGAACTCTGGGATCAAGCGCCCAAAACCGCAGTAGCTAGCCCCCCTTACCCCCCACTAATCGAGACCCCACTGTGGCCGGCGTCTGCACCAAGTTCTGGCTGGTTATGCACACACGTTGAAGAAGCTTCTCCCTGGACTTATGATGTAGATGCTGCTAATGTATGCGTATAGTAGATAGCTTCAGAGGAGACAGATCCCACCCCATCCCCCGGATACCAACCTCCCTCCCCCCCCCCCCACAATAAAGGTGTGAAGACTTCTGAACACGTCTCATTAGTTGGGTGATAAACAATGTGCGCATGACAGCGGGTCAGGCATGAAGTCAAGACAATCGTATAATAGATATACTAATCCTAATTGGTTCATGTACATTGTGAAACGAACATGCAAAAACAAACGCATTCAGAATGAGAGTTTTACTTGAGAGAGAGAGAGAGAGAGAGAGACCTTCTAACTGAGAATTTTGTTTGTGAGAGAGAGCGAGGAGAGAGTAGAGAATAGTGCACGAGACAGACGAGAGTAGGGAGAGAGAGACGAGATGAGAGAGAGAGAGAGAGAGCAGAGAATGAATGACCATGAATACTTTTATTCTTTGAGGATAATAGAGTAAGTATAAATACTTTTTTTCATCCAGTCCACACAAAACAAAAAAAGGAAAACAAAACCAAAGCAAAGAATTCAATAAACAAGAAAAGCATGCAAAATCAAAAGAAAACGAACACACATTATCATCAAAGCAGGCACATTATCAATATAAAAAGACACATAATAAATTCAGCATTATTCATACATAATTAAGAAATGGGATGTGGAGGGACCGAAAATAAGTGAGTATATAGGAACAAAACAAAACAGAGAGAGAGCGAGACAGAGAAAGAGAGGGGGGGGGGGAGGGGGAGAGAGAGAGGGAGAGAGGAGAGCAGGAGGGGAGGAGGGGAGAGAGAGAGAGAGAGAGAGAGAGCAAAGAGAGAGGAGATAGCCAGATTGAATGTGTATTGACTTTTAGCATTAATTATTTATCATTGTTCTAGTATTCAGCATCGGTTTTTATAATCTAAACATTGTTTTTATGTACCCCCCCTTTTATAAATTTAGTGTGGTGTCCTACTATTACTTTTGTACAAATTGTTTGTTTTAGATCTGTGTGTGTGTGTGGGTGGGTGGGTGTGTGTGTGCGAGTTGTGTGTGTGCGTGTTTGTGTGTGTCTGTCTGTCTGTCGTCGTGTCTGTCTGTGCTGTGGTGTATAGCGTGTGTGGGGTGTGTGTGGTGATGTGGTGTGTGGTGGTGTGGTGTGTGTGACGATGCTGCGTGCGTGCGTGTGCGTCCGGGTGCGTGCGTGTGCGTGGCGTGCGTGCGTGCGTGGCGTGCACTGTGGTGGTGTGTATATGTGTGTGTGGTGTAATATACACTATATATGTGTATTATATATGCGTGTCTGTGTTTGTCTGTGTCCGTCTGCCGGTGTGTGCTGAGCCCGCGTGCGTGCCCCGTGTGTGCTGTGGTGTGTGTGTGTGTTGGTGCTTGTGTGTGTGTAGTGTGTGTGTGTGGTATGTGTGTAGAGGGGTGTAATGTGTGTGTGTGTGTGTGTGCTTGTATGTGTGTATGTGTGTGTGTGTCGTGTGTGTGTGTGTGTGGTTTGTGTGTGTGTGTGTGTGTGTGCCTATATTGCATTGTGAATTTAAATTCTTATGAGGTATTTACTGTATATTGTCTTATTGTCTCTATTTTTATATGTGTGTTTTATGTGTACGCCAGACAAAGAACTTCCTATGTTTTAAAGACAATACTTTTTTGACCCATTGATTGACTGATTGATTGATTGATTGATTGTCACTAGTTTTTGCTCGTAGCTTTTTAAGCTAAGGCTATCTATGCTGATTTTGCGTGTTGCACGTCGTCTGATATTAGTCTTCAGGAGATGAATTGTATGTTGTTTATTATGCTTGTCTTGTGTCCCTGAATAAATATGTTGAGATGTGTTTGAGTTGTGTATTGCATGCAGGTACGAGTGGGGGTCATGTTGTTAATAACGGGATTTAAACATTTTGTAACCCCCCTCCCCCCCCCCCCCCCCCCCCCCCCCCCCCCCCGCCCCCCCTCACCCCCCCCACCCCCTTGCCAAGAGGGCTTATTTGCAAACAAAAACAAACATTGTTCATAACTTCACTCATAAATGTTCCTATTCGTATTCGTACTCAATAACTACACTCACAAATTCGTAGTGCTGCACGCGGTCGGCGGGACGTGCGTCATCACACAACTCAGTGACGGTGGTCCCACACAGCCAGCAGTGGGACAGGTCCGGGTCCCACAGGAAAGACACACACCAGGACCGTTTCCCACACTCCGTCCCACAGTGGGATTTCCCCCTGGCTTTCATCGACTCCGGACAATTGCCGTCCTCCACGGACAGAACCTGAAATGAGGAATAGTTCGATGACTACATCAGCGTCTAGAAGGGGGCTTCTTTTTCTTCGTCTTCTCTCTTCTTCTTTTCTTGTCTTCTGCTTCTTCTTCGCTTCACATGATACTTCACTCCCTAAGACTATAATGCGGTATTCTTATTATTCGCTATGCTGGTTCCGGCTTATCTTCCTCTCCTCCTTTGTCTGTCTTCCTTCTTCTTAATCAGGAGTCTTATTCGTCTCTGCTTGATTCTTCGCATTTTTCTTCGTAGTATTACATGGTAGTGGCTATCTGATAGGCGGTCACTCGGCTCAGTGAGTATTCGTATTATTATTCAGTCTTTCTTAGGATCTGTCGTCTTTAGTCTTGCTGCTTATTCTGTCTTATTACATCTTCTTCTCATCTTCTCCTTCTTCCTTTTTTCCTTCTTTGTCTTCTTTTTCGCTAATTCTTCTTCTCTTCTCATCTTCCCTTCCCTCTTCTTCTTCTCCTTCTTCAGAGTCCAGCCAACATTAGCCCCCCAACTCACTACGTTCACGACTCTCCATCTCAAAGTCGGTGGTTTTCAGTGTTGCGACAACAAATCCTAACCCTATCCCTTCCCGGAGAATCGACAGAAAGGTACATCACGTTATTAATAAAACAACAACGGGACTTAATGGTCGTACTGCCTCGGGCATTGACCTTCGTATTGTTCCCACCACATTCGTCATTTGACAAAATGTCTACATTAGTCTGATGCAGACCAATGAGGACGTTTAAAACACCCTTTCGTCGAGAAGGATGTTCTCAGTAGTCCGCAGGTGCCAAAGCGGCCACACTTTAGCAATGCATTCATCAAGTTTTTTTCTTTGCACTATTCATACAGTTTTCATCGCTGATTGAAACCGCTGGGGCGGGCTAAAACAATTGGGCATTGACGATATTGTCAAAAATCCAAGATGGCCACCGCGATTGAATAAACGCAGGCCAGAGACATCGTCTTGCTACAGTTAAAGCTACAAAACTGCATCAGGACATTTTGCCTGATAGCAATTTAATACTCAAGTGTAAAAGTCCATGTAATAATACTACCAGGAAGATATTTTAAGAAATCCTACATTGGTGTCGCCGAGGGCAGACATTTCATCAGCCAACTTTCCACCCGTCCCGCATTCTCTCCATTGGATCCGGGAACATTCAGCATCCGGACCACTAGTCTGAAAACAAGGAGGCAAGTTACCGTGTTTAGGATAATATACCAGTATACTGTTCGCTGGAAGCTGTTACTATAAATAGACTCTAATAGGTCTATCATTGGACTGCATGAAAGTTTGGGTGATTCTGTCTATGGAAAAAATCTCCTGTCTTGGAATGTCTATGGACACATCATTATGCGCTTATAAGAAAAAGAGAAAGGTTTTGGCAACACTTACGCTGACAACCTCTCCATTACTTAAAAAAAGAGATAAAATGTGTGTACAGACTAGACAAAACCAACAATTCAATGATTCTCATGGGCGAAATCCAGTCTAGCACGAATTCCATGTTGTGCAAAGCAGTAACATAGCATTACTGATATGCTATAGAATCAGTCATCATCTCCAGTGTTTTGTTGAAATAGAGATATACCCGTATTATTTAAACAATTATGCAATTATTGTATCTTAAGAGCACACCATTCACCATCTTCAATACCTGACAGTACTGGAAATCGTAAAGACACAACATAAAGAAAACTTATTGAAGATTAGGCACAGCGACGGGCAATCGCAATGTGGTATGAACTTCATAGGACTATATTGGTTACACCATTCTTCGCGAATAGAGAAACAAAATAGAGATAAAGATGTATCATAGTTTGTATTATCCTTCTTGCGACACACGACACCACACACGATCGCGTACGCGGCGGCACGCGCGCGCGCAGACACACCACAACACAGAGAGACGAGAGGAGAGAGAGAGGAGGATAGAGGTGCGAGAGCAGAGAGGGGGGGGCGGGGTCTATACATACATGCCAGGACATTTGGTCTGTTCGACCAAAAAACAAAAAACAGTCTCAACCTCCAATCTTTTCTTGTTGTGTGAGGAAAAACACACGAGATCCAGAGTAGAAGCACTGCAAATGTTATCAGCGAAAAAGTTCTGGAAACTGGGAATAAACGTTGGACGGAACATGGGTACACTCTGTTTGGAAAAAAAATAAAAAAAAATAATTCACGCGGGATACAAGTCACGTGATTGCCACACAAAGTCACGGGATGGGATACCGAAGAGGTAGAAACAAGTCACGTATGAAAAAATAGGATCCGCCATGATTGAAATGTCATTGAAATTATTTCAAGAAATGTACATAGGGCTTCCTTCACCCTTTCACCGCCAATGTCACAGCAATTGCACCAATTGGTTTTAACACAATTTCACTAAAAAGGATCAAATAAGTACAGGTAT
>CM065712.1:27095868-27103368 GCA_017654935.2 Phymorhynchus buccinoides | reverse complement strand
CCGTCTCAGACTGTCCGATCTAGTTATGAGTAAATGATACCACAAAACACTACCAACCCTCCATGCACTGTAGAAATGTGGCTTGAAAAGGCTTTATAGCTTAAAATGCCACTGTTAATAGTGGTGGATCCATAAAGGATGCCAGTGGTTCTACCCATAATGGAGATAATATTTGATCAAAGAAACCACAAACACCACTAACTGTGTAAAATAAAAGTTATCGCTATTCCGTATTTTAATAACTTATCTATTTTACCCCAAATGTTCTTTTTCTTTACACCTTGTGCTGGTTTGCTTAAATTGTGGACTTTTCGGCCTAGTACAGAGAAGACACCATTCTTTTATTAGAAATGTCTTCCTGTTGGGGTTGATCCACAAGATAGTGTTTGTTAGCAGATATACATACTGACGAGAATTCCATAATTCGAAAGAGATCTCTCTATGTACCATGCTCATACACTGTCTGTCCCCCATTGGGACAAAAAGTAAACCAGCACAATCTTTAACATTTATTTTACACAGTTAGTGGTGTTTGTGGTCCGACCTAGTCTGATGAAACAGGTTGTGACCTTTCCACAGTATTCCTTTCTTTCGACAGAGTGGACGGCTAGCCACACTGCACACGCCTCGATCTCAACGCGATCGGACTTTTTTGGACATTTGTCAGGCACGCTAGAATTTTTAGTAAATATCTGCATGCAAACTTTGAGCGTCCTAAGTCCCTCCGTTACCGTGCCAGGTGTTCGACAGCATTTTCGGCTCCAGTGACCTTGACCTTTGACATATGACCTTCATTTTCGAACTTAGCCTAGATTGTTTAAGATATTCTTAGTACCTATCCGCATGCACAGTTTGTGGGTCCTAGGTCCCTCTCGTTCAAACGTTATCGTGTTAACGTAGTCAGACAGATAAATATATAGTCAGCTTCAGAATGCACTGAAAACATTACCAGCTTCGCTCTCTTCCTTCGCGGCTGGTCAAAACACAACCCAAACCCGTATTTTCATTTATTTATTTTTTGATCAAAGAAACCACAAACACCACTAACTGTGTATACTTTGTGTGAAAAGAATAAAATAAAATTAAAAGATTGTGCTGGTTTACTTTTTGTTCCAATGGGGGACAGACAGTGTATGAGCATGGTACATAGAGATCTCTTTCGAATTATGGAATTCTCGTCAGTATGTATATCTGCTAACAAACACTATCTTGTGGAACAACCCCAACAGGAAGACATTTCCAATAAAAGAATGGTGTCTTCTCTGCACTAGGCCGAAAAGTCCACAATTGAAGCAAACCAGCACAAGGTGAAGAGAAAAATGAAGAACATTTTGGGTGAAATAGATAAGTTATTAAAATGCGGAAATTGCGATTTGAAAACTGTAATACATGTGGGTAGAAAGAGCCGACCACTGAGGTGATCCTCTAATTAAAGGGATGCAAGTAAACCTTGTAGTGTAGCTACTCCCTGAACCCAACATGTAAAGAACTGGAAAGTCAGTGCATAAAGAGTTGGCAGTGGATCCAATATTGGATGCCTGTGGCACACACCGTATTTTCATTTAGCAGTTTCGTACAGCCGTCTCAGACTGTCCGATCTAGTTATGAGTAAATGATACCACAAAACACTACCAACCCTCCATGCACTGTAGAAATGTGGCTTGAAAAGGCTTTATAGCTTAAAATGCCACTGTTAATAGTGGTGGATCCATAAAGGATGCCAGTGGTTCTACCCATAATGGAGATAATATTTGATCAAAGAAACCACAAACACCACTAACTGTGTAAAATAAAAGTTATCGCTATTCCGTATTTTAATAACTTATCTATTTTACCCCAAATTTTCTTTTCACCTTGTGCTGGTTTGCTTAAATTGTGGACTTTTCGGCCTAGTACAGAGAAGACACCATTCTTTTATTAGAAATGTCTTCCTGTTGGGGTTGATCCACAAGATAGTGTTTGTTAGCAGATATACATACTGACGAGAATTCCATAAATTCGAAAGAGATCTCTCTGTGTACCATGCTCATACACTGTCTGTCCCCCATTGGGACAAAAAGTAAACCAGCACAATCTTTAACATTTATTTTACACAGTTAGTGGTGTTTGTGGTCCGACCTAGTCTGATGAAACAGGTTGTGACCTTTCCACAGTATTCCTTTCTTTCGACAGAGTGGACGGCTAGCCACACTGCACACGCCTCGATCTCAACGCGATCGGACTTTTTTGGACATTTGTCAGGCACGCTTCTCGCGGAATTCTACTGTCTAAATAAACCTGATGAAATCCTGCTAGTTATGTTCACTATATTTGTAGTCAGTCTGCCCCCCCCCCCCCCCCCCCCCCTCCTGTACACGAATCTGATTAAATACCGGTTGTTTTCAATTCAATTCAATTCAATTCAATCATTTTATTGTCTTCACAAAAAGCAAAGAAATTCGCTGCCTGGCATGCACATTTTATAAATAATAATAAGACACGACACAAGTAATGTTTAGGAAGACAACTTAAATAAGACAACCAAATTTTAAAACACACACACACGCGCGCGCGCGCGCACACGCACGCACGCACGCACGCACGCACGCACGCACGCACGCATGCACGCACGCACGCACACGCACACGCACACACACACACACACAAGCACACACACACACATACACACCTTTGGGCTATCAGTTAGAATAACATTAATGAGAGCATAGAATTAGAAATGAATTAACAAGTGAGCTAAAATAATGTATGACAAGTATAACTGAGTATTAATTCACAAATAAATAAGTAATGAAACTAACAAAATCTCCAGGTTTGCTAAAATAAGTAATAAAATAAGGGTTCTTAAAGCTATCATTAATAGCAACAAAAAAAACCATAAAATATAAAATCCACCATAAAGGATGCTATCACAGAAGATGTTAATCAACATAGTTTTAAAAATGAAATCACAACAACACTACAGAGAGCAAAAATGAGGTATAGCCTTTTTAGCAAATAAACATGGCAAACTAAATCAATGAACCAAATAATATGAAGATGATAAGAATAAAAATAATCACATAATGATAAACCATCAATAACAATAATTCCCCACCACCACCACCCCCACACACACTTCCCTCTCATTTTGCGTCAGAAATTTTATTTGATTCCTGTATTGGGTCTCCGACAGCATAGTGAGCGAAATGCTAGAATTGTGGTTTTTTTTTCAGACGTAAGCATTTTCACGGGAATCATGCCTCACAGACAAACACACCGTCACAAATCCGATCGCAACCGCGTCGCGTCCTATGCAGTGTCGCTGGCCCTTGAGTAAAAAGAAATCAACACACGCACAGTTTGGTCGAACGAAACCCTTCCCAAGGAAATGGTCGACTTATGGCGATATTTTTCACGCCAGAGGGCAGTCAATGCACTAGGGGCTTATCACGCGATTTTCTTACTTGGGCGTAGTAAGAGAGAGAGAGATGGTAGGACCACTCACTGTCTCTCTCATTTTCTGTATCCCCAACTAAGAATATAGAGAGGATTAGCCCCACACGAGCGTCATGCCCTCTGGCGTGAAAAAAATCCCACTAAGTCTCTCATTGGCGACGGCACCATTGTTTTACTTCTGACCTCACTCAGGGGGGCTACAGTTGTGGGATTACAGCCAATGCTTGCCGACAGTGTGAATTCGGCGCACGGCCACCGCGACTAATTTGAACGAAGTTCGCAACTGAATTTGTCTTCCAGCTTAAAGATACACTGACGCACCACGATTAAGTCCCTTGGGTTGTTTTTCCTTTTGGGGTAGCTGCGACCCACATATTAATATAGATGTCCCCGACTTTCAAATTGAGGCTGCTCTTTATAACGATGTTTCGGTTTGAATTTGGGGGCATTTATATGGGGAGTCAAGACCTGGTCGAAACAAGATTTATTTCCAGTTATAAGAGGGAAAACACGTGAAACCCGTGAATTTGACACCGTGCTCTGGTGGGTCTTAAAAAAAAAAAAAGTTCAAAGCACTCGCTGTAGTCTGTTAAATCAAAACGAACGAATACGCGTGTCGTATGAAAACAAGCGCGAAATCGCAATAGTTTGTGGCACGCGGTCTATTTTTACCACTCCAATCATGAGTTACCTCCCCTGGATTTTCAATAATTTTAATCTGTAAGCCAGAATGTTATCTCTGCACCATTTCGTAACTTTTTATATCTTTTGGAAAACATTTAAAACTATGTATCCTACTTATACTCATCAAAAGAAGCACCGCATACTCGTCGTGTCTGTTGTAGTGTCTGTATTACGTATCTTTATTATTTTGTACGCTTTTAAAATACATCATTTTAAGAGCGGCCTCAATTAATTTGAAGTGTAGCCTCGATTTGAAGTGCGACAATTTTGTCAAAATGTGCGACAATTTTGGAACGACAGACCGACAGACCGACCGACCGACAAAGTGAGTTATAGGTTTGTGGCTTGAGCCACAAACAAAAAGGTTCAAGCACTCGCTGTAGTCTGTTAAATCAAAACGAACGAATACGCGTGTTGTATGAAAAAAGGTAGCATCGTGTAAATTCTTCGCTCGCTACTATGAGTTAGCATTTGCGACATTAAGGATGAACGACAAATTTCACTTTTTCCGTATTTGAAACACTTTTCCGTACTCAAATAGTTCATATTTCATGACATTACGGGAAAAAGTAAAATTTAAAAAACTTCGCTCGATGTCGCAAATGCCGCAAATGCTAACTCATAGTAGCGAGCGAAGAATTTACACGATGCTACTTTTTTTTTCATACAACGCGTCTGACTCTCAACTTTCAAACAACCACCACCTCAATTTAAACCCATTTGGGTTGCGTTCATATCTCTCTCTATCGAAATGCAGCGACCACGGTTCACAAATTCAGCACAAATGCGTGGTTTTTAATCTAGCAAATCAAATAAGAAAATAAAAATAATATTAAAAAACCCGACAAACATTTTTCTGGGTACCTGCCACAAACCAGCCATGCCAGCCTCTCTTACTTTCAGCTCTCAACGTTCTGTATAAGGAGTATCAGATTTGCTGATGAATATTGATGAGATCACGTGGACGTTCATGAATATTAACAAAACTGCGTGATCGAAACAGGGGTCCATTTCACAAGGGCCAACGCTACGTTGCGCTCGCTCGCTCGCTCAAATCGGCAAAAACGGTCTAAGAAACACCCTTCGTTTGCCGATAGTTCGCGTGACGTTTTGTTCTTGCCAAACACCGAGCAAGCAGCGAACTATCCGGAACTAGTAGGGGGTGAATACATTTCTTGTTGTTGATTGGTCCATTAACGTTTGTTTGAAAAAAAAAATAATTGGGGACAAATCTGACAAGAGCTTGTAATATTCTTCCGCAAACGTTTTCTAAAGTGTTTCTTAGGCCCCGTTTGGCGCAAGCGTTCTTCGCGCGGCGACCGTTATCTATCCAGAGAAACTCCACCCCTAAGGTATCTGCTCTCTAATCTACTCACGAATATGGATGAGATCACGTGCACGTTCATGAATATTAACAATACTGCGTGATCGAAGCGGCTCGGCTCTTTCTTTTAGCTCGAATGCATCTGCTCTCTAATCTACGCATGAATGTTGATGAGATTACGCAGAAGTTCTATAATAATAATAATAATAATAATAATAATATAATAATAATAATAATAATGTATATATAATAATGAAATAATACGCCATTGGGTTTATTTTACGGTCTACAAGCTGAAAACAACAACAACAAAGAAAATGTGCCTTTCTGCTTTCTATTCCAAGCTACACAATGAAGAAACTGTCATTGGAAGTGGGAGATTATTGAGTTCTCTGGGCTGGTTTCTGAGAGCGAGCGAGCGAGCAAGAGAGAGAGAATACGAATACGAATACGACATTTTTTAAGGAGCGAAATTGGATAAGCTGAGACAGCTTTTTTACACCATGCCCTCAGGCAAAACATGACAAGGGAAAAAACAACACATAAACATGCAAAAAAGTGGTACCAAATACAGCATTACGTTATTTACATTCAAAAATGAAATAATTTTTGTTATACTCTCTCTCTCTCTCTCTCTCTCTCTCTCTCTCTCTCTCTCTCTCTCTCTCTCTCTCTCTCTCTCTCTCTCTCTCTCTCTCTCTCTCTCTCTCTCTCTCTCTCTCTCTCTCTCTCTCTCTCTCTCTCTCATGCACACACACACACACACACACACACACACACACACACACACACACACACACACACACACACACCATTCATCACACCCACCCTCATGTGCGCACACATGCACGCTTTTACACCCATATACACAAGCACACTCGTACACACATACTTTTTTTAAATTTTATCATACATAGCATGTAAATTGCTGCTCCAGAGAGAGAGAGAGAGAGAGAGAGAGAGAGAGAGAGAGAGAGAGAGAGAGAGAGAGAGAGAGAGAGAGAGAGAGAGAGAGAGAGAGAGAGAGAGAGAGGGAGAGAGAGAGAGAGAGAGAGAGAGAGAGAGAGAGAGAGAGAAATACGAAATACGAAATACGAATGTTTTATTGAGGGTAAAAAGGATAAGCTACAATAGCTTCTTTGCACCTTGCCCTCTCACTCACACATTCATACTATGCATCAAGCAAAGAAAATTTGACATGAAACATCAAGTCAAGAAAATGGAACAAAAATTGGCACATGAAATAATTGAAAAATAAATCAAAAATGGGATTTAAAGCAAACATGGATAATACTTCACAATGGTGAACTTGAATTGGTAGTTTAAATTGAGTACGAAAAAAGGGAAACCATTTTGAGACAATGACAATTTTTCAGAATAAACCCAATTTTAAGGAAGAACAACAACAACAAAACCATTATAAGATAACATGGGAATATGAGAGAGGGACAGTGAGAGAGAGA
The DNA here is from genome assembly GCA_017654935.2 of Phymorhynchus buccinoides. Classification (NCBI taxonomy): domain Eukaryota; kingdom Metazoa; phylum Mollusca; class Gastropoda; order Neogastropoda; family Raphitomidae; genus Phymorhynchus; species Phymorhynchus buccinoides. The sequence goes on along the minus strand of CM065712.1, from coordinate 27,096,462 downwards.
GAGAGAGAGAGAGAGAGAGAGAGAGAGAGAGAGAGAGAGAGAGAGAGAGAGAGAGAGAGAGAGAGAGAGAGAGAGAGAGAGATTTATAAGAATCTAGGCTAGGCATAAGCTGATGGCATTTGTAACTTTGAAGTAAAACTCACTAATTAGCATCACTAATAAACAAGATTGTCTATTAGGAGCTTGTGATAAGATTTTCGAAAGGAAAATACGCTAGTTCTATTTTTTAGATAATCAGGGAGGTCGTTCCACAGTTTACCACCAGAGAATGTAAGGGATGACTTATATAGATCTGGTCTGGGGCGGGGCATTGTTAATTTGGTTTTGCTTCGAATTGTATGGACTTTAAATTTAGTAATAAGATATTTTGGTGCTAGCTTATTTATGATCTTGTACATAAGGGTACCTTTATTTAGTAGGCATTTCAAATCAAATGATAGAATATTAAGTTCTTTATAGTCATTGGTTTCTAGGGATGACGATTTAAGGAGTATGAGTTTAAGAGAGCGTTTATATAGTCTTTCAACATGTTTGAGTGTGTTTTTACTAGCTGAATCCCAACATGTTGATGCATAATCAATATCAGGCTGGATA
>CM065712.1:27070868-27078368 GCA_017654935.2 Phymorhynchus buccinoides | reverse complement strand
GAGAGAGAGAGAGACAGAGAGAAAGTTAGAGGCAGAAGAATACTGTGATGATATTATCAACCAAGCTAAACGGGACTACTTTAATAAAGAGGAAATCCTCGATTACAGAGACCTCAGTAAGGCTTGGAAAAAGCTTAGAGGCATGAATAACCGGAATAAAGTAAGGGAGCCCAGAGTGATTAAAAACAATAAATTTACTACAACTAACTTAGAAACGGCGAATGTTATGGCAGAGACATTCGCCGAAGCTAGTCAAATTCAATTTCTTCCCACTAAAGAAAAAATTAAACGCCAAAGTAATCCCCATCACGTTAAATCACAAGATAACTCCCACTACATTAATTCCCCACTCAAATTTGCCGAGCTTGCTGCATCCATAAATCAAATTAAGAAAGTTAGTAAAGCAACAGGAGATGATCCCATCTCCTATCTAATTATAAAACAACTCCCCTTAGTGTTTCGTAAAATACTTCACGATTTGTATTCCAGATGTTGGGGCGAGGGAACCGTGCCGCAAGCCTGGAAGGAAGCACAGGTGATTGGGATCCTGAAGCCAGGAAAACCGGCTAGGGATCCCAAAAGTTACCGCCCCATCTCCCTCACCCCCCATCTCGGAAAGATCTACGAATGTATCGTTAAAAACAGACTCGAGTATTATCTCGATAAAAATAATATTATCCCTAAGTTCCAAGCAGGTTTTAGAAGACACAGGAACTGTATGGAACAGGTAGTAAGGTTAACCTCCCACGTCAGACGATCTTTTGCACGTCGCAGAAAAGTCTTTGCCACCTTTTTTGACATAAAAGGGGCATATGACTCCGTCTGGCATGGGAGGCTTTTAGATAAACTCAGCAACCTCGGCATCAAGGGTAACATGTTTAATTTTATAATGTCCTTTTTACATAATAGAAGTATGCGAGTCAGGGTAGGCCAATCAGTCTCCGTTGCTCATCAACTTGACATGGGGGTGCCCCAGGGTAGCATAATAGCCCCCACCCTTTTCAATATTATGATACACGATATTTCAACGCTAAAACTCCAGAATTGTAAAATATCCATGTACGCGGATGACATCGCCATCTGGTCTATTAGCACCCCCCGCGGCCATAAAACCAATCTTAATCCTGAACTATTAATCCACCAAATCAACACTAACAAAATCACCGAATATTTACATATTAACGGCTTTACATTATCCCCGAATAAATGTGATTTTATGGTCTTTTCCACATATGGTGAATGTGACTACAGTCTCAGGATCCTTGATTAAGTAAAAAACCCAGTCCAGTCTGTTAAATTTGTAGGTGTTATCCTGACTAAAAGTTTGTCATGGACTCAACATATTGAACATCTGACTAGTAAAGCTTTTAAAGCATTAAATTTTATTAAAGTAATAGCCAGACAATCATGGGCTAAGGACCCTAAATTTTTGACTTACTTAGTCCGTACACTCGTCAGATCTAGACTAACGTACGGAATGGAAGCATACTATTCCCTTACTAAAACCAATTTAGCTACTTTACAAAGAGCGGAAACTAAAGCGCTCAAAACTGCTTTACGTCTCCCAAGGTATGCCGTAACCTTACTATTATATAGAGATATCGACTGGTTGCCACTGACCCATCTTTTGAAACTAAATTGTGCCACATTTTTAACCAGAATACATGCATCCAATAATTTTTCGGAGGGAGAATTTCTTTCTTCCTTTTCGGATCCTTGGTTTGCAACTAATAGAAAACACATTAATATTTATGATTTTTCGGAAAAACTCTTTGAAAGTTCAGATATCCTTTTAGAAAATATTGCACCTTTCCCACAACATAGACCCCCAGAATGGGACTGGGATCCCCCTGACATAGATATATCCCTTCACCATTTATATGACAAACAGAATGACCTGAACTGTTTAACTGTAGCAGCCAAAGAGAAAATCTATAACTTAAGACACTACCTATCCATATTTACTGATGGATCCCTATTAAGTCACCATCAAATAGGATGTGCCTTTAGTATCCCCGACCTCAAAATTTCGAAATCCTTTCAATTGAATAAGAATATTTCTATTTTTTCCGCTGAGCTTTGGGCCATTTTGGAAGCCCTGGTATTCATTAATAATTTACCCAACTCCCCCACACAAATAGTTATATTTTCAGATTCCCTTTCTTCAATTCAATCCTTACAGGGAAATAATCAAAATCGGTCCGAAATAAAAAATGAAATAAGAAATATAGTTCAACAATTACACCTTAAAGGAACAACAGTTTTAATTGTATGGATTCCCTCCCATTGTGGCCTGGCAGGTAACGACGCGGCCGACAGAGAGGCCAAAAGGGCCGCCTCAGGTCAAGCCGGCAGCGTTGTTGACATCAATCTGTCTGTTAGGGAATCTAAAACTTTACTTAAAACCACAGTTGCCCAGGAGTGGGCTACAGAATTAGAAATATATGCCAAAGCTCATTCCTGGGACCATAAAATAGTCCAGGGAGGGCTATTTCTTACCGTAACACCCAAAATTCAGTCTTTAATATTTCGACTTAGAACCAGATCCCATTACTGTAAGTTTAAAAACCTTATTTGTGAATGTGAAAAAAACTTGAACTTAGATCACTTATTCAATCCATGTAACTATATTGAATTTCAATTTACAAACTTTTTTCAACAACTAAAAATTGCCAATATCTTATTTACTAATAACTCTATTTTTGCTTTTGGCCCAAGGGAGTGGTCCCCACTTGTTTGGTTTGCCGAGGCAATCTTAAAATCATCTTTTGGCCACAACTTTTAAAAATAGGCTAAACTGACTTTATTATGTACATGTTTCGCATTGAGGGGTGGGCCCCCCCCCCCCCCCCCCCCCCCCCCCGTTTCGCATTGAGGGCCCCCCCCCCCCCCCTTGAGGGGTGGGCCCCCCCCCCCCCCCTCGGGTCGGCCGGCGCGCGTGTCCGCGCCCTACCCCTGGGGACTTGAGGCGCGGGCTTGCACGTAAAACGCCCCCCGGGGGGGGACCCCTTCGTAGTCGTGGCACCTTTTTAGCCTAGCAGAGTCCCCCCGCTCACTTAGTATGGACTCTTTACGACGACTTTCCTCTGCTTGAGTCGGGGGGGGAGGGGTTTTGGTCCCTCCTTCCCTCCCTCCCTCCCGCTCTCCCATGATCGAATCGTTATCCATCCCCTCAATGTGTTTATCTTTTTTGTTATCATGTTATGTATGTTAATCAATGTAATAGTTGGGATGCCTCCGTAGTCGTGGCGCCTTTTTAGCCTAGCTAGGTCCCCCCGCTATTGAAGCATGGACCTAATATACGACGCCTTTCCACTGCTTGGGCGAGGGGGGGGGGGGGGGGGGGAGACTCCGTCCCTCCCCCCCCCCCCTCGCCCTCTCATGAAAGAATCGGCGGCACTCCCTACACTTTAAATATTATAATACTAAGTTCGACGAAGCCTTAATAGCTCGATAGGTTAGGACGCTGCGACGCAAATCCGTAGGTCATGTAGGTCGCGGGTTCGAGTCTGCCCCTCGCCACAATGTTTTGTTCGGATCTCGTCGGGGTCGCAGACTTTCCTTTTTTAGAGCCACTCCAAGTCGAACCGCCGAAGCGTGCACACCTGCTGAGCACTAAAGAGGGACGAAGCAACATCAACACACGAGCGGACTGAAGAAGACGGGCTACGCTACAGCTCTACAGCCCACTAAAGGGAAAGACAACTCAACACGCAGGCTACCAATAGGCTTCGGCCTAAACTGCGCTACACCTACGCCACACCTACGCCTCTACGGGAGCCAACCCTACCAAGACGAGAGCAGAGTCACCACCTTACCACGAGGTTCCTCCCCGAGACGGGCCCTCTCCTCCTACTTTTTTGTTTTTTGTGTCAATTCGCAGTGAGTAAATAGAAAACTCTGGTCAGACCAGAGTCCCAAGTTGATTCTTGGGCCTCTCTATCCTAATATAGCCAAGTAGCAGTAATAGTGTAGTTCCTCTTGATTCCGGGTTGGCACCCTTGTACCTTTTTGTTTATATATTTTATCTAACAAACCATTTTTTCTTCTTTATGATTTTCTCCCATGTTCTTCATTTTATGTGATCACAACTAGAAATGAGTGAAAGTCAGAAAAAAGGGGGGGGGGGGGGGGGGGGTACCCCCCTCCCCCCCACCAAACAGACAGGGAGACCCCACAGTCTCCAAGTCCAAACACCTCTTTAAACGAAGACTTCGTTTTCATCCCCCGGTTGGACTCTCCGTGGGTCAAGAACAACAAAAGCCAAAACAAACACAAGCAAGAGGCAAAGCCTTCAAGGCTCACGTCTGATTTTTATTACTATAGGGGAAGACGGGGTAAAAAGCGCATGGGCGGGTAAGAAGCCCACCCCAATTATCTCATGAAATGAAGCAAATTTCAGTCTCATTTTGCCCATGAGACGAGCGTTAATGTCTAGCATTCGTCTATTGGGCAAATTTGACTGAAATTTTCTTTATTTCATGAGATAATTGGGGTGGGCTTCTTACCCGCCCATGCGCTTTTTACCCCGTCTTCCCCTAGCAGGCATGGGAATTCCCATGACAATTCCCATGCCTGTATAGAGAGAATACTGTTATGTAGACACTTGTGCATCTGAAAACAGAATTAATGTTTATTTTACTGTGTAAATTAAATTATTTCTATGCATTAATTTACCCCTACCCCTTTCTTTAAAATTTAATTATACGTATGTTTATATATGCGCATGTAACATAGTGGAGCCCTATTTTTTATTTTTGGCAAACAAGTAAAATTGAAAAGCATATTGACCAAGCTTTCAGAAAAACATAGTGACCAATCCCCCCATCCCCCCCACCCCCCACCGGGGTAAGGGGGGGTCTACGGACACCTGTAGTAGGCCTACAGTCTTTGCCTGTGGGTCTAAGCCTCTTACTCTTAGAAAATTAATAATTGAAGTTGCGTAATTCGTAAGGCCATACTCCTGATCTGTTACTGTTTTAAACTGATTGTTCATGCGATGAAAACTTGTTCCACATCATCTACATTTCTGTAAGATATTTTATATTAGTCCTAATATTTTATTTTCGTTTCGTTAATTCCCTCTGCCACAAAGCAAAGGTCAAGGTCACAGCCAGCAAGCTCATCCATGTTTATCTTCCCCTGTACAGTCTTTGCTCATGGTGATCAATCGTCTAGGCCTAACAAAGGATTCGTACGTCGAAGGCAGTGAAATCGACGAACCCTGGATTTTCCGTATATTTTTTTTCAAGACTGAAATGAATGTGGGCTAAATGTTAAGTACGTCGTCTTGATTATGAGGTAAGGCGTGATATCTTATTCTCTAGGCCTAGGCCTTGTTGCCGGAAGTGCTGTAGGCTAAGTATTGCATGCGCAGAGATGATGTGCGAATGAACACGAACAACCGTTGTCAAACTCAAATAAAACGAAACAACCGGGCCGTCAACGCACACACTCGGTACATCCATTTGTTACAGAAAATATAAGTTAACGACGTTAAAATGTACCTATTTGTACACACCTGAAGTCTTGTGTTTCTTTTTAAAGAGCGTTTTTGTATATCTAATGGAGAGTCTTCTTTCCAGTATCTCCTACTCGGTACAACACAACAGTAATCTCTGCAACAAATGATTTTCTTTCTTTTGTTCCTTACCAATGTATCTGACTGCTTTGATCGTCATGACTTGAAGGCTCACGTCAAAATCAAGTATCCTGCTAACTTTAACCCTCTAACATCTTATGTTTTTTTTTGAGAAAACGACAACGTTAAAGTTTCAGTGGAGAGTGAGAGTCTTCTTTAGTTTGAAGAGTGTGACTGAGTCAAGGTTAAAGGTTGCACAACAGTAATCTCTGCAACAAATGATTATCTTTATTTTGTTCTTTATCAATGTATCTGACTGCTTTGATCGTCGTGACTTGAAGGCTCACGTCAAAATCAAGTATCCTGCTAACTTTAACCCTCTAACGCCTTATATGTTTAGAGAAAATGACAACGTTAAGGTTTGAGTTAAGGTTAAAGGTCGGGGCCACGGACGCAACACACACATACACACAGACACACAACCGAACACGTACGATACTATAGACTCACTTTGTTTTAAAAAACGACGTGAACCAAAAAAGGAAAATAAACAATCACGTTTGAAACCAAAAAGTACATTCGAATTCGAGCACCAAAAGAAAAGTAAACAAGCGCGGATTCGCAATCGTTTGTGGCGTGCGACAATTGAAAACGAAACATCATTTTAAAGAGCAGCCTCGATTTGAAGTGCGGTCTATATTTACCACTACAATCATTACATACACTGGGTCGCTTCCCCTGGCTTTTCAATGATTTTACTCTGTAAACCAGAATGTTATCTCTGCACCATTTCGTAACTTTTTATATCTTTTGGAAAACATTTAAGACTATTTATCCTACTTATGCTCATCAAAAGAAGCACCGCATACTCGTCGTGTCTGTTGTAGTGTCTGTATTACGTATGTTTATTGTTTGTGGCTCAAGCCACAAACCTATAACTCACTTTGTGGTCGGTCAGTCTGTCGGTCTGTCGTTCCAAAATTGTCGCACTTCAAATCGAGGCTACACTTCTGGCCGCTATTTAAAATGATGTATTTTAAAAGCGTACAAAATAATAAACATACGTAATACAGACACTACAACAGACACGACGAGTATGCGGTGCTTCTTTTGATGAGCATAAGTAGGATACATAGTTTTAAATGTTTTCCAAAAGATATAAAAAGTTACGAAATGGTGCAGAGATAACATTCTGGTTTACAGATTAAAATTATTGAAAATCCAGGGGAGGTAACTCATGATTGGAGTGGTAAAAATAGACCGCGTGCCACAAACTATTGCGATTTCGCGCTTGTTATTTTGTACGCTTTTAAAATACATCATGTTAAAGAGCGGCCTCAATTTGAAGTATAGCCTCGATTTGAAGTGCGACATTTTGTCAAAATGTGCGACAATTTTGGACCGACCGACCGACCGACCGACCACAAAGTGAGTTATAGGTTTGTGGCTTGAGCCACAAACAATAATCATGAATTTGTCTGTGCGCTCGTGCGTGCGTGCGTGCGAATTACGGGGTTCAAACCCCAAGGCTGTATCTCAAGAACTGTTGCCTGGAATCGCTTCAAAGTTACTGTGGTGGTGCATCACGGTACACAAAATGTCCCATGCAAAAATAATAACCATGCTGACCTTGACCTTGACGTTTGACCTTGGAAACTTAAATGTCTACTTATGCCCATATCTTTCACATCTTTGGACTTACAGTGTTCAAGTTTGGTGTGCAGATGCAGTGGCTTAGGGTAATTCCAAATATTTAGTACATGAAAGGTCACGGTCAAGGTCACAACGGATATAGTCTGCCGATAGGACCATCTTGGTACAGTTTAGTCTCTCGTTTATAGCCCTCAAATAAGAGGTAAATTGCACCGACTCTGGTGCTGCAGCCCGAAGGATGAGTTGGCTGTCCTTTGAGGACCTTC
>CM065712.1:27060868-27065868 GCA_017654935.2 Phymorhynchus buccinoides | reverse complement strand
AGTACAACTGCTGCTACAAAATGTAGATTCCGTTCCCACTAATATTTAAATGATTCTCAGTCCTGACACGCAAAGACAATTTTGTGGTCCTGAGATTATGAACAATCTTCATAATTAAGCTGAAAATTGGAGGGGGGGGGGGGGGGGGTAGGTGAACTTTAACTGCTATTATATTTCTGTTGAGGAGCGTGCTGTTCTTGTGTCTGGTGGTTGTGTGATGTACAATGCTGGAACTTTCATTTGAGCTCCATATGCAGTAATTAAAATCTTCTCATCTTCATGTACCCTGGCTTGAAGACTCCAGGGGTCATCGCAACAGCCAAAGCACTTGAACACAAATGCACCAGCTAGGGATGAAAACATTACGTGTGTGACCGTGTTTGATTACCCCGCCACGTGGGCAGCCACACTCCGACTTTGGGGGATTTCGGATAGTGATGATGCTATGCTAGGAGCTTGTCATGGCTAAAGACAATCCCTGCATAATAATGCAAAGCATAACAACATGTTGATGTAGCCTTAGTACTCTAGGCTATGTCAATTGGTCTGACACAGCCTTCAGCCAAGGCGAAAGTAATTAAAACAAGGGCGTCGCCGAGCGGCAGACATGTCCGTCACCAGCAATGCCACGCACTTGCGACACCCCGTAGCATAATTTAGGCACCAACATGATTATTCTACATGTTGTATGTTCACTAGATACAGCTTGAAGAAGAAACATATAGCGCAGAGAAGGAAATTTCAGTTTTCAAGGTCACACTTCAAGGTCAAGATCAGCATGGTGATAATTTATGCTCGGATGTGTTTTTCTCTAGGGTATACAGTACCACACACAATCTGAAGCGCTTCTGTCAAGTACAAATGTGGAAAATATGTCTTAAAACCCAATTTGTAGACCCCTACCACTTTCAAGGCCTACCGATCTCCCGGACCGTGACCTTGACCTTGATCGGTATGCCACCATCAGAACGGGCATTAGCCAAAGTACTTACATGCCAAATTTGTAGACGCTAACACCAACGGTGTGGGAGTTATGACCCCTTAAAGAGTTTTGGTTTTCAAGGTCGTACGCCAAGGTCAAGGTCACGACGGCAAATGTGTTTGCGCGGATGCCTGCCTCTCGTGGTGACACACCAGCACACAAAATTGGACGCGATTCGGTCAAGCGGTTCGGGAGATATCCTTGGGAGAGACAGAAAAGAAGAAAAAATACAAACCAGCCCATCGCAAAGTCCGATCACCGATGGTGACGGACAATGATTCTCAATTTTCCATGAAAATGGGAAGTGCGATAGACCAGTAGGCCTACTGAAAAACCTGTCTAAGACTTAGTTTAGTAAGAGAGCGAAAGTTGTAGAATTATTACCAGACGGAAGAAGTTCGCGCGAATCGTGACTCGCATCGTCACAATCGCATCGCATGGACAGCGAACCATACGTAGTGTAGCAGACCCTTTAAGGGCTGAAGTTAGACCGTTTTTGATGATACCCCCGCCACGTAGGGCAGCAGCCACACTCCGACTTCGGAGGATTTTTAGAGACTGATGATGTTATGCTAGGAGCTTGTCACGGCTCAACTGAGACAACCCGTGCGTAACAGGTCAGAGCGTAACGACCATTTGTATGTAGCCTCGGTGTTCTAACTTACGTGTCAAACTGTTAGCTTTGTTTTATCTTTGTGTGTGCAGATTTTGCTATTCCATTTCAAGCAAAAAGAGTGATAATCCTCCATAGCAATCAACAGGATGGCGCAAAGACTCGGTGAGTACAAATCGTTAAGACAAATATTATTGTTGCTGTTGTTGTTGTTGTTGTTGTTGTTGTTGTGCCCTCGGAAATACAATGTCGCCGAGCGGCAGACATGTTTCCGTTTTTCTTCACCCTTCTATATCTCGTGAAATACTGTATAGAATCACTCCAAATTTTGTGTGGGGGTGTAAAAAGAAGAGTAGAAGACATTGCAGTACAAATTATGCCACGTGGGATTTTAATGTCGCCGAGCGGCAGACATGTCTCCGAGTTAAGGGTGTACACCCCATTAAGGGTGTACACCCCACTAATTAAGGGTGTACATCCCGGTAAAGGAGGGGGTCTAATACTAAAAGTAAAAGACATCCTAGCACAAAATGTGCCACGTGGGGCTTAAATGTCGCCGAGCGGCCCCACACCCCACTAATTAAGGGTGTTCATCCCGGTAAAGGAGGGGGTCTAATACTAAAAGTAAAAGACATCCTAGCACAAAATGTGCCACGTGGGGCTTAAATGTCGCCGAGCGGCAGACATGTCTCAGTGTTAAGGGTGTGCACCCCACCAATTAAGGGTGTTCATCCCGGTAGAGGAGGGGGTCTAATACTAAAAGTAAAAGACATCCTAGCACAAAATGTGCCACGTGGGGCTTAAATGTCGCCGAGCGGCAGACATGTCTCAGTGTTAAGGGTGTGCACCCCACCAATCAAGGGTGTGCATCCCGGAAAACGATTTGCACCCAGTCAAGGGTGTGTAGGTGCATCACCCAAAGGTCACAAGGAGGACGGGGACCTAAGATGTGAGGGGGGAAGGGAGGTACAGGGCGGGGCATGTACAGGGCGTAACCGGCAAAGGACATATCTGCCGCTCGGCGATGCCCTTGTTGTCTTTAAAATTATTAGATATTAGGTATTAGGTACTTTATAGTCACAGAGGCATCTCTGTGAAATTCGGGTTGCTCCCACCTGGAGAGAGCGTCGCAGCCAGAGGCGCGCCACCCAACTTTTTGTTGTTGTTGTTGCATGCAAGGTTTTTTTGTGTGACTGATAAGGAAGGAAAGAAGTGGGGGGGGGGGGGGGGGGGGGGAGAGGGAGATTTGACCAAATGACAACTTTTTCGTTGCCACTGGGCTTAACGTGTGCTATGTGCATGGGCACACGGGGACCTCGGCTTATCGTCTCATCCGAAAGACTCCATGTTCAGACCCGTAAGGCCTAGTGCAAAGTGAGAGGGAAAATCCCTCTGTAGGCTACCCAGGTTCGAACTCGGGCTTACTTGACACGAGGCGAACGCGTTACCACTGTGCCACTCTACACTGTTAGTAACACCACTAGTAATGCGTTACTTTGTTTTTCCTTCATTTTCAGACGAAAAAGTTGAAACTTGTTCTGTTTTTCCTTCATTTGCAGACGAAAAGGACAAACTTGTTCTGTTTTTTCTTTCATTTTCAGACGAAAAAGAGAAACTTGTTCTGTTTTTTCTTTCATTTTCAGACGAAAAAGAGAAACTTGTTCTGTTTTTCCTTCATTTGCAGACGAAAAGGACAAACTTGTTCTGTTTTTTCTTTCATTTTCAGACGAAAAAGAGAAACTTGTTCTGTTTTTTCTTTCATTTTCAGACGAAAAGGACCAACTTGTTCTGTTTTTTCTTTCATTTTCAGACGAAAAGGACCAACTTGTTCTGTTTCTTCTTTCATTTTCAGACGAAAAGGACAAACTTGTTCTGTTTTTTCTTTCATTTTCAGACGAAAAGGACAAACTTGTTCTGTTTTTTCTTTCATTTTCAGACGAAAAGGACAAACTTGTTCACAAACCAACAACAACAACAACAACAACCCCTACTTCTACTTCTAGTAACGACAGCAACAACATCTTCAACAAGTCCTGCCCCATCCCTCATCGCTACAAGCTGACTCTCATGCTCAGTTTCGCCATCACAGTTATCGTCGCTCTGCGCAACAGTTTCGCGCTGGTCATGACCCACGTGACTGCACGCGCAGTAGCAGACAGCAACAACCAATCAGCTTCGTCGCCTACTACTACTACTACTACTACTACGACGACTGTGACGACAGCAGCGGCGGCAGGGATGAGCAACGTCATCTTTTCTCACGTGCTGTTTCTATTTTTGTTTTGTTGTCCTTTGCCGATCTACAAAGTAGATCGGCAAAGGAGTATGTTTTCGTTGAGTTTTTTGTTTTTTGGGGGTGTTTTTTTTCTGTCTGTCCCAAGGATATCTCCCGAACCGCTTGACCGAATCGCTTCAAATTATGTGTGGTGGTGTGTCACCACGAGAGGAAGGCATCCGCGCATAAATGATCGCCGTCGTGACCTTGACCTTGGCGTATGACCTTGAAAACCGAAAATCTGTAATGATGATGGCATACCGATCAAGGTCAAGGGAGATCGGTAGGCCTTGAAAGTGGTAGGGGTCTAAAAATTGGGTTTTGAGCCATATTTTCCACATTTGTAATTGACAGAAGCGCTTCAGATTGTGTGTGGTACTGTATAACCTAGAGTAGAAAACATCCGAGCATAAAATTAATTATCGCCATGCTGACCTTGTTGTTGTTGTGTTTGATGTTATTGTGTGTTTGTGGTTAACATTGTTGTTGTTGTTGTTGTTGTGTTTGATGTTATTGTGTGTTTGTGGTTAACATGTTGTTGTTGTTGTTTGTTGTTGTTGTTGTTGTTGTTGTGTTGATGTTATTGTGTGTTTGTGGTTAATATTGTTGTTGTTGTTGTTGTTGTTGTTGTTGTTGTTGTTGTAATGTTGTTGTTGTTGTTGTTTGTGTTGTTGTTGTGGTTAACATTGTTGTTGTTGTTGTTGTTGTGTTTGATGTTATTGTGTGTTTGTGGTTAACATTGTTGTTGTTGTTGTTGTGTTGATGTTATTGTGTGTTTGTGGTTAATATTGTTGTTTGTTTGTTGTTGTTGTTGTTGTTGTGTTTGATGTTGTGTGTGATTGTGGTTAATATTGTTGTTGTTGTTGTGTTTGATGTTATTGTGTGTTTGTGGTTAATATTGTTGTTGTTGTTGTTGTTGTGTTTGATGTTATTGTGTGATTGTGGTTAATATTGTTGTTGTTGTTGTTGTTGTGTTTGATGTTATTGTGTGTTTGTGGTTAATATTGTTGTTGTTGTTGTTGTGTTGTTGTTGTTGTTGTTGTGTTGTTGTTGTTGTTGTTGTTGTTTGTTGTGATGTTATGTTTGATGTGATTGTTGTTAATATTGTTGTGTTGTGTTTGATGTTATGT
>CM065712.1:27048368-27050868 GCA_017654935.2 Phymorhynchus buccinoides | reverse complement strand
CAGATGGATTTTGTTCTCTACCCAGGTAATTTCAATGAACATTTTTGGCTGAAATGTGGCTGGCGGTGAAAGGGTTAAATGTTTTATTTTTTAAAGAAACAACAATAACAACAACGACATAACTGAAGCAGCAACAAGCAAAGCTTTTGACGTGCTCAGTTCGAGATGAATTACACAGCATAAACATTAGGCGGAATTATACCAGTTTACAATAATGACATAACAAAGAAGAAGAAAAAACAGTTAAGAAAATATCAAACCAATCAACAACGAACAGTAAACATAACAATAACGAGAAAACGTATTAAAAAATATTAAAAAAAATAGACAAAGCATGAGCAGAATTAAAATCCTCAAAATCTCATTGATAATCTAAGCGATCAGAAATGCAAAGTCGTCACACACACGCTGGGAGAGAGAGAGAGAGAGAGAGAGAGAGAGAGAGAGAGAGAGAGAGAGAGAGAGAGAGAGAGAGAGAGAGAGAGAGAGAGAGAGAGAGAGAGAGAGAGAGAGAGAGAGAGAGAGAGTTCACATCACTCCGCAGACCAGTATTCCAATTATCTCATGAAATGAAGGAAATTTCAGTCACATTTTGCCCTATCTATGTTACTATGTTTGTGCATGCATGTAGAATGTATGCATATAGACTAAGATATTTGCTTAATATATAAATTGTGAATGCAAGTTGTATGTTTGTATGCATGTGTAAGCATATGTGTATGTTTGTATAAGTTAGATGGACGGGTAGATAAATGGTTGTATGAGTGCGCACGATGTGTGTGTTGTGTGTGTGTATATGTGTGCGCGTGTGTGTATGTGTGTGTGGTTGTGCGTATGTGTGACCAAGAATTGTATGTGCGCACGGTGTTTATTACAATAGTCGCATATTTCATTTTTTTGGTCTTTTCTACATACTATGTCTCTGTCTTTATTGTGTCGTTTTGTTGATTGTTTTATCACTGCAAAAAGAATTTCCTGTAAAATGGACAATAAAAAATATTGATTGATTGATTGATTGATTGGCTTTTATCATTGGTTGACATTAGCCTGTAGTAGTAAGGGCCAACAGTAACACGAGAGCTGCACAATAGATGACTGTCTACACTAATGGGGGAAACCCAATCACGACACAGCTTAGTATTTCGTGGAAGACTATGACTCTCAAACTGGGGGCCATTTGTGCTGCAGCTGAAGGGATTGGTTGGCCTTTGGGGACCTTCCCCAACGCCAAACTGTCATCGTATCCTTTTGGCCGAGAGAGTGGGGGATGTACCCTGGGCGAGGCTTCTCCACTATAAACATTTTTGTTTCTTTTTATAAACATGTTTGTTTTTTATCTCATGAATATGATATGTTCGCGCGTATATTGCAAACATGAGAATACGCGCGCGCGTATGTTGGTGTGTGTGTGTGTGTGTGTGTGTGTGTGTGTGTGTGTGTGTGTGTGTGTGTGTGTGTGTGTGTGTGTGTGTGTGTGTGTGTGTGTGTGTGTGTGTGTGTGTGTGTGTGAGGGAGGGAGAGATATATTTAAATTGTTTCGACCTTCCTGCAGATAGATCGGTGGCCTTTGCAATTAAAAGATTGTTCAAATTTATCTCTCTCCCTCCTTCTCCCTCCCCCTCTCTCCCTCTCCGCCCCTCTCCCTCTCTCTTCATTCATGCCTGCCCCTCTCTCTCTCCCTCTCTCCCCCCCCCTCTCTCTCTCTCTCTCCTCTCCCTCATCCTCTCTCCCTCCCTCTCCCCCTCTCCCCCCTCTCGCTCCCCACCTATCTCTCTCTCTCTCCCTCCCTCTCTCCCCATCTCTCTCTCCCTCCCCCTCTCTCTCTCTCTCTCTCTCTCTCTCTCTCTCTCTCTCCCCTCTCTCCCTCCCTCTCCCTCTCTCTCTTCCTGCCTATCTCTCTCTCTCCCCTCTCTCTCTCTCTCTCCCTCCTCTCTCTCTCTCTCCCTCCCTCTCTCTCTCCCCCTCTATCTCTATTTCTCTCTCTCTCTCTCCCTCTCTCTCCATCTCTCTCTCTCTCCCCCTCCATCCCTCCCCCTTCTCTCTCCCCCCCATCCCCCCTCTCCAGGCGGCTCCACCTTTCTGTGGACTTTGGTGTGGGGTCGCTATTTTTACGACACCCCCGACCTTCACCCGACCTTGTCCTCGGACGAGAGACGCTACCTCAGGAAACATGGCTGCCGCGTTCGACAAAGCTCCCTTCAGCTGGCAAGATTGTTGATTGATTGGTTGATTGATTGATTGGTTGGTTGATTGGTTGATGGATGGATGGATGGACTGATTGATTGGTTGGTTGGTTGATGTATGGATGGACTGATTGATTGATTGGTTGATGGATGGATGAATGGATGGATGGATGGATCGACTGATTGATTGGTTGGTTGATGGATGGATGGATGGATCGACTGATTGATTGATTGATTGGTTGGTTGATGGATGGATGGATGGATGGATGGATGGATCGACTGATGGATTGATTGATTGGTTGGTTGATGGATGGATG
>CM065712.1:27033368-27038368 GCA_017654935.2 Phymorhynchus buccinoides | reverse complement strand
CAGCCATTTTTCATCCCTAAAACCCCCATTAAACTTACCTTCAGGGATCTAAATATCTGCAATATTGCAATTTCCTCTGTAACATGCATAACATTAATTAGGCCTATCCTTACCTCCCAAAATTACGAAAATAGGGTCTTCAGATAACAGGCCATGATTTGATGCCTTTTAGTGACATGGGTGTTAAACCATTGTGGTGCAAAAATGCGACACTGGCGGTGAAAGGGTTAAGGTACTAGTACCACCCAAAACCAACACATTTTGGGGGTCATTTTTTGTTATATAGCCTTCTTATTGTTTTATTATTGTTATATAATTGGCTTTAGAATGAGAAAATACATCAAAATATATATATATCAACTTTGCCAAAATGTGTTGTGGATATCATGCTTTATGTACTTTGAAAATGATTGACTCAAATCTAATCATTGGAGAGCTTTCCAATGTCACCCACACAAAGAAAAATGAATAGCTTTGTTGCACGAACCAAACTTTTGTTGTTTGGAAAGGCTATTAGATATTTTCCCGTGGTTGCTCACATTACAAAAAAAGATGGTGGTAAAAATAATATACACATTTTTAAAAAAAAGGTGTAACTGCACAAGAGAAATTGGAGGTTCATGCAACAGGCCACGGTGTAAAAAAGAAGCGTGCAACATGTGAACCCTTTATATCAATTAGTGCTTTTTAGATATGGTTGCAAACCACAAACAAGGGCATCGCCGAGCGGCAGCAACGCATTGTGACAATGAAAACCCGGCCAGAGTTATGTCCTCTCCACCCCCCCCACAAAACCCCAATAATAACCCCCCCCCCCCCCCCAATAAACACACCACTTTCCACCCTTTACAGAACGCATAAAATACATAGCCCAAAATTTGAAGCGATTCTGTTCAGTAGTTCACGAGATACAGCTGAACTTTTATACAAACTTCCTTGCACCATGGTACACAACCACACAAAATTTGAAGCGATTCTGTTCACTAGTTCACGAAATAAAGCTGGGGGGAAATTACATAGCCCAAAGAAGGAAATTTCGGTTTTCAAGGTCAAACTTCAAGGTCAAGGTCAGCACGGTGTTGATTAACGAAAGGAAGCTTCCTTTTCAAGCTGTCTACCCCTCTGCCAATTTTTGTCAAAATCCAAACAGTAGTTTTTAAGATAATAGATACACAGACACACAGACAGACACACACACAGACAGACAGACACACAAGCGAATCGCAATACCTCGGCCTCTGGCCGGGTAAAAAGCACTGAAACTGAATCGCAAAGTTTATTAAAATCATCACGTGTTAGCCTATGCCAATAGGCCTATATCCCTGTAGTCAAGGCTACTAGATATATATATAAAATTTAAAAAAAGTATGAAAATAAGGCCCCAAAAAAATCACTTGTGTGATAAATTTCAACCTTTTCTGTCTGCATCAGAATCAGTCAGTGTATTTTGAAAATTCAACAAAAGCATTGGGTGTTTCTCGTGTGTGTTCTAAGATTGATTAGCCTTAGCTGGAAACCCCTCCTTGATGCGTCGACGTACTATAAAATAATGTCGTAAACTCCCCGCCGCCATTTTGGATTAGGCATAAGGCGCGATGTCGTTATCAGATATTTTGTCCATTATTGGACAAAAGAAAATCTTGTCGCTATGTAAGCATTAAATGTTAAAGGGCCACCCTGACGGATTAGTTTTTTTGTATGAAACACGTCCAGATCACCAGGAAAACACCCTTTACATAGATTGCAACACTCACTTTGTTCTGGTTTCCTAGAAATCAAACCGTCAAATCGGCGATTGCTCCTTGGCGGAGGTGCTGGAAGTCAAATTCTTTCACCCAAAGAAAAGGCGTGTGGCGTCTCTTTTCTAATGGCCGCCTGCGTTTAGACCAAATGGTTTGCACGAAATTTTCGCAATACAAGCCTTTTTATTTAATTTTTTTAAATTTTATTTTATACAGTTTATCCAAAGACCTTCCATGAGAAAAGGAATTTCGCTCACAACAAAGGAAATAGCTCCAATTCTTTTTTTACTGCACTACAAAAAAAAGAAGAAAAACTTCAACCACAAATGATGAATGTCCTCCACCCACCCCATCCACAATGGCTACTCTCTCCGCCATCTCCGCCAAGGAGGAATCGCCGTATTGACGGTTTACTTTATAGGAAACCAGAGCAAAGTGAGTGTTCCGATCCTTGAAAAGGTTGTCTTTCTGGTGATCTCGACGTGTTTCTTGCAAAAACTCATCCGTCAGTAAGTTAGTAGTATTATTATCTTCACAACGACACAGATTCTACATAAGAACACGGCGCATGCGCAGACAATGGGTTACAAAAACAAACCCGGAAGGCTAAAAATAGCTCAGCAACAAGCAGACGACCTTTTTCATTATGCGATAAGTTTGTGTCGAATGTGTGTTGTGTGTTTGACAATGAGGAAAACGTCGTCATTTTAGTTAATAGTGTGGTCTGTATTGAGTTCTAACTCGCTGTGGTATGCATTTCCTGCGGTGGTTTAGTTTTATAAGTTGTGCCGCCGTGGGACCGTGAGTTTTTGTTTGTGTTGAAGTATTAGTTTCTGTTCGCTGAGTATAATATCATATGATACAGTATTAATTTTGTTAGTGAAGATCGAGGGTTAAGAGGCAGTTTTCACGTTGTGATTGTGACAAGTTGGTAAGTTGAGAGTATGACCAGGCTTTTGTTTGTTTATTTATTTGTTTGTTTGTTGTTGTGGTTGTTGTTGTTGTTGTCGTTTTAATATCAAGCATGTTAGGCCGGCGTTTTAGTTTCGTGTGTAGTTGTGTTGTGTGTGTGTGTGTGTGTGTGTGTGTGTGTGTGTGTGTGTGTTGTGTGAGAGTGAGAGAGAGAGAGAGAGAGAGAGAGAGAGAGAGAGAGAGAGAGAGAGTGTGTGTGGTGGTGTGCCATGTGTGCGTGTGCGTGCGCGCGCGTGCGTGCGTGTGTGTGTGTGTGTGTGTGTATGTATGTGTGTGTGTCTTGTGGTGTGTGTATGTGTGCGTGCGTGTGTGTGTGACTCTGTGTGTGTGTGTGTGTGTGCTTGTCACAGTGTGTGTGTGTGTGTGTGTGTGTGTGTCTGTCTGTGTCTGTGTGTGTGTGTGTGTGTGTGTGTGTGTGTGTTGTGTGTGTCTGTATGTGTGTGGTGTGTTGTGTGTGTGTGTGTGTGTGTGTGTGTGTGTGTGTGTGTGTGTGTGTGTGTGTGTGTGTGTGTGTGTGTGTGTGTGTGTGTATTATTTAACGTCTATCCACAACCTGTGACGAAAAATGTGTATGTGTGTGTGTGCGCCCGCGCGCGCGCGCGCGTGTGCGGCCAAGTGTGTGTGTGTGTGCGCGTGCGCGTGCGTGTGCGTGTGTGTGTGTGTGTGTACCGCGCGCGCGCGTGTGTGTGTCAGTGTGTGTGTATGTAGTGTGTGTGGGTGTGTGTGTGTGTGTGTGTGTGTGTTTTGTACGCGTGTGTGTGTTTGTTGTACGCGTGTGTGTGTGTGTGTGTAAATGCTTAAATGCTTTTGTTTGTGATCGAATACTCAAAAGTTTTGGTAGCTCTCGATAACCGGGGGTGGGGGGGTGGGGAGGATTTGGAGGTAGCCAAGCATTTTTAGATTTCTATAGATTTTAGATTATCGTGACGCTGAAATCGTGTTGTTCGCCTTAGGTGCCGATTATAAATAATTATCGGGTATTCCCAATTCCTAAGAAAGGCAGGGATAGGCCTATATAATGCCACCTGTAACTAAAATGGCAGACTGTATGCTTGCTAATCATACATCATAAATCGGGACTTTCCTGGTGTTGCGCTGCCTTCGGGCACTGCCTCCAGGATCGTTCCCACCATCGTTATCTCTATAAATGTCCCATATGTGTCTGTAACTAAAATGGCAGACTGATAGGCCCTACATCTGTATTGTTGAAAAAATCGGGACTTTCCTGGTGTTGCACTGCTTCCGGGCATTGCCTCCAGTATTGTTCCCACCATGTTTGTATCTACAAATGTCCCATATGTGTCTGTTCCAGACCGAGAGGACGTAAAACACCATTTTTTCATTCAGAGAGAGAGAGAGAGAGAGCACAGACAGAGAGACAGAGAGAGAACTGTATCAGATTTGAGCTATACTAAAACATACATCTGTATTGTTTAAAAAAATCGGGACTTTCCTGGTGTTGCACTGCCTCCGGGCATTGCCTCCAGTATTGTTCCCACCATCTTTGTATCTATAAATGTTCCCCTATATAATGTGTCTGTTCCAGACCGGAGGACGTGAAATGGATTTCATTCAATGGCAGACATGCCGCTTACGATTCGATTTCAATGCGATCCGATTCAGATTGTGACATTTTTGTGCTCAAGGCATGATTCTCGTGAAATTCTTGAAATCTAAATGTTACACAAATGTCCCATATGACTTCGGTCGAGAGGACGTCAAACATAAACTCGTCCGTCGTGAAATTCTACTGTCTGTTTTAATGAATACTAGTAACGGTAACGCCATGTACAGTAACGCTGAGTACAGCAAATTTGAAGCGATTCGGTTAAGAAACGGCGGAGTTATAAGGCCCCGTTTCCCGTTGGCGCTGCTCTGAGAGTGACGCGCTCTCCCGATTCTCTTCAAATTTGCTGCCAGACTTTGCCCCGGCCACAGCAAGCCTGACAGCAAATTGGAAGCGATTCGGTCGAAAAACGGCGGAGTTATAAGGCCCGTTTTGTGTTTCAGACACACACACACACACTCACACACACGCAGACACACACACAGACACACACTTGCCTTTTTATTATATGATGATGAAATCTTATTAGGTCGAGAGGACGTACAAACATAAACTCGTCCGTCGTGAAATTCTACTGTCTTACTTAAGGAATATGATGAAATCTGACTACTAGTTCTGTTGCCGCATACGGATTCGATTTCAATGCGATCCGATTCAGATTGTGAGCTTTTTGGTGATGATTCTCGTGAAATTCTACTGTCTCAATTTCAGAGATGAGA
>CM065712.1:27020868-27028368 GCA_017654935.2 Phymorhynchus buccinoides | reverse complement strand
AGGGGGCTACCGTGCACCCCCATAATGCAAACCTTGTCATACTTCTTTATCTCTTCTTTTAATACTTCCAATAATTTCTGTACATTTTCATCTGTCGTATTAGGGCTTTTGTAAATACAACCAACTAAGATCTTTTCTTTTTCCTTTGTTTGAAACGTGACACTCATACCAGTAAGTTCTTGTTCAGTGTAGTGCATTCCTGTGGCATTTAATGTTTTATCGAAAAATAAACGCTACGCCACGATTCGGGTTTTCATTGTGAAACATTTCATAGTTATCAAGACAGTATTCAAGATGGTACAAAATCACTAATGTTTTTGGGCACGGTCTCTGTAACGGCAGTTATTTTAGGTCTAATTTCATCCATCTGTAATATAAGTTCATCTTTTTTATTTAACATACCATCCGCATTAGTGTATAACACTTTTATGCCTGGCTCAGTGACCTCTCCAACACAGTTTGAGCTACAAACATTGCTAAAATGATTTAAACTATTGCTAAAACATTGACAACTATGTACATTCCCCTTCGTATTTGCATTGGTATCAGCAAAGACTGTACAGGGGAAGATAAGCATCTGGGCCTGTATTCACGTTGAGATAGCATTGAGACTTAGCATCATGCTAACTTAGAAGCTCTTCCAAAAGTCCTATAGGATTTAATAGGACTTTTGGAAGAGCTTCTAAGTTAGCATCATGCTAAGTCTCATGCTATCTGAACGTGAATACAGGCCCTGGTCTCTTTTCCCTATATATAGTAGTGAGGACAGAAACACTGGTTATGTCCCTTTGAAACGTGACACATTTTACACATCGATAGGTCAGTTGAATTATCCGTTCAAGTTCCAGTCCGAGTTTTTTGGATAGCCTCCACTGTGAATAGTGTACACGTCCACACTAACGATAACTCTATCAGCCCGGTTCGCCGAGCTTTTAAGTAATCCATCTTACCCTTTTAGAATATCTTTGGTATCAGTGACTTTAAAACACGCGAATCGTATGTAGTGCATCAGGCCCTTACGACACTCTTTAACCCTTTCACCGCCAGCCATATTTCAGACAAACATTGCCATTACATTTACCTGGGTAGAGAACAAAAAATCCATCTGCAGTATTGGGGATTTTTCTGTGACATATATAAAATAAAGGTCTATCCTTACTTCCCAAAACTATGACAATAGGGTCTTTGATCACTTGCTCTCGCCGGGAGGGGTACAGCCTAAAGTCTTTTTAATCTAATATTTTATATCCAAAGTAAATTTTTTACTATATAAGAGTAGTTCTGTGCGAGCCATGGCTCCTAAAAATTCCACACAAAAAAACAACAACAAAAAACTTGACCTTTATTCAAGATAAAATCATCTGTTAAAAGATAAAAACTAAAATTGATAGAAACATCATATTCTTTTCCCCTTTCCTCCCCTTTCCAAAAAAACACATGTAAAAAGTAATGCCCCATATGGTTTCGGCCAAGAGGACGTAAAGCTAAATTCTCCTAGGGTCTTTGGATAATAGACCCCAACTTGACGCCTTTTATTGACATAGGTGTTAAATCACTGTGGTGCTAAAATGCGACTTTGGCGGTGAAAGGGTTAAGATTGGCCGTTCTTCTAAGGTTAGGGTTTCAGTTGTCCTACATAATGACTGTGTACTGTCAAGTGGAACTTGTAGGCCTATGTTTTGATGAATTGTTGAGCAGTTAAGCGCGATTTAGAATTTGCATTGTCATGTGTGATGTTTTAACTGCTGAAATCGCGAACGTTGCCACTTTCGATTTTCTGTTTTTAGATGACAGCATTTTGTTGAGTTGAATGGAGTTGAAAATAAATTGCAGTCATGTTGCTGTGCCGCTTTTTTTATTCATTGTTTTCTTCTTTTTAATATTTTTTTTCGTGCATGAGATGACACAATTGTGCTCAGTTGAGATGAATTAAAAATAAATCTCTTTTTTGCTGCATCCAATCAATCAATCAATCAAATGTATTTATTGACTTCAATGAAGAAAATCTTTTTTCAGCGTGCATTTAAATGTAACATTATATATGGGACATTATATAATAAACTAAGACATAAAAATACATGCATAAAAGCACATGTTATTCACACATAAACCAATTAAGTTTTGTCACACAATCACAAACCCTCGCCTACCGCCACCCCACCACCCCCTCCCACCCTAATAAGTAAACATTAATAGTGAAAGAACATCATAATGATAAACTTCACAAATGGTGCAGCAAACAGTAAAAATAATTATAACTAAAGTAATACTATTCAGTACACCACACAAGCACTCACACACCACGCCTCCGCGCGCACACACAACACACACACACACATGCGCGCGCACAGCCGTTACACACACACACAAGATACAGAAATAAAATGTGTTCATAAAATGTTGAAAAAGGCATATAAATAAAGAAAATAATCCAATGTATTGAAAACCAAAATGAAACGGATGGCACACACAGAACTCTCTGAACAGACAGACAGGCAGGCAGGCAGGCAGCAGACAGACAGACAGACACACACACACGACACACCAACTTGGATAAAGGTAAACAGAGCAAATACATGACATTGTTAAAAGGGAAAACAATATCACAATTTGCATAAAAATTATATAGGACTGAAATTAAACAAGCATAAAAATATTTTTTGTAAGAACAACCCAAGGTAAAAATGGATGTACAAAACAAGTACTGTATGTAGAATCAAATTATTTCACTGACTAAACCGTCCCCTATAACCCCCTACGCCCCCCCCCCCTCTCCCCCCCACCCCACCCCTCCACCCCACCCACACACACATGATAAAGCATCAATTTAGTTAAAAGTAAGCAAGCATAAGAATAATTAATTGTACAAATCAATTTCTGTGTGTAAAATAAATCAAACTAGCGCAACGCCTAGTACTGGAAATGCACCGTACTGGTAACGCCTAGTAACGGTAACGCCAAGTACTGGTAACGCTGAGTACAGCAAATTTGAAGCGATTCAGTTAAGAAACGGCGGAGTTTATAAGGCCCCGTTTCCCGTTGGCGCTGCTCTGAGAGTGACGCCCTCTCCCGATTCTCTTCGCAATTTGCTGCCAGGCTTTGCCCGGGCCATAGCAAAGCCTGACAGCAAATTTGAGGTTGATTCGGTTAAGAAACGGCAGAGTTATTCGTGAAAAGGTGAAGCGGCGTATAGCGCGCGCGCTTTCTGAACCGATTCGCTTCCGGTTTGACACACACTGATAGTCACCGTCCCCAATCATATACCTGCCAACTCTTGAAGGCCATCGGTCCAGAAATGCCGGAGATAAGGGCTCCGAGAGTCCGGCAGATACGCGTCTCGCGCATTTTGCCAAACGTCGCAAATGACACGGTTGCTTCGGTTGCCGTTGCCATCGCCCCGTGAGGGCTCACAGCTAATTTGAATCGATTCGGTCCAAAAACGGCGGAGTTATTATATTGCCCATTTTGTGTTTCAGACACACACACACAAACACACGGACGGACACTTGGCTTTTTCCTATATGATGTAAACTATTTGGACGGACTGACACCCCCCCCCCCCACACACACAAACACACATATAAGCTATCAAGCTTTAAAAGTACATGAACAATCCAAAGGTAAAAAAAGGTAAAAAAGGTGTACAAAACAAATACTTGTAATGTAAAATCAAATGTAAATTATAGCACAGACTGAACCGTCCCCCTCCCCCCCTTTTTTCCCACCCCCCTCCTCCCCTGCTCTCCCATCCTCTCCATACACACACTAACACACTCCTCTAAACATCAGGACCATAAAATACATGGCATGGTATCACACAAAAAATAATTAATGTAAAAGCAAATGGAACAAGAAATGATATTAACAAAAATAGCACCTACATCCATGCCCTCTTCCCCCATAAGCAACAACACACACTCACTCACACACACACATTTTGCCGCCATTGTTCCTTCACAGGATGGGGAATGCTGCATGCAGGGCCACCAGACCAACCAGTTCACAGGCCACTATTCAACAGGCGCACCGCTGTGGGCAGATAAGACCGCAGGCACTGCGTGGGTTGACCCACCGGAACTGTCTCCTCACCTCCTCCTCCGTCAGCACCTCCACGCACAATCGCCTCCGCCCCGAGCCATGATACTATTGCTAGACATTAACTCTCGTCTCATGGGCAAAATGAGACTGAAATTTGCTTCATTTTCATGAGATAATTGCGGGTGGGCTTCTTACCCGCCCATGCGCTTTTTACCCCGTCTTCCCTACGTATATCTACTTTTTTACTATCTATGATACTAGAGGGGTGGTAACACTGTGTTGCCATGGGGCAAATAAAAAAATATCTTGTGATAATCGTTAGCTTTTTTTTTTTCTTTTTGTTTTTGACAACAGACACTTTCAGCCAATCGGAATGTCTTACCAACCTACCTGTTAAAGGTACCAATGTGCACACAGTTAACAATATTACTCAGACATATGTATATTCCCACCATAAGGCACCACAGTGAGGCGGTAAGTATGCTTGATAAATGATGAAGGCTATCAATGTGTATACACATGGGGGAATTGAAATAGAAATAGTCGCGTGAAACTAATGTTTAACGTGCTACACGATGCCACCAACTTATTAGTCCAGTTCCGCCCGCCAGCCATTTTTCATCCCTAAAAACCCCATTAAACTTACCTTCAGGGATCTAAATCACGTGTCAACTGACAAGTATCTGCAATTTTCGTGTACTCTGTAACACGCATAAACCATTAATAGTAGGCGCTTCATTCATCTTACCTCCCACAATTTTAGACAATATGGTCTTCAGGATAATTATGACCCCAAGTTTGATGCCCTCTATAGCGGACATGGGGTGTTAAACCATTGTGGTGCATAAATGTTACATTGGCGGTGAAAGGGTTCAGGTACTAGTTACGCACCCAGAAAACCAACCAACACATTTTGGGGGTCATTTTTTGTTATATAGCCTTCTTATTGTTTTATTATTTTTATGTAATTGGTTTTAGAATGAGAAAATACATCAAAATATATATATATCAACTTTGCCAAAATGTGTTGTGGATATCATGCTTTATGTACTTTGAAAATGATTGACTCAAATCTAATCATTGGAGAGCTTTCCAATGTCACCCACACAAAGAAAAATGAATAGCTTTGTTGCACGAACCAAACTTTTGTTGTTTGGAAAGGCTATTAGATATTTTCCCGCGGTTGCTCACATTACAAAAAAAGATGGTGGTAAAAATAATATACACATTTAATTAAAAAAAAGGTGTAACTGCACAAGAGAAATTGGAGGTTCATGCAACAGGCCACGGTGTAAAAAAGAAGCGTGCAACAGGTGAACCCTTTATATCAATTAGTGCTTTTTAGATATGGTTGCAAACCACAAACAAGGGCATCGCCGAGCGGCAGCAAACGCATTGTGACAATGCAAACCTGGCCAGAGTTATGTCCTCTCCACCCCCCACCACCCAAGAACCACCAACCACCAGAGTCCAATATAAACACACCACTTTCCACCCGTTTACAGAACGCATAAAAATACATAGCCCAAAATTTGAAGCGATTCTGTTCAATAGCTCACGAGATACAGCTGAACTTTAATACAAACTTCCTTGCACCATGGTACAACACCACACAAAATTTTAAGCGATTCTGATCACCAGTTCACGAAATAAATCTTGGGGGAAATTACATAGCCCCAAAGCAGGAAATTTCGGTTTTCAAGGTCAAACTTCATGGTCAATGTCATCACGGTGTTGATTAGCGAAAGGGAATCTTCCTTTTTAAGCTGTCTACCCCTCTGACAATTTTAATCAAATTCCAAACAGTAGTTTTTTAAGATAATAGATACACAGACACACAGACAGACACACACAGAGAAAGACAGACGCACAAGCGACATCGCAATACCTCGGCCTCTGGCCAGGTAAAAAGCACTGCAGTTTATATAAAATACATCCACGTGTTAGCATATGCCAATAGGCCTATATCCCTGTAGTCAAGGCTACTAGATATATATATATATATATAATTAAAAAAAGTATGAAAATAAGGCCCCCAAAAAATCACTTGTGTGATAAATTTCAACCTTTTCTGTCTGCATCAGAATCAGTCAGTGTATTTTGAAAATTCAACAAAAGCATTGGGTGTTTCTCGTGTGTGTTCTAAGATTAGCCTTAGCTGGAAACCCCTCCTTGATGCGTCGACGTACTATAAAATAATGTCGTAAACTCCCCGCCGCCATTTTGGATTAGGCATAAGGCGCGATGTCGTTATCAGATATTTTGTCCATTATTGGACAAAAGAAAATCTTGTCGCTATGTAAGCATTAAATGTTAAAGGGCCACCCTGACGGAATTAGTTTTTTTTGTATGAAAACACGTCCAGCATCACCAGGAAAACACCCTTTACATAGATTGCAACACTCACTTTGTTCTGGTTTCCTCGAAATTAAACCGTCAAATCGGCGATTGCTCCTTTGCGGAGTCCAGGTTGCTGGAAAGTCAATTTCTTTCATCCAAAGAGGAAGGCCGTGTGGCGTCTCTTTTCTAACTGGCCGCCATGACATCTGCGTTGAGACCAAATCGTTTGCACGAAATTTTCGACAATACAAGCCTTTTTTTGGGCTCACGTCGTTTTTTTTTAAAACAAAGTGAGTCTATAGGATCGTACATGTTCGGTTGTGTGTCTGCGTGTGTGCGTGTGTGAGTGTGTGCGTGTGTGTGTGTGTGATGTGTGTGTGTGTGTCGTTCGTCTGTGCGGCACCGACCTTTAACCTTAACTCAAACCTTAACTTTGTCATTTTCTATTAAACATATAAGGCGTCTTAGTGGGTCTAAAGTTAGCAGGATATTTGATGTTGATGTGAGCCTTCAAGTCACAACGATCAAAGCTGTAAGATACATTGATAAAGAACAAAAGAAAGATAAGGTTGTGCAACCTTAAACCTTGACTCAGTAACACTCTTCAAACTAAAGAAGACTCTCACTCTCCACTGAAACTTTAAAGTTGTCATTTTCTCAAAAAAAACATAAAATGTTAGAGGGTTAAAGTTAGCAGGATACTTGATTTTGACGTGGGCCTTCAAGTCATGGCGATCAAAGCGGTCAGATACATCGGTTAAGAACAAAAGAAAGAAAATCATTCTTTGTTAAACTGTTGAGTCTGTACCGAGTAGGCGAGATACATACTGGAAAAGAAGAACTCTCCATTAAGAATATACAAAAAAAACGCTCTTTAAAAAGAAAAACAAGACTTCAGGTGTTTACAAATAGGTACATCTTAACGTCGTCAACTTATATTTTCTGTAACAAATGGATGTACCCAGTGTGTGTGCGTTGACAGCCCGGTTGTTTAGCTTTTATTTGAGTAACGGTTGTTCGTGTTCATTTGCCCATCATATCTGCGCACAACTTAGCCTACTGAACTTACGGCAACAAGGCCTAGGACAAGAGTACATGCCTTAACCTTCAAATCAAGACGAC
>CM065712.1:26995057-27020368 GCA_017654935.2 Phymorhynchus buccinoides | reverse complement strand
CTAAATAATAAATCTATAAAAAAAAAAAAACGATCAAAATATTTTTTTAAAAAGCACTAATGATATAAAGGGTTCACATGTGCACGACTTTCTTTCTTTTTTTACACCGTGGCCTTGGTTTGCTATGAACCTCGTTCCCAATTTATCTTGTGCAAGTTACACTTTTTTTTCTTTTTTTTTTTAAGAAATTGTGTACTATTATTTTTACCACAATCTTTTTTTTTGTAATCCGTGAGCAACCGCGGGGAAAAAAATATTTAATAGCCTTTCCAAACAAAAGTTTGGTTAGTGCAACAAAGCTATTCATTTTTCTTTTGTTTGGGTGACATGGAAAAGCTCTCCAATTTTGATTAGATTTGAGTTCAATCCCTTTTCAAAGTACATAAAGAATGATATCCAAAACCCATTTGGACAAAGTTGATATAATATATTTTGCGTATTTTCTCATTCTAAAACCAATTACATAAAAATAATGAAACAATAAGAAGGCTATATAACAAAAAAAATGACCCCCAAAATGTGGTGGTTTGGGGTGGTACTAGTACCTTAACCCTTTCCACCGCCAGTGTCCGCATTTTTGCACCACAATGGTTTAACACCACGTCACCTAAAAGGCATCAAAATCATGGCCTGTTATCTTGAAGACCCTATTTCCTAATTTTGGGGAGGTAAGGATAGGCCTAATTAATGTAGGCAAATGTTACAGAGGAAATTGCCAATATTGCAGATATTCGAATCCCCTGAAGGTAAGTTTAATGGGGGTTTTAGGGATGACAATGGGCTGGCTGCGGAAAGGGTTAAGGTCTTGTGTACACAGTTAACAATTATTCACGCGATATTTCTATTTCAGTCCCCTGGTACACAGTGATAGACCCACTCTTAGCATGACTTACAGCTACTGTGGCGCCCATGGGGAAATAGAAATATCTTGTGAAATTAGTGTTCACGTGTACACGGACCTTTAACAGTAGGTTTGATAGATAGTCCGAGTGGATAAAGGCCGTTGTACACGCTAACATTATTCACGGGCATGTTCTCTTTCCCCATGGCAACCAACAGTGTACCCCTCTAGTATCAAGATAGTAGTACGATACGTGGAGGACGGGGCTAAAAAGGCGCATGGGGGGTAAGAAGCCCACCCCAATTAATCTCATGAAAATGAAGCAAATTTCAGTATCATTTTGACCATGAGACGAGCGTTAATGTCTAGCATTCCGTCTCATGGGCAAATTTGACTGAAAATTTTTTGGTCTTTATTTCATGAGATAATTGGGGGTGGGCTTCTATACCCGCCTATGCCGCTTGTTTTCACCCCGTCTTCCCCATGTATTGCATGCTTAGAACCAAGGTCAGAATGGAAGAACTAGGCCCAGCCTCAATTCTTTTCCATTGTAAAATAAAGTTTCTGAGTCTGAGTCTGTGAGTCTGAGGACTTGCAGCTCACTGTGTTGCCATGTTAGGGAATAGGAAAATATCTACATGAATAATGGTAAGGAGGACACAGATCTTTAGGAACCTTGGCATAGGAAAATGGTAGCTTAGGAGCCCGTAGTTGAGATAAGAAGTTGCGCGGAATTCGCTTCATATATTCAATCGATAAGCCTCTTTATTTAAAAATTAAGAAGAAGGCATAATTCAAAAATAATCTGCTGTATGCAACAACAGTTCATTTAACAGCAGTACGGAAACAGGAACGTGTGTGTATGTTGTGTTGGTGTGTGTGTGTGTGTGTGTGTGTGTGTGTGTGTGTGTGTGCGTGTGCGTGCGTGGCGTATGTGCGTATGTGTTGTGTGTGTGCGTATGTGTGTGTTTGCTTCCAAAGATGTAAGATACTTTACTAAGAGATGATGAGATAGAGAGAGAGAGAGAGAGAGAGAGAGAGAGAGAGAGAGAGAGAGAGAGAGATGAGATACAGAGAGATTCTTTTGAGAGAGAGAGAGACGAGAGAGAGAGAGAGAGAGAGAGAGAGCGGAGCGAGAGAGAGAGAGAGAGACACGAGAGAGAGAGAGAGAGAGAGAGGAGAGAGAAGAGAGGAGAGAGCAGAGAGAGAAACGAGAGAAGAGAGAGAGAGAGAGAGGGAAAAGAGGCATTAGGGAACTAGCTAATCAGTAGGCTAATAACTGTCAAACCGATATTGCTCTCTCTCTCTCTCTCTCTATCTCTCTCTCTCTCCTCTCTCTCTCTCTCTCTTCTCCTCTCTCTCTCTATCTCTTTCCTCTCCTTCTCATGTTTTTCCTGAGGGCATAGGATGTTAGAAAAAAGCTGTTGAAGCTACCCAGTTTTCCTCATTAAAAAGTTCGTATTCGTATTCGTTATTCAGTGTCGTACTCTCTCCTCTCTCTCTCTCTCTCTCTCTCTCTCTCTCTCTCTCTCTCTCTCTCTCATTTGTTTTGAGTGCATGCTACACTCCCCTGCGCGCGTGTTGCGTGTTTGTGTGTGTGTGTGTGTAATTGTGTGTGCACGTGTGTGTGCGCGCGCGCGTGTGTGTGTTTGTGCGTGAGTGCGTGTGCGTGTGTGTTTGTGTGTACGTGTGTGCATGTGTGTGTGCGCGCGCACGTGTGTGTATGTGTGTGTGTGCTTGCTTGTGTGATAGAAAGGGAAAAGTCTGTCTGTGTGGTATGTTTGCAGTGATCGCCAATAAAGTGGCACACATGAAAAAATGCATAGTGTGTGCAGAAAAAAAAGCGTTTAATGCTCATTAGAAGATGCAGATTGAACAATCATAATAACGTCACTAATCCATCATTCATTCATTAATTCATTCATTCATTCATTCATTCATTCATTCATTCACTATTGTTAAATTCACTCGTTCATTCATTAATTATATTAATTCATTCATTCATTTATTTGGATTTCATTCATTCACTCATTCACGGTTCATTTTCATTAATTCATTCATTCACGTCGTTCGTTTCGTTCGTTCGTTTCGTCAATTCATTCATTCCTTCGTTCATTCATTCCACTCGTTCATTAATTATTATTCATTCATTCGATTCATTTTTTTAATTCATTCCATTCACTTCGTTCATTTCATTAATTCATAGGTTCATTCATTCATATCAACTCGTTTCGTTCGTTCGTTTCATTCATTCATTCATTCATTCATTCATTCCACTCGTTCGTTGTCGTTCATTTCATTCATTCATTCATTCATTCACAACGTTTCGTTCGTTCGTTCGTTCGTTCGTTCATTCATTCATTCAATCCCAACAACCACCCAAAAGAGTGTCATGTAACGACATGAATTGTTGGGATTGATTGATTTGACCGACCAGTTGGTCGATTCATTCATTTCATTCATTCGTACGTTCGTTTTATTCCCTCTCAATCAAGTGTTTCTGTCTTTATCAGCCAGCAGACGAATTGTAGGATTGTCCTCCATCTTGGAACAAGAACCACAACCCTCGCTATCAGTGTCGATCGTCCGTTCGTCCTCCGTAGGGAGTTGCGTCCCTTCGGCCCACGGTTGTCGCGTGGCGTCGGCCAAAATGGCGAACAGACCGCATCCGGCGAAATGCGCAATAGAAGCGACAAGATAAATCGTCTGCCACGAATTCAGATTCTGCAACAAGAAGGGGTTAAATTAATTAAGGTAGCAGGATCACTTGGATTTTGATCCCCAAAAAAATCTCTGTTTTTCTTTCTAAATTGTAATGGATGTGTTTGTATAGAGAAAAATGACTGAATTTTAACACACAGTTTACAGATTTGGTTTATTTTTCGTAGTTTTTGAGATAAGAAAAAAAGGGTGGTTTCATTGAACACACACACTCCCCCCTCGCATTCTACCCCCCGCCACCCCCACCATCTCACCCTGTTTCTTGCCAGCGGGAATGAAGATGAAAGGAGGTTGCAGACACCCCCGCCAAAAAAACCCCTACCCATACTACACCCACATCATCCACACACACACTATTTCTCGCCCCCTCTCCTCCTCAACCCCCCACTGTCCACCTCACATCTCACCCCTGTTTCTGCCAAAAGCGGTGAAGGAGATTAAGGATGTGGTATGACACTCCCCGCCACCCCCACTACACCACATCATCCACACGACACACACACACACACACACACACACACACACACACAGCACACACAACACAACACAACACATTCTCCCCCCCTCTCCTCCTCCAGGTCCCCCCACACCCCCCCATCAAACCCTGTTTCTGCCAGCGGTGAAGGAGGTGGTATGGACACCCCCGCCACCCCACACCTCCTACACCACTCATCCACACACACACATTTTCATAATCCCTCCCCCCTCTCCTCCCCCCCCCCCCACACACAACATATCACCCTGTTTCTGCCAGCAGTGAAGGAGATGGAAAGGGGTTGTGGACACCCCCGCACCACCCACCCCTACCTACTACACCACATCACCAAGCCTCTCTCACACACACCACACACATATCCACCCCACCCCCACACCATTCTCCTCCCCCTCTCCTACCTCCTTCCTCCCTCCCTCACCCACTTCCCACCCCTCACACTTTTTTCTGCCAAGCGGTGAAGGAGATAAGGAGTTGGGTGTGGGACAACCCCGCCACCGCCACCCCTCCATTCCCACTAACAACCCCACATCACCCAACGCTCTCACACCACACACATATATCAACCACCACCCCATTGCTCCTCCCCCCATCTTCCTACCGATCCTAACACCCCCCCCGTCCCCTCACTCCCTCTCCCTCCCCCCCCCCTGCCCCCCCCCCCCCCCCCCACTCACTCCCATCTCCCTGTATCTGCCAGCGGTGAAGGAGATGGAAGTAGGTGGTGTGAACACCCACGCCGCACGCACACTCTTATACACACCACATCACCAAACCTCTCACACATTACACACCAGTCATATTCCCCGCCCATCCCCCCACACAAAACACACCATGCTCTTCACCCCCCTTCCTACCTCCTTCAAAAAAAAACCCCCCCCCATTCCTCCCCTCCTCCTACCACTCCAATTCTCACCCTGTTTCGGCCAGCGTTGAAGGAGATTGAAGGAGGTTGCAGACACCCCCCGCCACCCACCTACACCACATCACTCACACACACACACACATTCTCCCCCCCCCCTCTCACACTCTCCCCCATCTCTCCCCCACCGACCTCACCCTGTTTTCTGCCAGCTGGTGAAGGAAGGATGAAGGAGGTGGTCGACGAACCCCGCCACCCCTCACCACACAGCCGTGATGAAGCCGAAGATGAGACGGTTGTAACTTTGGCAGACAGGTCGGACATCAACGTGCAGTAGCCTGTGTGAAAGTGAAACACTAAAACAGGATCAACACCCAGCTGGGGTAAAGAGCCCACCCTGGGTTACAAGCTCATCATGGGGGGTATAAGGCCCATCCTGAGGTAAACAAGCTCACCCTGATGTAAAAAGCCTACCCCGGGGGTAAAACGCCCATCCTGGGTTAAAAGCTCATCATGGGGGTATAAGGCCCATCCTGAGGTAAACAAAAATGTTCACCCTGAAGTAAAAAGCCCACCCAGGGGTAAAAGGCCCATCCTGAGGTAAAAAAAAAAGAAGTTTACCCTGGGGGGGGGGGGGGGGGGGGGGGTGGGGAAACCCCCCACGCCCACCCTGAGGTAAAAAGCATACCCTGGGGTAAAACGCCCACGCTGGAGTAAAAAGCCCAACCTGGGGTAAAAGACCCACCCTGAGGTTAAAAAAAAGTTCAATATGAGGTAAAAAGACCACCCTGAAGTAAAAAGCCTACCCTGGGGTAAAAAGCCCACCCTGGGGTAAAAAGCCCACCCTGGGGTAAAAAGCCTACCCTGGGGTAAAAAGCCCACCCTGGGGTAAAAAGCCCACCCTGGGGTAAAAAGCCTACCCTGGGGTAAAACGCCCACCCTGGAGTATAAGTCCGCACCCTGAGATTATAAAAAGTTCCAATCTGAGGTAAAAAGCCCACCCTGAAGTAACAAGTCCCACCCCTGGGTAAAACGCTAACCCTGGGTTAAAACACGTCACCCTGGTAAAAAAAACAAAAAAAGCAAGCTCGAGTAATCAAAAACGGTCATACGCGTAATTGTTCTCATCCCTAGCTGTTGCATTTGTGTCATAGTGTTCAAGTGTTTTGGCTGTTGGGATGATCCCTTGAGGTTTTTTTTAGCCAAGGTACGACAACAACAACATCTAATTTGTATTTAGTATTTGGTACTTTGTAGTCACAGAGGCGTGTCTGTGAATTTCGGGTTGCTCCCACATGGAGAACGCATCTCAGCCAGAGGCGCGCAAACCCATTTAAAAATAATAAAATTGCATGCGATTTTGGTGTGAGTGATGAAGAAGGAAGAGGAGTAAATTGTCACCAAATTGTTAACTTTTTGTTTTAAGATTTAACGTGTGATAAGTGCATGGGCACACGGGATCTTGGTTTATCATCTTATCCGAAAAAAAAACCACGTTCGACGTGGAGATGTCAGGCCTAGTGCTGCCCTCTTTTTTTTTTTCTTCTAAAATACGTTGAGAGTGTGACCCACCCCCCCCCAGAAACAAAAATACACTGTACCCAGGTTCGAACTCGGGTTTATTGTAATCAAGGCGAACGCGTTACCTCCGTGCCGCTCTAGACTTTATTTCTCAGGTCCTCAAACACAAAACATCTGAAAGTTCCAAAAACAAATCTAAAAATCATTAATTTTGGTGGCCGCAGTTTCAGTTTCAGTGCCCCTGATGTTTGGAATTCCCTCCCAGTCGATCTCCGCCATGAACCAGGTCTCTCCGGTTTTCAAAGCCTAAACTCAAAGACTCACTATCTCTCTCAAAGCTCATTCGTTTTGTAAATGTTTCCTCCTTGATCTTATGTACTGGGTGGAATGATTGGGTGATAATGTTGTGTGACCCTGCGCGCGCGAGCGCGTGTATCAGTGAATGGAAGCGCCTGGAGTGTAAAATAATAATAGAAAGGTAGTTGGTAATGGGTATTAGTTATTAGTACTTTATAGTCCATAGAGTTTTCTCTGTGAAATTTGGGATACTCCCACCCGGAGAGAGCGTCGCAGCCAAAGGCACGCCACCCAAATTAAAAAACCAATGTTGCAGGCGATTTTTGTGTGAATGATGAGGAAGTAAAGGGGGGTGGGTGGGTAAATTTTGACCAAACAACTTTTTCGTCGCCACATGGTTTAAATTTAACGTTGGCTAAGTAAATTATTATTATTATTATTATTATTAATAATAATAATAATGATGCTTATATGATTATTGAGTATTATTATTATTATTTATTTATGTATTACCTACCCACATTCCCGAAGCCCTCGGCAGCAGCAGCGACAGATAGTGCGATGTAGGCTCCCTCCCAGTGTTCAATGAAATACAGCGACACCATGCATAGACCCTCACAGATATAGCCTGGAAGGAAAAAAATATATCATCATTGTCATCGTCGTCATTGTCATCGTCGCCGAGTCGTCATTATCATCATCGGCCGTCGTAATGGTAGACAGACGTTTTTCCTGGTGACAGTACAGTGGAGGACACACCCACTGCTATCGGTTTGTCCATGGATGTTAATGACGGACAGTAAACGATGGAGTGATTTACTGACTGACTGATTGATTGATAACTACCTGAAAGATAGACGGTTTTTCTGGTGGCAGTGGTGGACACACCCATCGCTATCAGTTTGTCAGACAGTAGACCTCCCAGCACTGAGAATACCGTCAGCAGTAGTTTGGGGAGCAGCAGTAGGATGCCCACCTGTACACAAGTCAACCAACACACACACACACATACGCCACGCACGCACACCGCTGCACCGAGACACACACATACACACACACACACACACACACACCACACACCTGAACACAACACACCCACAGTATCGCCCACGTGATGCACACGCACTGCATGCACGCACACGCACACACACTGCACCACGCACACGCACGCACGCAACCCGCCACACACACACACACACTGAGAATACTGTCAGCAGTAGATAAGGCAGTAGGCATACCAGTAGAATACCTACCTGTGAACAGCGCGCACGCACATACAACCCACACAACCCACAACACCCCTGCACACACACACACACGACACACACACATTATGCACTCTCGCACCACGCACGCACACATGCACAGACACAGACACGCACACACACAAACACAACACACACATACGCACCATACACACCACATACACACAACACACACACATGCACCACAAAACACAGCACAAACCTCAAAAAACACACATGCACACAAACAAACACACACACGCACACCCACACCACACACACACAACACAAACCAACACACACATTCAACACAAACCAACACACACAAACAATATACACACACACATGCACTCACACACACACACACAAGCCACACACACACAACACCCACAAGCACACGGAGGAAACACACATACCCACAACGAGACCCTACACACACACCACCCACACACACACGCACATGCACACACCACACTTCTAGTTTATTTTCACACAACAAGAGATAGGCTGACACACACAGCGTGACACCACACACACACGCACACACACGTGAAACACTACACACACACACACTCGCACGCGCCACCACACTCAATTCACGTCCCCAGCACCCGCAACGTCGATGGAACACGCACGCACACGAAGCGCTCACGCCACGCACACGCATATATACACACGCACACACACACACCACGACACACAAAACATACTGTCAGCATTGCTATAATTATGACAGTATTCATTCCCCGACTGCTGGTTTCAGATTCTGCGACATGCCTGGAAAAGACCGGTGGATGTACGGGCGCGAGTCTGCGAGTTGGGACTCTGAATGAGCGGCGTGGGAGCAATGCCACAGTACGGTCCAGAAGATGGGACAGTAAGAGAAAAAAACAACTTCTCACATCTTCCGTCTTGACGTCAAAGGCGTCCTGGAAGTACTGGAATTGTTCCAGAGTCAGGATACTGTAGGATGCACTCCTCAGACTGGCCGCCACAATGAGCGCCCACACGCCGCGTGACGTCAGCATGCTCCGCCAGGGGGCGCTCTTTAGCTGTGAAAACAAACAAACAAACAAACAACTGAACAAAAAATTAGACCATTTTAACCAAACTTGATCATGGGACAAACGAAGGTAATTATGACCTTATTATTTAAATAATAATAATAATAATAGTGAATCATTAATATAAGCGCACTTCTCCACCAAATGTGGAGTTCTATGCGCTTAACAACAACAAAAATTTACAAATTTTTTTTATAAAAAATTCAACAAAACGAAATAATCGCTCACGCATATGAAAATAGGCAATACACATACACACACCCCACCCATACATACACGCACATACACACACACACCACCACACATGCACAAACACACACACCACACAGCACACACACACACACACACAGACACACGCATGCACACACAGACACATACACACACCACACACTCACACACACACCACACACACACACACACACACACATTCTCTCTCACACTCACACACACACACCACACACCACACACTACCGTTACCATCACCCCTTCACGCCACCCATTCTTTACAGTTTTTCCATTCGTTATGCAATATTGGGGATTCCCTCTGTCATGCATAAAATATGGCCTGTCGGGCTCGACATTGCTCAGCATCAGAAGTTAGACCCCAGATTTCACGGCCTAGGCACTAAATCTTTCCCATTTTCCAGCAGCAGTGTAGCCTGCCAAAGAATAGACTCTCCTCTTTTTTTTTTCTCCTGCTGCCTCAGGCCTTTCTGCCTTTTAGTTACCTCTCCTTTACCTGGCTGGATAGAGAATAACAGTCTCCATCTCGGGTCTCATCTCTTCTGCTCTCGTCAAGTCTCGTCGGCCTCTTCTCTCTCTCTCTTCTCTCTCTCTCGTCTCTTTCCCTCTCTCATCTCTCTCTCTCAAATCTTCGTCTACTGGTGGCATACGTGTAGCGAGGTTTAAAATTAGAACAGCAGTTGGTGCTGGCTCATATGAGAAGCAGGCAGGAAAAAATGGAAGGAGTTAAGTGGCTATAGTGGGCCAATACTTTATGAAAGCACTGGTTAACGATGCGCCAAGAACATAAGCTATGCGTGTGCCTTCCTCCCTTAGGACAAAATGAATGACACAATAACGAGGATCAACTTGTGGATGGGCAGTCAAACTGGAACCGCTGCACATTACAAGTTGATGCCTTGAGTAATGTGCGGGCTAAATTGTGGTGGTGTTGAATCTATTGGTGGTGGCCGAATTAAGACGGCGACACAGGTATGGGCGATGAAACGATTGTGGGTCGTTTTTGTTTTTTACATCTAGATTATGGTACAGAACATCTATAACTAATAGAATTGTCTCGCATAATATATAACTAATAAGATGTCTCGGCATAGCATTCCATTGTGACACAAACCGAAATCATACATATATTCCTGGGAGACAATCCAGCAGGCGCGTCTGTATCGGACGTCCATTATCCTGCCGAATTCACAAATTCGTGAACTGTGCAGCGTGAGTGAGGTCAGCTAACATGAACCCTTTTCGTGTTGGCGTGAATTCCCGGGTGCCGGAGACTGATCAGGTAGTATCGTGCGTGGGCCCTTTCTTTCTGGTTTTGACAGGGAAATTGAACTGAACGTCCCAGTCCTTCGGATATAGGGACTTAAAACTAGTCTGACCCGTGCACTTCGCTTATCGCACGTGTAGTAAAAAAGGCCCACTACGGCTACTTCTGATAAGGTCGGTACACAATTTGGCGAAGAGACTATCAAAATCCCGCTGTCGCCATGTCATGGAGCCAATTGATTTGAGCTTGTTTTCCCGTCCCAACGGTTCTGATCCCCTCTCCGCCCCCCTGCGCGAGGCGCGGGCTCGTGCGCTAAGCCTTTTAACCTTTCCAAAAAAATGAGTAGGGTGGCTGTTGGCGGGACTTGCGGCCGAACGCGGCGTCTCCGGGGGAGAGAATCCCGAATTTCACAAGATACATAGTGTTCTCTGTTGAACTTCAGAATTATAACCAAAATCTAGGCAAAATGTACACCACCAGTTATTTAGTACCAGCCAATCAAATCAGACCATTCAAATTCAAGTTCAATAATCTAGGCAATGCAACTATAAAATGATAACGATCAAAGGTCAAATCAATCCAATCAAACCAGCGAACATTATAAAACTTTGAGATAACTCTCATTCCCATCGCAAGGCTTTTCGAGCGATTGTCATATCAGTTTGGATGCCCAGATTATGCGATTAAATTCCATTATTTCTGTAATCATCAAACAACCAATCACAATCATTACCACCGAATCCATTCATAACTTGCGCGATTCCTTGATTACACTCCTTCTCATTCGGGGAACAGGTGCCATCCATCACCATCGCAATCAATACAATCAATCCATAGCAAGCCATGCAATCAGTCGATTTCCATCCATCCATCCATTGCCATGTCGCATTCACCACCCAATCAATCGAATCAATCAAGTCAATCCATTCTGCCAATCCATCCATAGCCATGACCATCCATCCATCAACCAACCAATTCAATCAATTACCCATCAGTCCGATCCATCCATCCATTCCATCCTCTCATGGCCATCAACCATCCAATCACGATCAAAAGAATCATCAGGTCGATCCATCAATCCATCCATCAACCAACATCAAAGTCAATCAGCTCGATCCAGCCATTCCATTCCTCTCATCCATCCATCAACCAATCAATCAATCAGTCCATCATACATCAAACCAACCAACAAATTCAATCAGGATAAAAAAAACACCACAACCCTTCTAAACATCCATTCATCCATCAAAACAATCAACCAACAATCAATCAATAACCAATCAATCAACAATCTTGCCAGCTGAAAGGAAGCTCTGTCGAACGCGGACAAGGCCATGTTTTTCCTGAGGTAGCGTCTCTCGGCCGAGGACAAAGGTCGGGTGAGTCGGGGGTGCGTAAAAATAGCGACCCACACCAAAGTCCACAGAAAGGGGAGCCGCCTGACGAGGGGGGGAGGGGGGAGAGAGAAGGAGGAGGGATGGAGGGGCCGCCTTGAAGCGGTTGGTGAGAGAGAGAGAGAGAGAGATGGAGAGAGAGGGAGAGAGAAAGAGAGAAAATAGAGATAGAGGAGAGAGAGAGAGGGAGGGAGAGAGGAGAAGAGAGGAGGGGAGAGAGAGAGAGAGAGGGTGAGAGAGAGAGATAGGCAGGAAGAGAGAGGGAGATGGAGGGATGAGGGGAAGAAAGAGAGATGGAGAGAAGGGAGAGAGAGGAGAGGGGTGAGGGAGAGAGAGATGGGAGAGAGGGAGGGAGAGAGAGAGATAGGTGGGGAGCGAGAGGGGGAGAGGGGGAGAGGGAGGGAGAGAAGGAGGGGAGAGAGAGAGAGAGGGGGGGGGAGAGAGGGCGAGAGAGAGGGCGGATGAAGAGAGAGGGAGAGGGGCGGAGAGAGGGGAGGGAAAGGAGGGAGAGAGATAAAATTTGAACAATCTTTAATTGCAAAGGCACGACTATCTGCAGGAAGGCGAAACAATTAAATATATCTCCCTCCTCACACACAAACAAAACACAACCACACACACCACACACACACACACACACACACACACACACACACACACACACACACACACACCACCAACATACTGTGCGCGCGGTATTCTCATGGTTTGCAATATACGCGCGAACATATCATATAATATGATAGTTCGCGCGTATATTGCAAACATGAGAATACGCGCGCGCGTTGTAGGTGTGGGTTGCTGTGTGTGTGTGTGCTGTGTGTGTGTGTGTGTGTGTGGTGTGATTTTTTTTGTGGTGTGTGGTGTGTGTTGGATGTGTGGTGGGGAGGGAGAGATATATTTAAATTGTTTGAACTTCCTGCCAGATAGATCGGTGGCTTTGCCAATAAAAAGATTGTTCAAATTGAATCTCTCTCCCGCCTCTCCTTTCCCTCTCTCCGCCCCTCTCACTTATTCTCTTCACCCCTCTCTTCTCTCCCTACTCGTCCCCCCCCCCTCTATCTATCTTCTCTCCCTCCTCTCTCCCTCCCTCTCCCCCTTCTCCCCCTCAGCTCCCACTATCTCTCTCTCTCCCTCCCTCTCTCCCCACTCTCTCTCCCTTCCCCCTCTCTCTCCCTCTCCCTTCTTCTCTCTCTTTCTCCCCCTCTCCCTCCCTCTCCCTCTCTCTTCCTGCCTATCCCCTCCTCCCTCTCTCTCTCTACTTATCCCTCCTCTCTCTCTCTCTCCCTCCTCCTCTCTCTCCTATATCTCTATTTCTCTCTCTCTCTCCCTCCTCTATCTCCATATCTCTCTCTTAACCCCCCATACCCTCCCCCTTCTCTCTTGCACCCTAACCCCCCTCTACAGGCAGCTCCACCTTGTTTGTGGACTTTGGTGTGGGGTCGCTATTTTTACGACACCCCCGACCTTCACCCGACCTTGTCCTCGGACGAGAGACGCTACCTCAGGAAACATGGCTGCCGCGTTCGACAAAGCTCCCTTCAGCTGGCAAGAGGTTGATGATTGGTTGATTGATTGATTGGTTGACTGATTGGTTGGTTGGTTGGTTAACTTGATTGATTGGTTGATTGATTGATTGGTTGGTTGGTTGATGTATGGATTGGACTGATTGATTGAAGTGGACTTGCTGTGGGATGGCTGAATTGCATGGCTGGAATGGATCGACTTAGTGATTGGTTGGTTGATGGATGGATGGATGGATCGAGACTGATTGATTGATTGATTGGTTGGTTGATGGAGTGGATGGATGGATGGATGGATGGCATCGCGACATGATGTATGGATTTGATGGCTTGGTTGACTGGATGTATGGATGGATGGGTGCAGCATGGATGTTGGATCGACTGATTGCTGATTTGATTGATGGTGGGTTGATGGAATGGATGGATGGATGGATGGATCCGACTGATTGATTGATTGATGGATTGATTTATTGATTGAGCTTCGGTAGGATGGCTTGATGGATGGATGGATGTGATGGATGGCATGGATGGATGGATGGATTTGGATGGATCGGTGGATTGACCCTGCAATGATTGATTGATTGATTGATTGGTTGGTTTGTTTGTTTGTTGTTGATGGATGGATGGTATGGATTGATCGGATGGATTGATGGATTGATTGATTGATTGAGTTTTATTGTTCTTTTTTGATTGATTGATTGATGAATCGTTTTAATTTATAATTGCATTGCTAGAATTTTGAAAATTGATTGACTGATCTGATTGATTGGCTGGTACTAGAATAACCTGTTGTCATTTTGTATATTGGTATATTATAGTCACAGAGATTTAATCCTTGTTAAATCTCGGGCCTGGCTCTCCCCCGTAGACCGCGTCGCCGCAAGCCGCAGCACCTACTCATTTTTTTGGAGAGGGTGGGGGGGGGGGCATAATTGTGAAACCTAGCTATCAATTCGGTCATACCAGACAGCGGGATTTCTCCCTGCCTATTACCGACTTTCAACTGTCGTGGGGATTTTAGACGTGGCGAAGAGCGCACGTGTTCATACTAGTTAAAGATCCAACCATGCCGAAGGACGGTGGACATCCAGTTTGATTTTCCTGTCAAACTATAAAGAAAGGCGAGTCCGGGATTCGAACCCGGGTTAGGCTACTCACGCACGCTGCAGTCACGCATTAAAATAGGCAGACGAACGTCGTAGCTGCTCGGACCAGATTATGTTATTTGGTTTTCAATGAATGTATGCAATATATATATAATTATGAGAATATTAGTTTAGATGTTTGACCATATTTGGTAAAACAAAACCCCACACTTTCATCGCCACTGTCGCCTCTTAATTGGCACCACTAAATGATTTGACACCCATGTCACTGAAAGCCATCAAATGAGGGTCTGTTATCCTGTGACCTTATGTTCTTAATTTTGGGAGGCACAGCATGCTTTTTCTGCTGCATTCTGGCTTCAGAAGTTTTGAGCCCACTCTTATGCCACTTACCCTTGAATGTTCCTTTTGTCCTGCCCTGCTTCTCCTGCTGAGCCAGCACCACTGCTGTATCTTATTTTAAACTCGGCTACCTATGCCACATAGAGAGATATGAGAGATGAGAGAGAGATGTAGAGAGAGAGAGAGAGATCGAGAGAGAGCGAGAGAGAGAGAGAGAGAGAGAGAAGAGTACGAGAGCAGAGAGAGAGAGAGATCCCTGTTCTTTCTCTATCTCACCTCCATTCAACGAGCTCGTAACTACAAGGTCAGACTGAGCCTTGCGCGTTCACGCCGTCACATCAACAAATCAATTGTCTCATGTTCTGTTTTTGGCAGGCTCACTGCTGCTGCTGAAGCACGAGAGATGCTGGAAACCTTGTAACTTAGTCGATCGCGCGCACTGACCCCCTCTTTCGACCCGCACTTATGCTGAGAGAGATGAGGGACAGAGCGAGAGCGACTGTGGGAGAAGAAGTCAGAGAGAAAATAGCAATAGAGGAGAGTGTCATGGCACGAACTGAGAGAGAGAGAGAGATAGAGCGAGATGAAAGAAAGAGAGGGAGAACGGTGGAGAGAGAGTAGAGTG
The DNA here is from genome assembly GCA_017654935.2 of Phymorhynchus buccinoides. Taxonomy (NCBI): domain Eukaryota; kingdom Metazoa; phylum Mollusca; class Gastropoda; order Neogastropoda; family Raphitomidae; genus Phymorhynchus; species Phymorhynchus buccinoides. The sequence continues at coordinate 27,004,825 of CM065712.1, read as the reverse complement.
TGAGTTTGTGAGCGAGCGAGTATGAGAGTTTGAGAAGCCCGTGAGAGAGAGAGTGAGAGAGAGAGTGAGTATTTGAGTTTTGTGAGAGAGTGTGAGAGTGTAAGAGAGAGTGAGAGAGAGAATGAGAGAGAGAGAGTGAGAGAGAGAGAGAGAGTGTCGCATTGTGTGGTGTACATGTATGTGCGTGTGTGTGTTTGTGTGTGTGTTGTGTGTGTATTTGTATGCCTATAGAGATTTGAGAAAAGAGTGAGCATTTCGTTTTGTTAATTTTGTTTTAGTTGAAAAAAATTTGGAAATGTTTGTTTGTTTGTTAAGCGAAGTGGTGTTTCTACCCTGCATTCGGCTTAAGGTTCTATATAAATGATTCACTATTTTTGTATTGTGGCACAAGCCACAAACCTATAACTCACTTGTCGGTCTGTCGGTCTGATAATGTCGGTCCGAAATTGTCGCATATATTGTCGCGTGCCACAAACGATTGCGAATCCGCGATTGTTTGATCTGTTACATTACCAAGTAGCGATCATTTATGATCATGAATTAACGCATGGGGCGTGTGGGCGCTCATTGTGGCGGCCAGTCTGAGGAGTGCATCCTACAGTATCCTGACTCTGGAACAATTCCAGTACTTCCAGGACGCCTTTGACGTCAAGACGGAAGATGTGAGAAGTTGTTTTTTTCTCTTACTGTCCCATCTTCTGGACCGTACTGTGGCATTGCTCCCACGCCGCTCATTCCGAGATGACGACTCCCAGACTCGCAGCCACACCCCGGCCTGTCAAGTCGCATAATCCGAGACCAGCAGCACGATCCAAGACGGGAATGGAAATACTCGTTCATAATTATCTGATGCTGACAATATATTTGTGTGTGTGTGGTGTGTGTCGCAGTGTGTGACGCTGTGACGTGCGATGCGTTGCGATTGTGCTGTGACGCGTGTGATGTTGTGATCGTGCGTGATGCGTGATGCGCGTGCGTGTGTGATGATGTGCGTGTGAGTGTGATGTGTGTGTGTAGATGAGATGTCACTCTATGCGTGAGTGTGTTGATGATGTGTGATGGACTCTGTGTGTGTTCTCTAATCTCTGTGTGAACATAACTAGAATGTGTGTGTGAGGTGCATGTGCTGCATACATGCATGTGTGCTGGTGTGTGTGCTGCTGCTGCGTGTCGTGTGTGTGATGTGTGATGTTGTGTGTGGGTGATTGTGAGTGTGTGTATGTGTGTGATTGTGTGTGTGTGTGCGTGCGTGAACTGATGAGAGTGTGTGTATATGTGTTTGTGTGTGTGTTTGTGTGCATGTGTGTGTTTGTGTTTGTGTGTGTGTGTGTTCGTGAGTGTGTGCGTGCGTGCGTGCATGTGCTTGTGTGTATGTGTGCACGCGCTAGCAGACACTGTGTGATGTGTGCCGTGTGCATGTGTGTGTGTTGATGTGTTTGTGTGTGGGTGTTTGTGCGTATGTGTGTGTTGGTTTGTGTTGTGAAGTGCTGGGCGTGCGCTGCACGTGTGTGCGATGCGGCCACTGCATGTGGTGTGTGTGTGTGTTGTGTGTGTGTGTGTGTGTGTGTGTGCTGTGTGTGCGGGTGCGTGCGCGCTGTTCACAGGTAGGTATTCTACTGGTATGCCTACTGCCTTATCTACTGCTGACAGTATTCTCAGTGTGTGTGTGTGTGTGTGTGTGTGTGTGCGTGGTGTGCGTGCGTGCGTGTGCGTATGTGTGCGTGCGCGTGCTAGTGCGTGCAACAGTGTGTGTGTGTGTGCGTGCGTTGTGTTGTGTGTGTATATGTGTGTGTGTGTGTGTGTGTGTGTTTATTTGTTTGTGTTTGCGTGTGTGTGTGTGAGTCTGCGTACGTGTGTGTGTGTGTGAGCGTGCGTGCGTGTGTATGTGTGTGTGTGTGTGTTGGTGCGTGTGTACAGGTGGGCACCCTACTGCTGCTACCCTACCTACTGCTGACGGTATTCTTCTTGTGTGTGTAGTGCGGGAGGTCTACTGTATGACAAACTGATAGCGATGGGTGTGTGTCCACCACTGCCACCAGAAAAAACCGTCTATATTTCAGGTAGTTATCAAGCAATCAGTCAGTCAGTAAATCAATCCATCGTTTACTGTCCTCATTAAACATCCATGGAACAAACCGATAGCAGTGGGTGTGTCCTCCACTCGTTACTGTCACCAGGTGAAAACCGTCTGTTGCCCATTACGACGACGATGACAATGATGACGACGATGACAATGACGACGATGACAATGATGATATATTTTTTTCCTTCCAGGCTATATCTGTGAGGGTCTATGCATGGTGTCGCTGTATTTCATTGAACACTGGGAGGGAGCCTACATCGCACTATCTGTCGCTGCTGCTGCCGAGGGCTTCGGGAATGTGGGTAGGTAATACATAAATACCATAAGATAAATAATAAATTAATAATAATCATCATCAATCATCATATATCATAATAATAATAATAATAATAATAATAATAATTACTTAGCACACGTTCCAAATAAAGACCAGAAGTGGCAGCAACGAAACGAGTTGTGTACATTTGGTCAAAATTACCCACCCCCCTTTCCTTCCTCATCAGTCACACAAAAATGTGTTCCTGCAAATGTTAAAATTGTTTTTAAATTGGGTGTCGCGGCCTCTGGCTGCGACTTGCTCTCCAGGTGGGAGCAACCCGAATTCACACAGTAAGAGAAACCTCTATGACTATAAAGTACCTAATAACATACCTATACCCACTACCTTTCTATAATTATTTTACACTCAAGGCGCTTCCATTCACTGATACACCCGCAGTCACACAAAACAGTATTACCAATCATTCACCCAGGTACAAGATCAAGAAGGAAAAAAATTACAAACCGAATGAGCTTTGAAAGTAGTGAGTCTTGAGTTTAGCTTTGGCCACGCATACCTAAGAGAAGAAGAACTTGGTTCATGGCGGAGATCGACTGGGAAGGGAATTCCAAACAGCAGGGGCACTGAAACTGAAACTGCGGTCACCAAATGATTTTAGATTAGGTTTTTTGGGGAACTTTCAGGATGTTTTGTGTTTGGAGGACCTGAGAAGAAAATAAAAGTCTGTGAGCGGCACGGAAGTGTTAACGCGTTCGCCTCGTGTACAAGTAAACCCGAGTTCGAACCTGGGTTGGGTACAGGGGATTTCTCCCTCTCACTCTGCACTAGGCCTTACGGTCTGAACTGAACGTGGAGTCTTTCGGATGAGACGATAAACCGAGCGAGGCTCCGTGTGCCCTTGAAACTTAGCACACGTTAAAACTCTAAAACTAAAAAAGTTAACATTTGGTGACAATTTACTCCTCTTCCTTCTTCATCACTCACACACAAAAATCGCATGCAATTTTATTATTTTTAAATGGGTTTGCGCGCCTCTGGCTGAGATGCGTTCTCCATGTGGGAGCAACCCGAATTCACAGAGACGCCTCTGTGACTACCAAAGTACCAAATACTAAAATACCAAATTAGATGTTGCCGTTGTCTTACCCTGGCTTAAAAAAAACCTCCAGGAGGATCATCCCAACAGCCGAAACACTTGAACACTTATGGTACAAATGCACCAGGTAGGGATGAGAACAATTACGTTTCTGACCGTTTTTGACTACTCTAGCTTGCTTTTTTTGTTTTTTCTACCAGGGTGAGTGTTTTACCCCAGGGTTAGCGTTTTACCCCAGGGTGGGCTTTTTACTTCAGGGTGGGCTTTTTACCTCAGATTGAACTTTTTTTAATCTCAGGGTGGGCCTTATACTCCAGGGTGGTCGTTTTACCCCAGGGTAGGCTTTTTACCCCAGGGTGGGCCTTTTGCCCAAGGTGAGCTTTTTACCCCAGGGGTAGGCATTTTACCCTGGGGTGGGCCTTTAAACCCCAGGGTTAGCTTTTTACCCCAGGGTAGGCTTTTTACTTCAGGGTGGTCTTTTTACCTCATATTGAACTTTTTTTTAACCTCAGGGTGGGTCTTTTACCCCAGGTTGGGCTTTTTACTCCAGCGTGGGCGTTTTACCCCAGGGTATGCTTTTTACCTCAGGGTGGGCGTGTCAGGGTAAACTTCTTTTTTTTTTACCTCAGGATGGGCCTTTTACCCCCTGGGTGGGCTTTTTACTTTCAGGGTGAAACATTTTTGTTTACCTCAGGATGGGCCTCTATACCCCCATGATGAGCTTTTAACCCAGGATGGGCGTTTTACCCCCGGGGTAGGCTTTTTACATCAGGGTGAGCTTGTTTACCTCAGGATGGGCCTTATACCCCCCATGATGAGCTTGTAACCCAGGGTGGGCTCTTTACCCCCACCAGCTGGGTGTTGATCCTGTTTTAGTGATTTCACTTTCACACAGGCTACTGCACGTTGATGGCCGTCCGACCTGTCTCCCCAGTTACACCGGTCTCATCTTCGCCATCATCACGGGCCGTGGGGTGGGGGTGGGAGGGGGTGTCGACCCACCTCCTTCATCTCCTTCACAGCTGGCAGAAAACAGGTGTGGAGGTGGTGGGGGTGGATGGGCGCGAGGAGGAGAGGGAGGGGGGGTCGAAATAGAATGTGTTGTAGTGTTGTGTGGATGATTGTGGTGTAGTGGGGGTGGCGGGGGGTGTCTGCAAGCCCTCCTTCATTCTCCTTCACCGCTGGCCGAAAAACAGGGTGAGATGGTGAGGAGGGGCGAGGAGGGGAGTGAGGGGGGGGGGGTTAGGAGGTAAGTGAAGGGGGAGGAAGGCTCCCATGGTTATCTGGTCTTCATATCTGTATGTCGCTGTCCATGGGTTTGTGATTTTGTGGGGTGCGGTGGGGGAGGATATGACTTGTGTGTATGTGTGAGAGGTTAGGCGTGATGTGGTGTAGTACAGGGTGTGGCGTGGCGGGGGTGTGCAACACCACCTCCTTCATTCTCCTTCACCGCTGGCAGAAAACAGGGTGAGATGGGAGGGGGGGGAGGGGGGGGCGGGGGAGGAGGAGGGGAGGAGGGGGGGGGGGGTTAGGAGGTAGGAAGTGGCGGGGGAGGAGCATGGGGTGGTGGTGGATATTATGTGTGTGTGTGAGAGGAGAGGTGCGGTGATGTGGTGTAGTGGGTGCGTGGGGGGTGGCGGGGGTGGTCCACACCCACCTCCTTCATCTCCTTCACGCCTGGCAAGAAGACAGGCGACAGGGTGAGAGGTGACGAGGGATGAGGGGAGGGAGGAAGTGAGGAGGTAGGAGGAGGGGATGGAGAGAAGAATGGTGCTGTGGGGTGTGGGTGGTGGATTATGTGGTGTGTGTGGTGAGAGAGGTTGGGTGATGTTGTGCTGTAAGTAGGTAGGGGGGGGGTGGCGGGCGGTGTCCACCAACCTCCTGTCATCTCCTTCACTGCTGGCAGAAGAGAAACAGGGTGATATGTGTGTGTGGGGGGGGGGGGAGGAGGAGGAGAGGGGGGAGGGGATTATGAAAGCGTGTGTGTGGATGATGTGGTTTGTAGTAGGGTTGGGGGTGGTGGGCGGGGGGTCCATACCACCTCCTTCACCGCTGGCAGAAGAAAACAGGGTTTGATGGGGGGTGGGAGGACCTGGAGGAGGAGAGGGTGGGAGAATGTGTTGTGTGTGTGTGTGTGTGTGTGTGTGTGTGTGTGTTGTGTGTGTGTGTGTGTGTGTGTGGATGAGAGTGGTGTAGTGTGGGGTGGCGGGGGTGTCCATACCACCTCCTTCATCTTCCTTCACCCGCTGGCCGAAGAACAGGGTGAGTGAGATGTGAGGGGGGGGGGAGGAAGGAGAGGGTGGGAGAATGTGTGTGTGTGGATGATGTGGTGTAGTAGGGGTGGGGGGTGGCCGGCGGTGTCCCTCGAACCTCCTTCATTCATTCACCGCTGGCAGAAAACAGGGTGAGATGGTGGGGGTTTGGAGGGGGGAGGAATGAGGGGGGAGTTTTTCTTCTTTTTTTTTTTCTTTTTTTTCTTTCTCGTGTGGTTCGTGTGCAATGAAACCACCCTTTTTTCTTATCTCAAAAACTACTAGAAATAATAAACCAAATCTGTAAACTGTGTGTTAAAATTCAGTCATTTTTCTCTATACAAACACATCCATTACAATTTAGAAAGAAAAACAGAGATTTTTTTGGGGATCAAAATCCAAGTGATCCTGCTACCTTAATTAATTTAACCCCTTCTTGTTGCAGAATCTGAATTCGTGGCAGACGATTTATCTTGTCGCTTCTATTGCGCATTTCGCCGGATGCGGTCTGTTCGCCATTTTGGCCGACGCCACGCGACAACCGTGGGCCGAAGGGACGCAACTCCCTACGGAGGACGAACGGACGATCGACACTGATAGCGAGGGTTGTGGTTCTTGTTCCAAGATGGAGGACAATCCTACAATTCGTCTGCTGGCTGATAAAGACAGAAACACTTGATTGAGAGGGAATAAAACGAACGTACGAAATGAATGAATGAATGAATCGACCAACTGGTCGGTCAATCAATCAATCAATCAATCATGTCGTTACATGACACTCTTTTGGTGGTGGTTGGGTTGAAATGAATGGAAATGAGACGCAACGAACGAACGAAACGAACGAAACTGAGTGACATGAATGAATTGAATGATATGAATTTAAATGAACGAAACGAACGGTGAATGAATGAATGAATGAATATGAATGAATGAACGAACGAACGAACGAGTTTTGAATGAATGAAATGAACGAAGTGTGGAAATTAATGAATGAACGAGTTGAATGAATGAATGGATGAATGAATGAATTTAATTAATGGATGAACGAGTGAATGAATGAACGAACGAGTTGAATGAATGAGTGAAACGAATGAATGAAACGAACGAACGAGTTTGTTAATGAATGAATTAATGAATGCCGTGAATGAGTGAATGAATGAAATCAAATAAATGAATGAATGAATTAATTAATTAAATAAAGAATGGAACGAGCTGAATTAACAAGTGCATGAAATGAATAGAATGAGAGAATGAATGAATGATGAATGAATGAATGATGGATGAGTGACGTTATGATGATTGTGCAATATGCATCTTCTAATGAGCATTAAACGCTTTTTTTTTTTGAACACAATATGCATTTTTCACGTGTGCACTTTTAATTGGCGATCACTGCAAACACGACACACAGACAGGACTCCCTTTCTATCAAAACAAGACAAGCACACACACACATACACCACGTGCGGCGCGCACGCAAACGCACCCCCAACGAACACACGCACACACACACACGCACAGCACGCACGCACGCACAAACACACACACGCGCGCGCTTGCGCGTACACACACACACACATACCACACTACACACAGGCACACACGAGGGGAGTGTGATGCACTGCACGCAACAAGAGAGAGAGAGAAGTCTAGAGCGGGGGAGATTGACGAAGGAGAGATCAGAAGAAGGGGAGGAGGGAGGGAGAGAGGAAGGGCGGAGAGATAGAGGTGAGAGAGAGAGAGACGGGGAGAGAGAAGAGGAGAGTGAGAGAGAAAGAGAGAAGAGAGAGAGGAGGAGAGAGAGAGAAGTACGACTGGAATTACGAATACGATACGAACTTTTTTTATGACGGGAAACTGGATATAAAGCTGAAACAGCTTTTTTTTTAAACACTTATGCCCTCAGGAAAAACATGAGAAGGAGAGAGAGGAGAGAGAGAGAGGGAGAGAGAGAGAGAGAGCGAGAGAGGGTGAGAGAGAGAAGAGAGAGATGAGAGAGAGAGAGGAAGAGAGAGAAGAGAGAGAGCAATAGCAGTTTGACAGTTCTATGGCCTACTGATTTAGCTAGAGTCCCTATGCCTCTTTTCCCTCTCTCTTCTCTCTCCCTCCTCCTCTGTTCATCTCCTTTCTCTCTCACCTCTCTCTCTCACTTCCTCTCTCTGATGTCGCTCTCTCTCTCTCTTCTATGTCTCTCTCTCTCCTCTCTCTCTACCGCTCTTCTCTCTCTCTCTCTCTCTCTCTCTCTCTCTCTCTTCTTCTCTCTTGTCTCTCTCTCATCCTCTCTCTCTCTCTCTCTCTCTCTCCGCTCTCTCTCTCTCTCTCCTCTATCTAACTCTCTCATTAGTAAGTTATGCTTACATCGTTGGAAGCAACCACCACACAGACGCACACACACACAAACACATACGCACCTCCGCACGCACGCACACGCACACACACACACACACACACACACCACACACACACACACACACACACACACAGACACAACACGTTCATGTTTCCGATACTCTGTTAAATGACTTTGTTGCATACAGCAGATTATTTTTGAATTATGCCTTCTTCTTTTTTTTAAATATAAGAGGCTATAGATGAATATAATGACGCGAATTCCGCGAACTCTTATCTCACCTACGTCTCCCTAGCTACCATTTTCCTATGCCAAAGTTCCTAAAGATCTGTGTACTCCTTAACATTATTCATGTAATATTTCTATTTCCCCATGGCAACACACAGTGAGCTGCAAAGTCTCAGACTACACAGACTCAGACTCAGAAACTTTATTTACAAGGAAAATGAATGAGGCTGGGGCCTAGTCTTCCATTCTTGACCTTGGTTCTAAGCATGCAATACATAGGGGAAGACGGGGTAAAAAGCGCATAGGGCGGGTAAGAAGCCCACCCCAATTATCTCATGAAATAAAGAAACTAATTCAGTCAAATTTGCCCATGAGACGAATGCTAGAAAATTAACGCTCGTCTCATGGGCAAAATGAGACTGAAATTTGCTTCATTTCATGAGATAATTGGGGTGGGCTTCTTACCCGCCCATGCGCTTTTTACCCCGTCTTCCCCTATACGTACTACCTACTTATCTATGAGACTTGAGGTTTCCGGCGTAAACACTGTGTTGCCATGGGGAAAGAGAAATAGCCCGTGAATAATGTTAGCGTGTACAACGGCCTTTAGCCACTCGGACTTCTATCATACCTACTGTTAAAGGTCCGTGTACACGTGAACACTATTCACAAGATAATTTATATTTCCCCATGGCAACACAGTGAGCTGTAAGTCATGCTAAGAGAGTGGGCTATCACTGTGCTACCATGGGGACTGAAATAGAAATATCGCGCAACCAGAATAATGTTAACGTGTACACAGACCTTAACCCTTTCGCCGCCAGCAATTTTTCATCCCTAAAAACCCCCATTAAACTTACCTTCAGGGATCTAAATATCTGCAATATTGCAATTTCCTCTGTAACATGCATAACATTAATTAGGCCTATCCTTACCTCCCAAAATTACGGAAATAGGGTCTTCAGATAACAGGCCATGATTTGATGCCTTTTAGTGACGTGGGTGTTAAACCATTGTGGTGCAAAAATGCGACACTGGCGGTGAAAGGGTTAAGGTACTAGTACCACCCCAAACCAACACATTTTGGGGGTCATTTTTTGTTATATAGCCTTCTTATTGTTTTATTATTTTTATGTAATTGGTTTTAGAATGAGAAAATACATCAAAATATATATATATCAACTTTGCCAAAATGGGTTGTGGATATCATGCTTTATGTACTTTGAAAAGGATTGACTCAAATCTAATCATTGGAGAGCTTTCCAATGTCACCCACACAAAGAAAAATGAATAGCTTTGTTGCACGAACCAAACTTTTGTTTGGAAAGGCTATTAAATATTTTCCCGCGGTTGCTCACATTACAAAAAAAGATTGTGGTAAAAATAATATACACATTTAATTAAAAAAAAGTGTAACTGCACAAGATAAATTGGAGGTTCATGCAACAGGCCACGGTGTAAAAAAGAAGCGTGCAACAT
>CM065712.1:26980057-26985057 GCA_017654935.2 Phymorhynchus buccinoides | reverse complement strand
TTGTTCTCTTCACCCAACAATATAATCATAAACCCTTTTTTCCCTCACTCCCCGCCCCCTACTCCACACCCAACTGACCCTTGTTTCCAACTTCTGACAACTCACTGTCCCCAACCTCTCTCATCTCAAATTTTCTTTCTTTGTTTTCTTTTCCCCCTGATTTGTGTTCACAAATGCATGCCTTGCTCTTTGGTTTCAATTTGGTTGTATCATTTATGCATTGGACTGTAGAGGGGAAGTATTTTTTTTATCTTGATTTTTGTTTTGCTCCTTTTGTTGCCTGCTTTTTGCTCCTTTTTCTATATTTGTGTTTGCTGTTTTCTTGTTTGTCATAGATGTTGATAAAGGCGCATTCGCCGAAATATCCAGTAGTTACCAGTCGCGAAGCGAGACTGGTATTGTTTTCACTTGGTCCGTCCGTCCGGTTTGTTTGTTTGTCTGTCTGTCTGTGACAGCGATAACTCGAGAACGCTTGGATATATCAACATGAAGATTTACAGGTGGATACTAGGGGTCAAAAGCTTGGACAAGTTCGAATTTGGGCAAAATCGGGTTAGCGGTTAGGGCTTGGGTTATGATTAGGTTTAGTGTTAAGGCTAGGGGTGCAAGCGTGTGTCGCGACTGGGTCAGTTTACGCAAGTATTCTAGTTTTGTTTTGTCTTTTGTTGAATAAAATAACGTCACTTTACACTTGTCGTGCAGTTGTTTGTTTGTTGTACGTCCTTTTTGTTTTCAGACAAGAGCAACAACAGCAACAACAACAACAACAACAACAACAACAACAACAACAACAACAACAACAACAACCATGCCCCTCAAATTACCCAACGCTTTCAAAAACCTCCTGCCAACCAAGAAGTCCAAAGCGAAGGAAGACCACTCTCCAAAATCTAAAAACAAACTCAAACATCGAGAAAACACTGCTACTGCCACTGCCACCACCACTACTGCTACCACTACCACCTCCACCACTAACAGCAACAATGATAACGACAATAACGACAGAAAGGCTGAACTAGTCATGTTTTGGAGTAGACAAAGCGACAATCATCAAGACTCATCATCACCATCATCATCATCATCAACGCAATCCCAGTCCGTCGCTGAGTTACAAGAACTCCAACAACCAAAAGGCTCGCGACGTTTCAGAAGGCACGCTTCCAGAAAACGCAGCGACACGACTACGACTGCTGCTGGCACCGTCGCTTCTTCTGCTGCTTCTACTGCTACTACTGCCAACTCTACTGCTTCTGCTGCTGCAGCTTATGCTCACTCTGCTGCTGCTACTACTGCTAACTCTACTGTTGCTGCTGCTGCTACTACTGCCAACTCTACTGTTGCTGCTCCTACTAGAGCAAACTCTTCTTCTGCTACTGCTAATACTGCCAACTCATCTGCTTCAGCTTCTGCCAACTCTACTTCTACCACTACTGCTGCTAATACTACTGCTACTACTACCAACTCTACTACTAAAACTACTACCACCAGTGCAAGCTCCGATTCTGGCGTGGCCCTATCTTCAGTCAGCACGTCAGCGGACGAGGATGTTTCTACGTTTTCTTCCAAACCGTCGCTGAATCTTCGTCGTGACAGGGGAAGTCAGCAAGCGACTGGGGGTTCGCGACCGTGCGAGGGGGTCTCTCGCCCACCCGCTTCGTCCAAGGTAGGCTTGAATTGAATTATTATCTTATAATCAGTATTGCCTGCATATTATCTTGTTAGTATGACCTGAATATTATCTTACTAGTATGACCTGAATATTATCTTACTAGTATGACCTGAATATGACATCAGTATGACCTGAATGTTATCTTATCAGTATGACCTGAATATTATCTTACTAGTATGACCTGAATATTATCTTACTAGTATGACCTGAATATGACCTTATCAGTATGACCTGAATGTTATCTTATCAGCATGACCTGAATATTATCTTATTAGTATGACGTGAATATTATCGCATTAGTATGACGTGAATAGCATTGTATTAGTATGACCTGAATGTTATCCTATCAGTATGACGTGAATATTATCCTATCAGTATGACGTGAATATTATCTTATTAGTATGACGTGAATATTATCTTATTAGTATGACATTGAATATTATCTTATTAGTTTTGCCCGGTCAGACTCACATAGTCTAGTACGGGTATTGTTTGCGGGTCTGTGTGTGTGTCTGTATAATTATGTGTGTGTGTGTGTGTGTGTGTGTGTGTCTGTGTATCGATTTTCTATAATAAAAAAACCCCAACAAAACTACAGGGTGGATTTGTACTGTAGTCATATTTGTTAGAGATATAGCAGGCGGTCTAATGAATACCCTAAAATGGCCCCTTCTCCAGACCCGCAGAACTGAAACCCGCCTGAATACATTCTACAAATTCCACACAGGTCTTCTGTCCACCAATACCCAATACTCACCAACAAATACACAACAGAAGAAACCCCTCCGTCAATCCCACTCTGCTGCCTACGACATTCCAAGCCACAGAACACAGTACTGACAATCCACATTCTTCCCCCGCACCATCCCACAGTGGAACCGCCTCCCAGAAGGAGTTGCCTCCTCTCAGTCTTTCCGTGGAGGCATTCAAAAGAGGCTTACTAGCGACTCATTCATCCAACCACCCATTCATCATTCATCTCTCTTTCTCAGTTCCCTTTTCCAGTCATTCATCCATCTATCCATCTTTTCCACCATACTTCTTTTCTCTCTTTCTCAGTTCCCTTTTCCAGTCATTCATCCATCTATCCATCTTTTCCACCATACTTCTTTTCTCTCTTTCTCAGTTCCCTTTTCCAGTCATTCATCCATCTATCCATCTTTTCCACCATACTTCTTTTCTCTCTTTCTCCCTCCCCTTTTCCAGTCATTCATCCAGCTCACCAACCCACCCTTCCACTCACCACACACCTCTTAATTTAATTTAACCCTTTCATCGCCACTGTCGCCTCTTGGCACCACAATTCTTTTCTCTCTTTCTCAGATTTAGTCATTCATCCATCTATCCACTGAAAGGCATCAAATGAGCTCACCAACCCACCCTTCCACTCACCACACACCTCTTAATTTAATTTAACCCTTTCATCGGTTTGTTAACCAATGAGAGACTTAGTGCGATTTTTTTCACGCCAGAGGGCATGACGCTCGTGTGGGGCTAATCCTCTCTATATTCTTAGTTGGGGATAAAGAAAATGAGAGAGAGACAGTGAGTGGTCCTACCATCTCTCTCTCTCTTACTACGCCCAAGTAAGAAAATCGCGTGATAAGCCCCTAGTGCATTGACTGCCCTCTGGCGTGACAAATATCGCCATAGGTCGACCATTACCTTATGTTTTTTATTTTGGAAGGTGTAAAGATAGGCCCTATTTTATGCATGTCAGAGAAGAATCCCCAATATTGCAGAAGATATCTTTTTTTCTACCCAGGTAAGTTTAATGGAAAGTTTTGGCTGAAAAATGGCTGGCGTTGAAAGGGTTTAATAAGACGTTCGCCTGCCAATTTCATCGCGTGAGTGACCCCCAGGGGTTCAACTCCCGGCCTCGCCCTTTCTTTCCACTTCGACAGGGGAAATCCAACTGAAACGTCGAGTCCTTCGGATGCATGGGACTTAAAGCTAGTCTGACCCGTGCCGCTGTGCGCACGTAAAAGACCCGGCGGTAGTTGAAAGTCGGATCAGAGCAGGGAGAAATCCCGCGCTGCCTGGTATGACCAAATTGATAGCTAGGTTTCCCAAGTTCGACCTCCCCCACCCCCCTCCCCTAAAACAAATGGTGGTGCAGCACTTGCAACGATGCGCTCTCTGGATGGGAGCAACCAACTTTCACAAAGATCGTGTCTGTCACTAGAATACTAAATACCAATACCAAATACCAATACCAATACCAATACCAAATACCATTACCAATACTAATGCCAAATCCAATGCCTTCTTCTTCTTCTTCTGCGTTCCCAGGCCATAATGGGTAAGGTACATATGTGTCCGGTTTTCAGTTTTCACCGGTCTCCCCGCTGCGTACAGCCGGCACATTCCGATTTCGGAGGAGAATTCAAATACCAAATGGCAAATACCAATACCAAATACAAATACCAATACCAATACCAAATACCAATACTAAATACTAAATACCAATACCAATACTAAATACAAATACCAATACCAAATACCAATACCAATACCAATACCAATACTAAATACCAATACCAATACCAATACCAAATACAAATACCAATACTAAATACCAATACTAAATACCAATACCAAATACCAATACCAAATACCAATACCAAATACCAATACCAAATACCAATACCAATACCAAATACCAATACCAATACCAATACCAATACCAATACCAAATACCAAATACCAATACCAAATACCAATACCAAATACCAATACCAATACCAAATACCAAATACCAAATACCAATACCAAATACCAATACTAAATAATACCAAATACTAAATACCAATGCCAAATACTAAATACCAATACCAAATACAAATACCAAATACCAAATACCAATACCAAATACAAATACCAATACTAAATACCAATACCAAATACCAAATACCAAATACCAAATACTAAATACCAATGCCAAATACTAAATACCAATACCAAATACAAATACCAAATACCAACAAATAATACCAAATGCAAATACTAATACCAATGCAAAATACTAATACCAAATACAAATACCAATACCAATACCAACAAATACCTTTTTTTTAATTTTTATTTCCAGACTGCATCACGGGCACCTGGGGCATCAGGCGCTTCTGCTGAACACTCATCGCGGGCATGTGGAGATAGGTAAGAGAGAATGGGGGGTGGGGGTGGGTAGGTGGTGGGGAGAGCGCGTGCATGTGTTTGTGTGTGTGGGGGGTGGGTGGGTGTGGGGGTGGGGGGGTGTTAGTGTGTGTGTGTGTGTTGAGGGGGTTTGGTGTGTGTCTGTGTGTGTCTGTATATCTAATAATTACATGCA
>CM065712.1:26972557-26975057 GCA_017654935.2 Phymorhynchus buccinoides | reverse complement strand
AAGACAGCCTTTTCAAGGATCGGAACACTCACTTTGCTCTGGTTTCCTAGAAATTAAACCGTCAAAACGGTGATTCCTCCTTGGCGGAGATGCCGGAGAGAGTAGCCAAACTCCTTTAGATAATCTGTATTAAAAGAAATTTTAAAAAAAGAAGAAAAAAAGGCTTGTATTTCGAAAATTTCGTGCAAACGATTTGGTCTAAACGCAGGCGGCCATTAGAAAAGAGACGGCACACGCCTTCTTTTTGGGTGAAATAATTTGACTTCCAGCACCTCCGCCAAGGAGGAATCGCCGATTTGACGGTTTGATTTCTAGGAAATCAGAGCAAAGTGTGTGTTGCAATCTCTGTAAAGGGTGTTTTTCCTGGTGATCTGGACGTGTTTCTTACAAAAACTCATCCGTCAGGGTGGCCCTTCAAGGGCTTGTGCACATTAGATCCGCAATCCGGAAGGCTCTGTACAGAAACCCCATTGACTGCTATATGAAATAAGCGGATGTGTTTCCGTGTGTAATGTGAACGCTTCTTTATGGTTGTTACTTCCACATTTTTCTTGGTCAATGAATCACCAAGCACTTTAGAGAGCACAACATGTCGACTTTAATTTATTTTCCAACATCATCTTTAAAAATGGCAGCAATGAGAGACTTAGTGCGATTTTTCTCACGCCAGAGGGCGTGACGCTCGTGTGGGGCTAATCCTCTCTATATTATTAGTTGGGGATAAAGAAAGAGAGAGAGAGACAGTGAGTGGTCCTACCATCACTCTCTCTCTCTCACTACGCCCAAGTAAGAAAATCGCGTGATAAGCCCCTAGTGCATTGACTGCCCTCTGGCGTGAAAAATATCGCCATAGGTTGACCATGATCACACTTATGCACCTATGTTCACCCACACACACAGACACGGACACCCCCCCCCCCACACACACACACACACATGCATAATACACAAACATACGCTGGGCTATACTATGTTATATTATGCTCAACCACAACCAGACTGATAACAATGGATTAATAATGTTGAAAGCAGATAGAGAGAGAGAGAAGCGAGGACGACCAAATAAATGTGAACTTGTATCATATACTAAGACGGGAGAGAAGTGACAGGATGGGGGGGGGGGGGGGTGGGCTAACAGGTAGACAGACAGACCTATTGACCGACAGAGAATGAGAAAGAGGGAGAGAGAGATGGGGGGGGGGGGGGGGGGAGAGAGGAGAAAGAGAAAACAGGAGAGAGAGAAGGGGAGAGAGACAGACAGACAGAGATCGAGAGATAGAAAGGGATAGAGTGGGGGAGGGAGAGAGGGAGATGGAGAGAGGGAGAGGGAGAGAGGGAGAGTTTAACAGACGGATGGACAGACAGTTCCAGATTTGTGTGTGTGTGTGTGTTCGGATTGCGGATGATGAGCTTCCGTATGGTTGTTTGTGTACATGTGCACATTGCCCTAAGTGGAATTGCAATGCGATTTACAAGAAGAGCTGTATGCCTGATACTGCACTTGTTGTAGACCGCATTGTAATGTCGAGTCCTTCGGATGGGGACTTAAAGCTAAGTCTGACCCGTGCGCTTTTACGCACGTAAGCATCCCACGGCAGTTGAAAGTCGGTAAGAGCAGGGAGAAATCCCGCTGCCTGGTATGGCCAAATTGATAGCTAGTTTTTTTTGCAAGTGTGCTCACGCCCCCTCCTCAACCTGTGCCCCCCCCCCCCCCCCCCCCAAAAAAAAAAAGGTAGGCGCTGCACTTGCTGCGACGCGCTCTCCGGAGGAGAGCAGCCCGAATTTCACAGAGATAAGTCTCTGTGACTAGACTATACCAAATACCAAATTCTGCAGAACTTAGACAAGACGTCTGTGGGCTGATTTTTATTATTGAATTTTCTTCCTTTCTTCCTTCCTTCTTTCCTTCCTTCCTTCCTTTATTTCTTTTCTTCTTTCCTTCCTTCTTTCTTTGTTTCTTTCTTTCTCCCTTCCTTCCTTTCTTTCTTTCTTCTTCCTTCCTTCCTTTTCTTTCTTTCTTCTTCCTTCTTTTCTTTCTTTCTTCCTTCCTTCCTTCCTTCCTTTCTTCCTTTCTTTCTTTCTTCTTCCTTCCTTTCTTCCTTCCTTCTTTTCTTCCTTCCTTTCTTCCTTCCTTCCTTTCTTCCTTTCTTTCTTTCTTCCTTCCTTCCTTTCTTTCTTTCTTCCTTTCTTTTCTTCCTTCCTTCCTTTCTTCCTTCCTTCCTTCCTTCCTTTCTTCCTTCCTTCCTTCCTTCCTTCCTTCCTTCCTTCCTTCCTTCCTTCCTTCCTTCCTTCCTTCCTTTCTTCCTTCCTTCCTTCCTTCCTTCCTGTCTTTCCTTGGCTCGCCTTCAGAAGTTCGACTGCTTCGTGAACATCGCTTTCAGGATCTTCTGGGAGTGGGCCGAGACATCCTTCAGAACTTCCTTTCTTTGTACGGCTTGAGGCCTTTCCTCACCCTTCCTTCCGTCCCCTGGGGGGATATGAGATGGAAGAAATGGCAGAA
>CM065712.1:26897557-26967557 GCA_017654935.2 Phymorhynchus buccinoides | reverse complement strand
ATTTTTCGCAGGTTCCTGGAGCTGTGATTCCCTGGCCATTTTGAATTACAACAATTTATATTTATTATTTTTCTTTCAGGTTCTCGCAGGAGCCAGCTGATTCCCTTAAAAAAAAAAGATTGCCTATATATATTTTTTTTTAATTTATATTTATTATTTTTCTTTCAGGTTCTCGCAGGAGCCAGCTGATATCCTTTTTTAATACGTGCATATATTTATTATTTTTCTTTCAGTTCTCGCACATTCCCTTAAAAAATATTTTTTTTTATATTTATGTTTATTATTTTTTTCTTTCAGGTTCTCCTGGGTACAGGGGATTTTTATATTTTTTTTAGCTTTCAGGTTCTGCAGGAGCCAGCTGATTCCCTTAAAAAAAAAATTTTGTATATATACATTTTTTTAAAATTTATATTTATTATTTTTCTTTCAGGTTCTCGCAGGAGCCAGCTGATTCCCTTGCTGGTGGACGAAGACACCATCATCCCCCGCGTCCTGCGCTGTCTGGCCATGTTGAATTACAACAGGGACAAGCGGTTAGGCTTCCTGTGGCCGCGACTCAAACACGCCATCAGAGCGGGGAGATCTGCCTGAGTTTACCTTTCCTTTTCTTCATTCTCTCCTTCCTTTGTTCGTTCGTTACTCCACGGACTTCTGTATAGAAGGGGGCGGAGTCAAAAAGGGGGGAGGAGTTTAGCGGAGAGCGAAGCGCGTGAAGTCGAACCGCGCGCGAAGCGCCATGACTCGAAGCGCGCAAGCGCTGTGTCTTTAAACCTATGTCTCATGTGCCAAGGGTTCCACAGCTAGTTTATTAAATTATAATTATGTGTGTGTATGCGCACCCTCAATGTTATAGGCCGGAGGTCTGACATTAAAACATTTTTCGGTTCGAGTTTTCTCTCTCTCCCTCTCAGCTCTCTCTCTCGTGTGTGTGCGTGTGTGTGTCTGAGCTGTGCGTCTATGTGTGTGCGTGCGCGCACAGGCCCGCACTCACATGTGTGTGTGTGTGTGTGTGTGCGCGCACGCACGTGTGTGTATGTGTTTTTTTCTTCAGTGTTGCTTCTTCGGTGACGTGTCCTTGTAAAAGTGCAGATCGCCATAGTTATGCACGACTCATTTGTGAGACACTTTGAACAAAATGATATTTCATACGGATTTCTGTAGTGTGTGTGTGTGTGTGTGTGTGTCTGTGTGTGTGTGCCGGTGTGTATGTGTGTGTGTGTGTATGTGTGTGTGTGTGTGTGTGTGTATGTATGTGTGTATGTATGTGTTTGTGTGTGTGTGTGTGTGTGTGTGTATGTGTGTGTGTGTGTATGTATGTGTGTGTGTGTATGTATGTGTGTGTGTGTGTATATGTGTGTGTGTGTGTGTATGTATGTGTGTGTGTGTGTGTGTGTGTGTGTGTATGTATGTGTGTGTGTGTGTGTGTGTGTGTGTGTGTGTATGTGTCTGTGTGTGTGTATTTTGCTTGTCTCTGCTCTGTTGCTCGTGATTTTTTTGTCTTCTTCTTTTTGTTTGTTTTCAGTCAAACAGATTGGCAAGAGGTTACGGGCATATTAATTTTATTTGTTGGTTCTTGTTTTTTGGTTTGTATTTTAAATTTTTTTTTAATAATTTTATTGAAACTTCGAATCTCGCCAATTATGTGATATTCTAAGTCATTCTTGTACTTTAGACACCCCCCTCAATCTTTGTTTGTTGTTGTCCCACATATTCAAAAACCTCTTGGACAAAGACCCAAACCTTAGCAAATTAAAATACCAGTATGACTAATAGTAATAGTCTACCCAAAACCGTCACAGCTGTGCCAACTCAAAAAAAAAAAAAAAAAGAAAAAAAAAAGAAAGAAAGACGCTTGGCCTAGTCGTCTTAACCTACCTGACCTGACCTGACCATGTTCCTGTTCGAGTGAGCCTTGAAGGCTTTGCCTCTTGTTTTTCTTTCATGTGTTGTTATTATTATAATGCATTGTCAAATTTCACGCGGATTTTAAATTCGACTCGAGATCAGTGCGAGTGTGTGTGTATTTTGGTATTTTGCTATTTGGTATACTCTAGTCACAAAGACTTATCTCTGTGAAATTCGGGCTGCTCTCTCCCGGAGAGCGCGTCGCCGCAAGTGCAGCGCCTACCCATTAAAAAAAAAATTGGGGGGGGGGGGGGGGGGGGGGTGACAGGGTGAGTGGGCACACTTAGAAACCCTATCTATCAATTTGGCCATACCAGGCAGCGGGATTTCTCCCTGCTCTTACCGACTTTCAACTGCCGTGGGATTTGTACGTGCGTAAAGCGCACGGGCCAGACTAGCTTTAAGTCCCCATTCGAAGGACTGGGACGTTCAGTTCGATTTTCCTGTCAAACTAGAAAGAAAGGGTGAGGCCGGGATTCGAACCCGGGTCACTCACGCTGCAGTCACGCATTACATTTGGCAGGCGAACGTCTTAACCACTCTACCACCTTTCTCCCTCTGTGTGTGTGTGTGTGTGTGTGTGTGTGTGTGTGTGTGTGTGTGTGTGCAGTTTACTATTATCTGATCACCGACTTAAGTTGGATTTTCTTTTCATTAATGGAAGACAAGATTATTAAATAATGTAATAGGCCTATAATCTTGCTTTAGTTTCTTTTGTGTACATTGAATATGAAAATTCTCAAAATGAAAGTTAACCCTTTCACCGCCAGCCACACTTCAGCCAAAGAATTCCATTAAATTTACCTGGGTAGAGAACAAAATCCATCTGTAGTGTCGGGGATTCTTCTGTGGCACATATATATAAAATAAGGTCTGCCCTTACTTCCCAAAACTAAAACAATAGGGTCTTTGGATCACAGGCCCTAATTTGACGCCTTTTTAGTGACATGGGTGCATAAATGCGACAATGGCGGTGAAAGGGTTAATGTAGATTTCCGCGTTTGCGTGCATGTAAAAGTAATTGTTAATGTTTATGAGTTTGATTTGTGTGTGTGTACTCATCTGTTTGATAATAATGTGTGTGTGTGTCACTTCTGCACGTTCCAATAAACTTGTAAATTCATTCATCAAGTTGCAGAAACGATTATAAGGTCTCTGTGCACGTGAAGATTTTTCACTTTCCCCATGGCAACGCAGTGACATGCAAGAAATCTTGAGGTCTGTGTCCACATTCACAAAATATCATTATTTCCCCATGGCAGCACAGTGAGTTGTAGGTCATATTATTATGAGTGGCCTTACACTCTGTTGCCACGGATAAATAGATATTTTGTGATTATTTTTAACGTGTACACAGACCTTTATGATCGGCCCATCACTGTGTTGCTATGGGGAAAGAGAGAGCATTTCCCTCCCCCCTCCCGTGTGTTGAGACCTTTATCATTGACTGACATTAAACTTAAAGGTGGATCCTTTGAGAGTTTTGCACGAAACACGTCGAGATCACCAGAAAGACAGCCTTTTCAAGGATCGGAACACTCACTTTGCTCTGGTTTCCTAGAAATCAAACCGTCAAAACGGCGGATTCCTCCTTGGCAGAGATGCCGGAGAGAGAAGCCATTTTGGACGGGGTGGGTGGAGGCCACTCATTGTGGTTGAAGCTTTTTCTTCTTTGTAGTGCAGTAAAAAAAAAAGGAGCTATTTCCTTTGTTGTGGGCGAAAACTGTGTAAAAATTAAAAATAATAAAATAATAAAAAGGCTTGTATTGTGGAAATCTCGTGCAAACGATTTGGTCTAAACTCAGGCGGCCATTAGAAAAGAGAAGGCACACGTCTTCTCTTTCACTGAAAGAATCTGACTTCATGCACCTCCGCCAAGGAGGAATCGCCGATTCGACGGTTTGATTTCTAGGAAACCAGCGAGTGTTGCGATCTCATCCGTCAGGGTGTCCCTTTAGACTTGGGGCCGCCAGTTACATGAGAGCCGTATGATAAATGATTGTCTACAATAATGGAACATTTGATTCAGCTTAAAGGGGCACTCTGACGGATGAGTTTTTGTAAGAAACACATCGAGATCACCAGGAAAACACCCTTTACAGAGATCGCAACACTCACTTTGCTCTGGTTTCCTAGAAATCAAACCGTCAAATCGGCGATTCCTCCTTGGCGGAGGTGCTGGAAGTCAAATTATTTTACCCAAAGAGAAGGCGTGTGCCGTCTCTTTTCTAATGGCCGCCTGCGTTTAGACAAAATAGTTTGCACGAAATTTTTGTAATACAAGCCTTTTTAGTTTTATTATTTTAAATGTGATACAGTTTATCTAAAGGAGTTTCGCTCACAACAAAAGAAATAGCTCCAATTGTTTTTTTTTTACTGCACTACAAAACAAAAGAAAACGATTCAACCACAATGAGTGACCTCCACCCACCCCATCCAAAATGGCTACTCTCTCCGGCATCTCCGCCAAGGAGGAATCGCCGTTTTGACGGTTTAATTTCTAGGAAACCAAGAGCAAAGTGAGTGTTCCGATCCTTGAAAAGGCTGTCTTTCTGGTGATCTGGACGTGTTTCTAGCAAAAACTCATCCGTCAGGGTGCCCCTTTAAAGCCCAACCACACTGCACACGATTTGACCCCAATGCGATGCGACGATGTCTGTGAGTCATGATTCACGTGAAATACTTCCTCCGTCTACAGAATAACGCAATAAGGGTATCTTTGTTCTTGCGAAATTTGTCTATTACAATTAGTCATGTAACTGGTATGTCGATGGCAGTATGATTTTATTTCAAGTTGCAGTATTGTATCGAAACTTGATTGAGAATGTGAATGTGGTCTGTTTCGTCTTAGAATTTTCATATTGTAACTATTTTACTCTTGTATAATTGTGTGTGAGTGTGTATGTGTGCGTGCGTGCATTCATGTGTGTGTGTGTGTGTGTGTGTGTGTGTGTGTCTGTGCGTGCGTTCATGTGTGTGTGTGTGTGTGTATGTGTGTGTGTGTGTACGTGTGTGTGTGTGTGTTTGTTTACCGTAGGTTATGGAGTAACACACAGTACCCAACACCGACGGTGTGGAGTAACTTTTTTTATGGAGTAACTTTTTCCATGACTCCACTAACCTCATAAACAGCGTCCAGAGTCTGTCCTCGTTGCCCTGAAATAAATATCTAACATACCTCAGAAGACCACTGTGAGGTTGCTTGTGTAGAAGCTTTGTGCAGTAATGGAAAAAGTTACTCCCCAAAAAAATGTTACTCCACACCATCGGTGTTGGGTACAGTGTGTTACTGCATAACCTACGGTAAACAAACACACACACACACAAATCTACAACGTTAGATGTGTGTGTGTGTGTGAGAGAGAGAGAGAGGAAGAAAGAGAACGTTGCGTGTAATCATCGTGTTTATTTTACTTTCTAATGATTCATTATTTGTTTGCCTTTAATGTTCTTGTTATCAATGTAAAGCGCACTGAGCTCATGTGAGAAAGAGCGCTATATAAATTCCCATTATTATTATTATTATTATTAAGATGGAGCAAAGATTCCTAGTCAGTACACAGAAAACATGATCGAGTTATCCTGTCTAGTTTTGATTGTATAGCCATTCGAATTTTCTGTGTCTACAAAATTAATGATCTACTATAGTACCCAAGGTGAAGGGGGCTACCGTGCACCCCCATAATGCAAACCTTGTCATACTTCTTTATCTCTTCTTTTAATACTTCCAATAATTTCTGTACATTTTCATCTGTCGTATTAGGGCTTTTGTAAATACAACCAACTAAAATCTTTTCTTTTTCCTTTGTTTGAAAGTGACATCATACAGTGTTCTTGTTCAGTGTAGTGCATTCCTGTGCATTTAATGTTTTATCGAAAAATAACGCTACGCCACGATTCGGGTTTTCATTGTGAAACATTTCATAGTTATCAAGCCAGTATTCAGATGGTACAAAATCACTAATGTTTTTGGGCACGGTCTCTGTAACGGCAATTATTTTAGGTCTAATTTTATCCATCTGTAAAATAAGTTCATCTTTTTTATTTAACATACCATCCAGCATTAGTGTATAACACTTTTATGCCTGGCTCAGTGACCTCTCCAACACAGTTTGAGCTACAAACATTGCTAAAATGATTTAAACTATTGCTAAAACATTGACAACTATGTACATTCCCCTTCGTATTTGCATTGGTATCAGCAAAGACTGTACAGGGGAAGATAAGCATCTGGGCCTGTATTCACGTTGAGATAGCATGAGACTTAGCATCATGCTAACTTAGAAGCTCTTCCAATGTCCTATAGGATTTAATAGGACTTTTGGAAGAGCTTCTAAGTTAGCATCATGCTAAGTCTCATGCTATCTGAACGTGAATACAGGCCCTGGTCTCTTTTCCCTATATGAGTAGTGAGGACAGAAACACTGGTTATGTCCCTTTGAAACGTGACACATTTTACACATCGATAGGCCAGTTGAATTCTCCGTTCAAGTTCCAGTCCGAGTTTTTGGATAGCCTCCACTGTGAATAGTGTACACGTCCGCACTAACGATAACTCTATCAGCCCGGTTCGCCGAGCTTTTAAGTAATCCATCTTACCCTTTTAGAATATCTTTGGTATCAGTGACTTTAAAACACGCGAATCGTATGTAGTGCATCAGGCCCTTACGACACTCGTTAACCCTTTCACCGCCAGCCATATTTCAGACAAACATTGCCATTAAATTTACCTGGGTAGAGAACAAAATCCACCTGCAGTATTGGGGATTCTTCTGTGATATATCTAAAATAAGGTCTGTCCTTACTTCCCAAAACTATGACAATAGGGTCTTTGATCACTTGCTCTCGCCGGGAGGGGTACAGCCTAAAGTCTTTTTAATCTAATATTTTATATCCAAAGTAAAAATTTTACTATATAAGAGTAGTTCTGTGCGAGCCATGGCTCCTAAAAATTCCACCAAAAAAAAAAAATTCACTTGACCTTTATTCAAGATAAAAACATCTGTTAAAAGATAAAAACTAAAATTGATAGAAACATCATATTCTTTTCCCCTTTCCCCCCTGTCCAAAAAAACACATGTAAAAAGTAATGTCCCATATGGTTTCGGCCAAGAGGACGTAAAGCTAAATTCTCCTAGGGTCTTTGGATAATAGACCCCAACTTGACGCCTTTTATTGACATAGGTGTTAAATCACTGTGGTGCTAAAATGCGACTTTGGCGGTGAAAGGGTTAAGATTTGCCGTTCTTCTAAGGTTAGGGTTTCAGTTGTCCTACATAATGACTGTGTACTGTCAAGTGGAACTTGTAGGCCTATGTTTTCATGAATTGTTGAGCAGTTAAGCGCGATTTAGAATTTGCATTGTCATGTGTGATGTTTTAACTGCTGAAATCGCGAACGTTGCCACTTTCGATTTTCTGTTTTTAGATGACAGCATTTTGTTGAGTTGAATGGAGTTGAAAATAAATTGCAGTTATGTTGCTGTGCCGCTTTTTTTATTCATTGTTTTCTTCTTTTTAATATTTTTTTTCGTGCATGAGATGACACAATTGTGCTCAGTTGAGATGAATTGAAAATAAATCTCTTTTTTGCTGCATCCAATCAATCAATCAATCAATCAATCAAATGTATTTATTGTCTTCAATGAAGAAAATCTTTTTTCAGCATGCACTTAAATCTAAAACTGACGGGACATTATATAATAAACTAAGACATAAAATACATGCATAAAAGCACATGTTATTCACATAAACCAATTAAGTTTGTCACACACACACACCCCACCACCCCCTCCCACCCTAATAAGTAAACATTAATAGTGAAGAACATCATAATGATAACATCACAGCAAACGGTAAAATAATTATAATAAAGTAATACTATTCAGTACACACACAAGCACTCACACACGCGCGCGCACACACACACACACACACATGCGCGCGCACACACACACACACACACAAGATACAGAAATAAATGTGTTCATAAAATGTGAAAAAGGCATATAAATAAAGAAAATAATCCAATGTATTGAAAACCAAATGAAAAGGATGGCACAAACAGAACTCTCTGAACAGACAGACAGGCAGGCAGGCAGAGACAGACAGACAGACAGACACACACACACACACCAACTTGGATAAAGGTAAACAGAGCAAATAAATGACATTGTTAAAAGGGAAAACAATATCACAATTTGCATAAAAATTATAGGACTGAAATTAAACAAGCATAAAAATATTTTTTGTAAGAACAACCCAAGGTAAAAATGGATGTACAAAACAAGTACTGTATGTAGAATCAAATTATTTCACTGACTAAACCGTCCCCCTACGCCCCCCCCCCCTCTCCACCCCCACCCCACACCTCCACCCCACCCACACACACATGATAAAGCATCAATTTAGTTAAAAGTAAGCAAGCATAAGAATAATTAATTGTACAAATCAATTTCTGTGTGTAAAATAAATCAAACTAGCGCAACGCCTAGTACTGGCAATGCACCGTACTGGTAACGCCTAGTAACGGTAACGCCAAGTACTGGTAACGCTGAGTACAGCAAATTTGAAGCGATTCAGTTAAGAAACGGCGGAGTTATAAGGCCCCGTTTCCCGTTGGCGCTGCTCTGAGAGTGACGCCCTCTCCCGATTCTCTTCCCATTTGCTGCCAGGCTTTGCCCGGGCCATAGCAAGCCTGACAGCAAATTTGAGGTGATTCGGTTAAGAAACGGCGGAGTTATTCGTGAAAAGGTGAAGCGGCGTATAGCGCGCGCGTTTCTGAACCGATTCGCTTCCGGTTTGACACACTGATAGTCACCGTCCCCAATCATGTACCTGCCAACTCTGAAGGCAATCGGTCCAGAAATGCCGGAGATACGGGCGCCGAGAGTCCGGCGGATACGCGTTTCGCGCATTTGCGAAACCGCGCAAATGACACGGCCGCCCCGGTTGCCGTTGCCATCACCCCGTTAGGGCTCACAGCAAATTTGAAGCGATTCGGTCAAAAAACGGCGGAGTTATAAGGCCCGTTTTGTGTTTCAAACACACACACACACACGGACGGACACTTGGCTTTTTACTATATGATGTAAACTATTTCACGGACTGACACACACCCCCCCACACACACACACACTCACACACATATAAGCCATCAAGCTAAAAGTACATGAACAATCCAAAGGTAAAAAAGGTGTACAAAACAAATACTTGTAATGAAAGATCAAATGTAAATTATCACAGACTGAACCGTCCCCCTCCCCCCGTCCCCCCCCCTCCTCCCCTGCTCTCCCATCCTCTCCATACACACACTAACACACTCCTCTAAACATCAGGACCATAAAATACATGGCATGGTATCACACATAAAATAATTAATGTAAAAGCAAATGGAACAAGAAATGATATTAACAAAAATAGCACCTACATCCATGCCCTCTTACCCCCTAAGCACACACACACACACTCACTCACACACACACACACACATTTGCCGCCATTGTTCCTTCACAGGATGGGGAATGCTGCAGGCAGGGCCACCAGACCAACCAGTTCACAGGCCACTATTCAACAGGCGCACCGCTGTGGGCAGATAAGACCGCAGGCACTGCGTGGGTTGACCCACCGGAACTGTCTCCTCACCTCCTCCTCCGTCAGCACCTCCACGCCATCGTCCCGCCGAGCCAGATCCAGGAGAGCACTTGAACGCTCAGTGGAGAAGTCAGCGGTGTCAAAGCGGGCGTAGAAGGTATTGAGGTCGTTGGCCAGCGCCTGTGCAACTTTTCTAACAGCCAACACCCAAGCAAACCTTAAACCCAAAGCATTCACACAGAAACAGAATGAAATAGACTTGTACACCCCAATACACAAACACACATCATAATCATTTTCCTAGCTTTCTTGACTGCTCGTCTCTCATACAACTTGCACACCACAACCTTACTGCACACATTCACCATTTCACTCAGCACATGCTTACTTCTTACACTCAAACTTCCACACCAACAGATAAATGACACAGTAAGAACAGATTCAAAGCAACATTGGTAGTAGCTTTGAAGAATGTTTGAACAAACACCAATATTCCTTAACCTCTGTAAACAAGTTTGCCATAGCGTCAGCAATTGTTTGTGCTTATCACAGCTTGAGAAAAAGAATAATGATAAAAAACAACCACCAAACAAACATGGATTTGCTCTGTATTGACAACTTAGTGCTAGTTTGCTTTTATTGTGGAATTTCATTGTGGACAACCATTCTCTTGTAGAAAGTCTTCTTGCTCAGCTTGAACATTCACAGGATACCCTTTGCAGACTGAGGAGACCTTCAAAGGTCGAAACAGCTGTCTTTGTTTCTGAGGTCCACAAATACAGACACTGGACACAGAAACGTTTGATCAAAGCAAATTTTTCTGCATTTCAAATGCACCAGCTTTTCAGTTCTTCAGATTAGGCATATGTTTGAGCTCAGCTAATAACAGATTTTTCATTCATACTACTTTTACCAACTCATTCTGCCCTGCACCCGACAATTTGTTAGGCACCATGTCCATAGTAAGGCTACCAACGCCTGTGCCCGACAAAATGTCTGGCAGAGACCTCCATTTACTTTCCTTATCAATCTAAAAACTATTAACGACTAAGATATGTTTATTCTTTAGCGATTTGCTTCGGAATGATCGCTAAACTCGTTGCACGATTTTAAATAATTTGCAAGCACTTCATTGTCACTTTTTGCGTGTTTTGTAATAAAACTAGTACCCCTCTCTCTCTGTCTCTCTCGCTCTCTCTCTCTCTCTCTCGCTCTCTCTCTCTCTCTCTCTCTCTCTCTCTCTCTCTCTCTCTCTCTCTCTCTCTCTCTCTTCTCTCTCTCTCTCTCTCTCTCTCTCTCTCTCTCTCTCTCTCTCTCTCTCTCTCTCTCAGAACCTTCTATTCTGGCAGGCTAACTAAAATTGCTTTATAATAAAGGTGCCTTGCACAAGGTACATCTCCACTCTCTCGATCAAAAGAATTTCAGGATTTCAGGACCCCCTAATGTGAGAGTCATAGTCTTCCTCTAGAGTCATAGTCATAGTCTTTCTCTGCCTTAACTGTCGAAAATCATCGATCTCACAGTTCTCACGTTACTGTTGGCCCCTACTACAGGCTAGTGCCAACCAATGACAAATGTCAAGTGCTATTCTTACATCTCAGACAGAATCATTTCGGGCTTTTTGCCTCTTCTCAACCTTCATGCCAATTCTTTGCAACATCAATTCTTCGACCCAATGATCGGCTATTACTTCTCAGACAGAATCACTTCGGGCTTTTTGCCTCTTCTCAACCTTCATGCCAATTCTTTGCAACATCAATTCTTCGACCCAATGATCGGCTATTACTTCTCAGACAGAATCACTTCGGCCTTTTTTCCCCTCTCTACCTTCAAGCCAATCCTTTGCGACATCAACTCTTCAAACCAGTGATCGACTACAGTTGTGGAAGTCCTGACCAACACCTGACAATCTTCCCAACACACGCGGAATCTGTCGCTGAACCTGCTGCTTTCCACCATCAGAATCTGCTCCTTGGGCTGTGCGCCTACCATGATGTTGTGACAGAAGGAACCCACCTTGATCCGCATGGCCCTGAACACCTGAACTTCGTCGCGAAACGATTCACCCTGGGCTTGGACCTTTCGATAGAACAAGGCGCGAAAGTGCTCGTAAATCGCGTAGTCTTCTTTCCGCCGCTGCCTGAAATCGAGTTTCTGCTTTTCAGTGAAATGGTAATCAGGGTGAGGAGCTCCCACATGGAATTTTACGTAGATCATTTCTGGTAGTACCCAGGATAACATCCTCTTGAGGAGCACCATGGACTCGTCAAACGCTTCAGTCATCATCACCAGATGGAAGACCCTGGACAGGTTCTGGAGGGATCTAGCAAGGTACTGTGGATCACTACTCAGATTCTGGAAGTCCAAGCCGAAATCATAGGCCATCCTGCTGTTGGTCAGTTTGCCATACGGTAAATCCCAGCGGTCCAAGTCAGAGAGGTAAGTCAGCACGGGATCAGGACCTGCAACATATTAAATGAGAGTTTGAAGAGAACCTTCGGTGTCTCTGTCTATATTCTTCTTCTTCTTCTTCCATCAGAAGTTTCCTGACAGCCTCTGGCTGTGACGCGCTCTCCAAGCGGGAGCAACCCGAATTTCACAGAGATGCCTCTGTGACTATAAAGAACCTAATACCTAATACATTCTTCTTCTTCTTCTTCTTCTTCTTCACTACGTTTGCTTCTCTCTATCATGTCTGGGTCTCTCTCTCTCTTTGAGAAGTGTCTGTCTGTTTATCTCTCTGCGTCTGTGTCTGTCTCTCTCTCTACTCCCCTCTCTCTCTCTCTCTGTGAGAGGTGTCTGTCTCTGTTTATATCTGTATGTATATCATTATGAGCGCAGACTCCATCATGCTGTCATTATGCGCCTGATTAAGACACTGTTAGGCCCAGCATGTCCGTCTTCGGCTGGAGAAAATCTGTTGTACAAGTTTCTAGAACAAAGGCAGAAGTATGGACCAGTAAGGCAGAAAGAGAGTAGATGACAGTAAGCAAAGGGAAAAGGCAGAGTCAAAGAGAGTGACGCGCTCTCAAGGTGGGATCGACCCGAATTTCACGTACGCCTCTGTGACTATAAAGTACCAACCAGCCAAACCAAACCAAAGATTAGGGGAAGTTAGAAGCACATAACTTCCAGAAGGTGGGGTAACTATTTGTATGAAAGACCCCCGGTATCCCCACGATAGAATCTATCCATATACAGTGAAACCCGCTATATTTCAACTCGGTTATCTTCAATTTCGGGATAATTTCAAGTCATTCTAAGGTCCCGGTGGCCAGAGGCCTTCTTTCTATCTGTTACAAAACCCCGGATAATTTCAATTCGGTTAATTTCAATTATCGGTTAATTTCAAGTAAAATCTCGGTCCCAACTGAAGCAAAACCCGGTTTATTTCAAGTGCTCGGTTAATTTCAAGTCAACACATTTTTCAAGAGGAGGAGATCGGCTAAATTCAAGTCAACACACTTTTACTTCAATTTCGTCTCAGGCTTGTCTAAAATCTCTACACTCGTGCACATGTATGTCACTGTGTGTCGTCTGGCTTTGACTCGGTGAGAGGAAGTGTCAATCAGATCACCTTGTGTGTGTGTGTGTGTGTGTGTGTGTGTGTGTGTGTGTGTGTGTGTGTGTGTGTGTGTGTGTGTGTGTGGAGTGTGTGTGTATGTGCGTGCATGCGCATGTGTGTAGCTTTAACCTTTGTTTGAACCCTGGTCTGAGGGAGCGGGAGAAAGGGGAGTGTCGATCAGATCACCGCAGTTTTTTGGCTGTCGCCGGGAGATATTCATAATAGAGTAAGATGGCGGACAAGAAAGTGAAGCATGCTACACTTACTTTAAAAAGGAAAATAGAATTAATTCAGTGCGTGGAGGCACTCAGGTCTCTCTCTCTCTCTCTCTCTCTCTCTTTTCCTCCTTCTTTCCCTCTCTCTCCTCTCTCTGTTCTCTCTCTGTATCTCTCTCTCTCTCTCCCTCCTTCTCTCACTCTCTGTCTCTCTCTCCATCACACTCTCTCTCTCTCCTTCCTTCTCTGTCTCTCTCTGTCTCTCCCTACCTCCTTCTCTCTCTCTGTCTCTCCCTCCTCTCTCTTTGTGTGTCTCTCCCTCCCTCCTTCTCTCTCTCTCTGTCTCTCTCTCTCCTCTCTCTGTCTCTCTCTCACTCTCTCTCTCTCTCTGTCTTTCTCTCTCTCTGTCTCTCTCTCTCTCTCTTCTCTCTCTCTCCTCTCTCTCTCTCTCCCTCCTCTCTCTCTCCTTCTCTCTCTCTCTCTCTCTCTCATCTCTCTCTCTCTCTCTCAAGTGAACAGAGGGCCTCACGTGAAAGCGCCACCTACATAAAATTATCACCCTTGGGCAACACGAAGAAGCAGTATAAAGCCTCATTGAAAAGTAATGTACACTTTATCTAACACATGCACGCACACGCACACACACACCAAATCCGTCCGTTCATCCCGCAATTTTCTCAAATACAGTATAGACCTTAGTGCTTATATGAGATGAAGGTTGAAACATCATTTAGCCCAAAGTAGAACAGTTTGTATTTCTGGTAAAATATATAAAAGATACAAGTGTACACTTTCTAAACACATAAATCAATGTGAAAATATCCATACTATAAAACAGTCCTTTCTCCCCCGTCTTGCTCGGTTAATTTCAACTTTGCTCGGTTAATTTCAATTTTGTGTTAGATTAGGCAAAAACTTGAAATTAACCGAGCACTCGGATAATTTCAAGTCATTTGGTGGTCCTAAGGCACTTGAAATTAAGCGGGTTTCACTGTATTGTGATGGATACAAAATCAAACCATCTGTGTGTAATGGAATACACTAACGCTGTGTACTTAACTGACTATCTGCAGTTAACCACATGCGCAGGGGTTTTTTCTCCCAGAGAGTTGTTTTTCCCCCCTCAATCCTTTATTGCTTTAAATTTGTTTACATTCTTCATGTCTTAGACAAGTGTGTCTGACTAGGGTTTTTTTTCTCGGAGAACTTCCGTTTTCCCCCCTCACCCCTCGGTGCCAGGGTGGGGCAACCCACTTTGGGGTCAGACATGGGTTTGATGCGCTAGGCGGCGAACCCCCCCTCTATTTCTATTTCCATCCCCCCCGCCCCCCTTCTCTCTCTGTCTTTTTCAATTGAAATGTAATGTCAGCTTTTGCTACATGTGTTCACTTTAGCACGAGGTTTGTTCTCTTCACCAAACCTCCCCCTCCCCACCCCTTAAACACAACTGACCCTTGTTTCCAACTTCTACCATCTATGATTGCGTACTCACTGTCCCCAACCTCTCTCACTTCAATCCCGCCCCCCCCCCCCCCCCCCCCCCCCCTTGATTTGTGTTCACAGCCTTGCTCTTTGGTTTCAACTTTGTTGTATCATTTACGCGTTGGACTGTAGAGGGGAAGTATTGTTTTTATTTTGATCTTGATGTTTTTTTGCTCCTTCTGTTGCCTGCTTTTTGCTCCTTTTGCTATATTTGATGTTTGCTGTTTAATTGTTTGTCTGTGTTGATAAAGGCGCATTCGCCGAAATATCCAGTAGTTTTGTTTTGTCTCTTGTGAATCAAATAACGTCACTTTGCACTTGTCCTGTAGGTGTTTATTTGTTGTATGACTATCTGCATGCAAACATTATGGTGTAGTTTAATACAAATGGATGCTTAATCGTTGCGTTCTAGTTCAGCTTCATTGAAGCTCATTTTGTATAATTAATAATATGTAGCAAAACCTTGAAACAAACCAGCCGCCGTGGCGTAGTGGTTAGCGTCACGGACTACTGGCTGGGAGGTCACGGGTTCTTCTTCTTCTGCGTTCCCAGGCCAAAAGGCCACAATGGGTGCGTATGTGTTCCTTTACAGTTTTCACTGATCTCCTCGCTGCAATCAGCCGACACATTCTGATTTTGGAGGAGCTCGAAGGAGAAAACTGCATGGAAGAATTGTTTTAAAGGCAGGAGAATGGGCCAAAAAGATAGTAGATGACACAAAGCAAAGAAAAAGGCAGAGTCGAAGAAAGAGACAGATTAGAGGAAGTTACAAGCACAGAACTTCCAGAAGGTGGGGGCACTATTTATGCGGAAGACCCCCCGGTATCCCCACAGGGGGAGGACACGGGTTCGAATCCCATCAGAGGCGATTTTTTTTCGGTTCTGGGCCGTCTCCTACCCAGAGTGAGTGGCTGTGGGCTCAATGGTAAGACTGAAACAACATAGTCGATCTCTATCCGCTTAACGGATGCGATTCTGAGAGTGTTGCTCTAATTTCAAGACCAACGCTGCAGGTGTCTGTAGTTCTCGGGCCTGGTTAACGCCGGGATATCATTATGAAAGGTAGAATACAGCCCTGTCATGTAGTCTCAGACCGATACCGAACTCCATAGCATCATTATCATCATTGCAGTCATCCGCCTCATTTCTATCAATCATTAAATAGAACAAATGTATCAAATTATGTGGCTTTGCATGCCCTGCTAATATGACAGGTCACAAAACTAAAAGATAAAAGACAAAGGTTAGCTATAAAATAATGGTTATAATTTTTTTTGTAGAAAAACAATGGGCCAAAGAGGACTTAATATTTGAGTAGGGGGGTTATACTACATCAGTGCTTTTTCGATGCCAGAGCCAGTAGGCCGAAAGGACTTGAATGCCTTAATAAACAAGGGCATCGCCGAGCGGCAGCAACGCATTGTGACAATGCAAACCCGGCCAGAGTTATGTCCCCCCCCACCCCCCCCCAATAAACACACCACTTTCCACCCTTACAGAATGCATAAAATACATAGCCCAAAATTTGAAGCGATTCTGTTCAGTAGTTCACGAGATACAGCTGAACCTTTATACAAACTTCCTTGCACCATGTCCCCCCCCCCCCCCAATAAAGATTCAAAGATTCAAAGATTGTTTAATCCTTTGACCCCTTTTGGGGCATGGAGGACTTGAAGCAAATCAAGCAAATACAAAATTAATGCAACAATTGAAAACGGTTACAAAAGATAAGTCTAATGTAATGAACACACCAAAATGTCACACAACTTTACTAAACCTTAAAAATGTAGCTACATTTAATAACACCTTTTTACTACCACAGAGCAATCGACAGTAGTTACAGACGGACTTTACACATGTAAATTTTCTGGAAATAAACTGACATCTGATATCATTGTATTTGGGACATTTCATTACAAAATGAAACTCGTCACCAAGGTCATTCTGATTGCAGTCTCTACATAATCGTTCTTCATGGGGTATTCCAAGTCTTCTGCCAATTTCTATCATGAGTTTATGATTACCACACCGAAACCGTATAAGAGGATATATATAAACATCAGGCAACATTTCAATATAACTTTCACGGCAGAAATCGGTTTTATAATTTCTATAAAATAAACATTTATTACTAGACTCTAAGGCATCATTCCAAGTACGTTTGTAATTTTCCTCTAATGAAGTACGAACATTTCTACAAAGTCTGTTAACAGACAAACACACCACAGAACGCATAAAATACATAGCCCAAAATTTGAAGCGATTCTGTTCAGTAGTTCACGAGATACAGCTGAACTTTTATACAAACTTCCTTGCACCATGTCCTCCTACCCCCCCCCCATGTACAATAAACACACCACTTTCCACCCTTACAGAACGCATAAAATACATAGCCCAAAATTTGAAGCGATTCTGTTCAGTAGTTCACGAGATACAGCTGAACTTTTATACAAACTTCCTTGCACCATGGTACACCACCACACAAAATTTCAAGCAATTCTGTTCACTAGTTCACAAAATAAAGCTGGGGGGAAATTACATAGCCCAAAGAAGGAAATTTCGGTTTTCAAGGTCAAACTTCAAGGTCAAGGTCAGCACGGTGTTGATTAACGAAAGGAAGCTTCCTTTTCAAGCTGTCTACCCCTCTGCCAATTTTAATCAAAATCCAAATAGTAGTTTTTAAGATAATCGATACACAGACAGACAGACAAACCAATCGCAATACCTCGGCCTCTGGCCGGGTAATCCTTGTGGAGCTTATTTATTTATTTAGTTATTTGAAATATTGCATTCAGAGTTGATGGTCTATTTTAAAATTCATGTTTGATCTTCTGACACATTCGAATATTAATATGTGTATTATTGCTTGGATTTCTGTATAGGAATCCATCTGAATGTATTAACTGGTTTGAAAATTTTCAAGATGTGATGGAGGCCGTTTCACTTACAGGTAATGAAGTCATTCTTTTTGGTGATTTTAACATAGACTTTTAACAAGAAATCCTAGATGGCATCAAATTTATGATAATTTTGGTTTGACTCAATTAATTGATTCCCCAACCCGTGTTACTCCAACGTCTGAAACATTGATTGACCACATTTATGTGAATGAAAAACAAAATATAATTGAAACGTACCCCCTTTTGTGGTTGCAGCGACCATTTACCTATATGTGTGACTTGGTTTAAAAAGGATATAAAGATTCCCAAACATGGACATAATATTATTACTTACAGATCTTTCACTAATTTCGCTAAGGATGCCTTCCTTAAAGATTTAGCAGAATCGCAGTTGTCCCATGTCTATCAGTACACTGACCCTGACCAAGCTTTTGAGTTCTGGCATGAAACGTTTATAGATATATATAATAAACATGCCCCATTTATTACTAACCGGGCTAAATATTCACCTACCCCCCCCCCCCCCCCCCCCCCCCCCCCCCCCCCCCCCCCCCCCCCCCCTCTGGTTAACTAAAGAAATAGAAGAAATTCAAGTAAGAAATACTCTTTTGAAAAATAAACAATTTGAAGAGTTTAAGAAACAACGCAACAAAGTTACTTCTATAAGTCAAAAAAGTATTATTTCAAAAACTTAATTTTCAATTGTTCACAAAATAATTGAAAACCCATTTGGAAAGCAATAAGTATCCTAACTCATAAAAACTTAGACAAGACCACCTCAAGAGCTTTCTGCTGATACTTTAAATAACCACTTTTGTGATATTGCCAACAAAACTGTAAAGAATGATAGATCCAATACCAATGATTTAACACCTTTGACTACTTTCTGTAATTCAAAATCAATTAAATCAGAATTAGTCATTCCCCCAATCCCATTATCTGATGTTTATTTCTATCTTGTGCACATGAAACAAACTGGTACTCGAGGTACTGATAACATAGACGGTTTTATCTTAAAGCTTAATGCCCCTGTTCTTACTGACACACTTACTTACTTATATAACCTTTGTCTTGATAAAATATATTTTCCTAATCTTCTTAAACAGGCCAAAGCCATACCACTTTTTAAATCTGGAAATAAATTAGACCCCTCAAATTATAGACCAATATCTATACTTTCTCTTTTGTCTAAACCTCTCGAAAACCACATGAATAAATATATTACATATCACATTTCCAAATACGATTTACTTCATCCTAATCAATCTGGATTTCGGTTAAATCATTCCTGTCACACAGCACTAACAAATCTGGTTGATCAGTGGTTAACAAACATTAATGATTTGAAATACACAGGAGTTTTCTTTGTTGATTTTGCTAAAGCCTTTGATGTCATTGATCACAAATTGTTATTACGTAAATTGGTCATTTATAACTTCTCAGATCCAGCACTTTCCCTTATTAGATCATTTCTCACAAATCGGTATCAATCAGTATTCCTCAATAATAGACAATCCAGTTACTTACCATTAAAATATGGTGTGCCACAAGGATCCGTTCTCGGCCCCTTACTTTTCTTACTGTATGTGAATGATCTACCCTTATATATCAAAGACCCCTGTGAATTCTTTGCCGATGATACTTCTATCCATTCTAAACATTCTGACATAAAACAGTTATCCATTAACCTTCAAGAAAATGTTAACCTGTTAATTGATTGGACAGAAGTTAATCACATGTGCTTCAATGAAGGAAAAACAAAGTACATGGTTGTCACTTCTAGACAAAAAAGACAAAATTTAATAAATGCCATGCCCCCTATTCACATTGACAATAGACAGATTGAAGAGGTCGATTCACACAAACTTTTAGGAGTTAGTATAGATAATAATCTTACTTGGCAGTCTCATATAACCACTTTAAGTAAGCGTATATCACAGAAAATCTTTCAGCTTTCAAAACTTAAAAATGTTCTAGATATAAATGCCCGAAAACACTTTTACCATGCTTTCATCAAATCATGCATAGACTACTCCTCAACTATGATTCCAGCAGTGCTAACACACTGCTTTCATCCAATCATGCATTGACTACTCCTCAACTATATATGATTCCAGCAGTGATAACACACTGCTTTCATCCAATCATGCACTGACTACTCCTCAACTATATATGATTCCAGCAGTGCTAACACACTGCTTTCATCGAATCATGCACTGACTACTCCTCAACTATATATGATTCCAGCAGTGCTAACACACTGCTTTCATCGAATCATGCATAGACTACTCCTCAACTATATATGATTCCAGCAGTGCTAACACACTGCTTTCATCCAATCATGCATAGACTACTCCTCAACTATGATTCCAGCAGTGCTAACACACTGCTTTCATCCAATCATGCACTCAACTATATATGATTCCAGCAGTGCTAACACACTGCTTTCATCCAATCATGCATAGACTACTCCTCAACTATATATGATTCCAGCAGTGCTAACACACTGCTTTCATCCAATCATGCATAGACTACTCCTCAACTATATATGATTCCAGCAGTGCTAACACACTGCTTTCATCGAATCATGCATAGACTACTCCTCAACTATATATGATTCCAGCAGTGCTAACACACTGCTTTCATCCAATCATGCATAGACTACTCCTCAACTATATATGATTCCAGCAGTGCTAACACACTGCTTTCATCCAATCATGCATAGACTACTCCTCAACTATATATGATTCCAGCAGTGCTAACACACTGCTTTCATCCAATCATGCATAGACTACTCCTCAACTATATATGATTCCAGCAGTGCTAACACACTGCTTTCATCCAATCATGCATAGACTACTCCTCAACTATATATGATTCCAGCAGTGCTAACACACTGCTTTCATCCAATCATGCATAGACTACTCCTCAACTATATATGATTCCAGCAGTGCTAACACACTGAAGCCATTGCTAAGGGCCCATAAACGAGGTCTCAAAGCAGTACTGAATAAATCATCTTCGCTAAATCCTCAAGACTACATGAAACTAGACGTTTTACCATTATCATATAAACTTGAATATAACAAAGCAGTAATGATGTTTAAAATTATGAACGGATTAGCACCCCCATCACTCACAGCAAATTTTCCCCTTAACCAATCAAGATATACAAATAATATACTTATAAGAAAACCTAGAATCGACCTCTTCAAAACCAGCATAATCTACTCTGGTGGCACTCTGTGGAATTCTATTCCACTACATGTTAAAGAAAAGAACAGCCTTCATTCATTTAAAATAGCATACAAAAAGCTCCTGCTTAACAGAGTGACGACAAACATCTAAATCCCAGCTTTAAAGAAGTTTTGTTGGCAATTAATCAATTTATAAGGGTTTGTTGTCTCCAGGAAAGGAATGTTATGTTTTGTTAGTATGTTACTATGTTTACCAATTTCAATGTATGAATTTTGTTGTCATAATCATTCTTCGCTATTATCACCTGTTTTCTCGAGTAGCCACATTTTACAGTATCCTTTTTTTTCAAAATCCCCATTCCCCATCTCCCCTTTGCTGGTTATGTATATAATATGTAAATAATGTCTTGTGATTTTGTTTATGATTGTTGCCTTTCTTGGTATGCTTTTTTCCCCCCCCCCCCCCCCCCCCCCCCCCCCCCCCCTCTTGTTCTTAAATTTATTTGTTTGTTGCTTTCTTGTTGTTTGCCTCAGGGCTGAGTGAAAAAAAGCTGTAATTAATTAGCTTATCTCATTACCCTGAATAAATAACATTTCGTTCGTTCATTCGTTCTCTCTCTCTCTCTCTGCATTTTCCCTTGTCAGTCTTTCTATCTGACTATTTGACTGTCCGCCTGTCTGTCTGTCAGACTACCTGTCTCCATACCGACTGCTGAGTTGCATCCCCACTCTTTCTCTTTCTCTTTCTTGTGACGGCCTAGCGCCCCGTCATACCCTCATGGTGACCTCAGTTTCGGTTTCCAATCCAGTCTATGCCTTGGTACGTTCGGGTCAAAGTCATGGGATTCTGGGGAGCTGTCGGTGGACGGTCGTGGTGGCCCCCTCGGAGGAGGACTTTACTCACGCTGGCTCCGCGACTAAGAGAATACTGTCGTCAGAAGGGGGCTTA
The DNA here is from genome assembly GCA_017654935.2 of Phymorhynchus buccinoides. Lineage (NCBI taxonomy): Eukaryota > Metazoa > Mollusca > Gastropoda > Neogastropoda > Raphitomidae > Phymorhynchus > Phymorhynchus buccinoides. The sequence continues at coordinate 26,945,752 of CM065712.1, read as the reverse complement.
GTAGGTGGTGTCCTGAACAGGCTCCATTGAACTCTCCTCGGTTGGTTGCCTGCTGACGGCCTAACATAGATTAGCTCCCCTTGGACTGCTGGTCTCGGATTCTGCGACCTGAACAAGCCAGGGTGTGGCTGCGAGTTGAGATTCGGAATGAGCGGCATTGGAGCAACGCTACTGCACGGCCCAGAAGATGGGACAGCAAAAAACCACAAAAACAACAAAACAACATTGAAACAAACTAAACAAAATTGCATAATAAATATGACCTTACTAGGCTCGTGTTCTAGTTCATCGTCATTGAGGCTCAGTTTGTATGTAGTAACACCTTGAAAGAAACGAAACAGGCAAAGCCTTAAAGGCTCACTCGAACAGACACATGTGGGACAACATACAAAGATTGAGGGGGGGGGGGGGGGGGGGGGGGGTCTAAAGTACAAGATTGCCAATAAAATTTTAAAGTACAAATGAAACTATCGTTAATGGATACAACTTTTTTTTTAAAGTGCCCGTGCCGAGAATCGAACCCGGAACCATTGGCATGACAGACAGACACTCTACCAATGAGCTATTGAGGCTTTCAGTGTTGATGAGTTTCTTAACTCATGTTGCCTGTTGAATACTCTCTAACCCACTAATCTAAAATGTTATCTGTTTACAGTGTTGTTTTAAGTATTTCATAATTCAAATCATTATTGTTTGAAAGCTTGCATAGACATCTATATGTGTGCAAAGTTTGAACAATGTACGCCTTCTATTTCCCGAGAAAATGCCAACGTTAAAGTTTGGAGAGTAGACCACGGACGCAACACACACATACACACAGACAATAAACACACACACACACACACGAACAACTATCATACTATAGACTCACTTCGCGTTAACTTCGTTAACACGAGTGAGCCAAAAACGGTACAATGAAAATAGACAAAACTAGAGTACTTGCGTAAACTGACCCAGTCGCGACACACGCTTGCACCCCTAACCCTAATCTTAACCTAAACCCTTAACCGCTAACCCGATTTTGCTCAAATTCGAACTTGTCCAAGCTTTTGACCCCTAGTATCCACCTGTAAATTTTCATGTTGATATATAAAAAATATCCAAGCGTTCTCGAGTTATCACTGTCACAGACAAACAAACAAACAAACAGACAGACAAACAAACTTTGTTGTTGTTGTTGAAACACACTGATAACTCTATGTGAGGCCATTTTACACCGAAATATGCATTTTGAGCAAATTTGAACATGGACGGACGGACGGACCAAGTGAAAACAATACCAGCTTCGCTTCGCGACTGGTAAACAGCCAACAAACAACCCTTAACGGGCACGGGTTTTAGTTCATCATCATGGAGGCTGAGCTTGTAGTGAAACCCGGAAACAAACTAAATAGATTTGTATAATGAAAATAGACAAAAACAGCCAACAAACAACCCTTACCGGGCACGCGTTTTAGTTCAACATCATGGAGGCTGAGCTTGTAGTGAAACCCGGAAACAAACTGCTGCAACGGTTCCCGCATGATGCTGACAAACGCAGCGTCACCAGGCAGAAAGTGCCTCACGCAGTCCTCGCTGAAACGTACGTGGTCCGTGATCATATCGTAGTGGCCCCCCAACCCGGGGGGCACCGGGTGGTAGTGCTGTACCCAGTCTTTGGTGTACTCAGGCTTGTGCTGGTCCAAGTCCTTTCGGACGGCCACGGTCAGGTTGTGAACCAGAGCGTATCGGTTCAGGATGGTGGTCAGAGTGAGGGACCCCGTTTTGTGCGTCTGTGGTCAGCAAAACAAAAATAAAAAAATCAATGATATTGAGTTGTTGGGTTTTGGGGTGGGTTTTTTTTGCTAGTAGGCGATGGGCATCGATCATAACTTTGGTGGAGAGAGTTAATTAACAGAGAGTTATTCCCCTTATTCATTTCACTATTATCCTCTCTCCTAGCCTCGCTGTATCAATCTTTGTTGTTGTTGTCGCCTGTCTGTCGTTTCCGACAATGACTGCCAGATAGCAGAGGGGCAGCTGCTATTTCGACAGGGCTGGGCTACAATTTTTTCTTATATAAGTGGAGAAGCCTTGCCCAGGATATATCCCCTACTCTCTCGGCCAAAGGGATTTGAGGACGAGAACTGGTCGTTGGGAAAGGTCCCCAAAGCCAACCAATCCCACTGGCTGCAGTACTTAAAGAGCCAGTGCAAATGACCCCTAGTTAAGAGAGTATAATCGTTTACCTATAATACAAACACAATAACTCCTGTAGAAAGGGCCAATAGTAAATGAGAGCTGTACTATATTATATGATTGATTCTCTACAGTATTGACTATTGGAATATCATGGCACAGCTTAGTCTTTCGTGGAAGATTGACTCTCTAAACTGGGACCAGACTACCTCCAGATAGGTAGTGGGGCGACCATCCCCAACCCAGCGGGTAACAGGTGGCGGATAGCGACACAGCCTTCATATGTGGAGGCTAGCAGCGACATAAGCCATGCTCAGTGGGACCAGACTACCTCCAGATAGGTAGTGGGGCGACCATCCCCAACCCAGCGGGTAGCAGGTGGCGGATAGCGACACGGCCTCCAGATATGGAGGCTAGCAGCGACATAAGCCATGCTCGACAGGACGAATAAGCTGCTCCGGACCAACTGACTGGTGTACCTAGGCTCACTTGCCTTGCAGGACGGGGCGGGGCAACAGGCGGCACTGTTGCCTCCACTGAAAATACCAGTGAAATTCCGCACATGTCCTATGACGGGTACATCAAACGCGGGTAAGAGCCGCGTCAAAAGCTCTAGCCCCGGGGTGGGATCCTCGGTAAACAATCCCCCCTGTGCTCACAGGGTTGGATTCTTCAGTCTTGAGCTAAGGGAGAAGCCCCCCTACAGAAAACTTGATCCAGCCTGCCGAAGACGGAGTGTGTCGGCTACGGCGCAGACTGGAGATACATCAGGACACACACGCATCAACAATTATGGTAATGCGTCAGACAAAATTATCGTCATGGCGTCATTCCTCACAGCGACAACCGGGGGGGGAGTGGAGCCAGGCCCTCTGCCTCAAAGGGGCCCACCCAAGTGACCGGTGCCTCTGTGGACCTGACGGTCAGGGGAAAGGAGAGTAGAGCTACTGACCCAGCCATCCTTCAATCTCAACGTGGCTCAGTGGAATGCAGAAGGGCTGAGGAACAAGAAGCCAGAGCTTCAAGAATTCCTCCGCAAAAACAAAATTGATGTCATCTGCATTCCAGAAACACACCTGAAAGATCCTCAACGATTCTTCATAAGAGGCTATGAAGCCTTCCACCAAGACAGAGAAGACAGACACATAGGAGGAATTATCACCCTCGTCAAAACCTCAATTCCTGCTATTAGTATGCTCGCGCATATTGACGGTAGCAGAGTTCCGCTGGTGTACTGTGTTAACGTGCTCTTACTCAGGTTCCCTCCTTTTCAAAGGATGGATTGCTTGGTGGCATGCACTGGCATGTTTCTTTGAGTTTGAGGGCCAGCGAAGCGTTTGAAAGTAAAACATGTTAGTAATGATCAGTCACATTGTTTAGTGTTATTTGTGTTTGAAAGTAAAACATGTTAGTAATGGTCAGTCACATTGCTTAGTGTTATTTGTGTTGAAAGTAAAACATGTTAGTAATGGTCAGTCACGTTGCTTAGTGTTATTTGTGTTGAAAGTAGAACATGTTAGTAATGATCAGTCACATTGTTTAGTGTTATTTGTGTTTGAAAGTAAAACATGTTAGTAATGGTCAGTCACGTTGTTTAGTGTTATTTGTGTTGAAAGTAAAACATGTTAGTAATGGTCAGTCACGTTGCTTAGTGTTATTTGTGTTGAAAGTAGAACATGTTAGTAATGGTCAGTCACATTGTTTAGTGTTATTTGTGTTGAAAGTAAAACATGTTAGTAATGGTCAGTCACATTGTTTAGTGTTATTTGTGTTGAAAGTAAAACATGTTAGTAATGGTCAGTCACATTGTTTAGTGTTATTTGTGTTGAAAGTAAAACATGTTAGTAATGGTCAGTCACATTGTTTAGTGTTATTTGTGTTGAAAGTAAAACATGTTAGTAATGGTCAGTCACATTGTTTAGTGTTATTTGTGTTGAAAGTAAAACATGTTAGTAATGGTCAGTCACGTTGCTTAGTGTTATTTGTGTTGAAAGTAAAACATGTTAGTAATGGTCAGTCACATTGTTTAGTGTTATTTGTGTTGAAAGTAAAACATGTTAGTAATGGTCAGTCACATTGCTTAGTGTTATTTGTGTTTGAAAGTAAAACATGTTAGTAATGGTCAGTCACATTGTTTAGTGTTATTTGTGTTGAAAGTAAAACATGTTAGTAATGGTCAGTCACATTGTTTAGTGTTATTTGTGTTGAAAGTAAAACATGTTAGTAATGGTCAGTCACATTGTTTAGTGTTATTTGTGTTGAAAGTAAAACATGTTAGTAATGGTCAGTCACATTGTTTAGTGTTATTTGTGTTGAAAGTAAAACATGTTAGTAATGGTCATTCACATTGCTTAGTGTTATTTGTGTTGAAAGTAAAACATGTTAGGAATGGTCAGTCACATTGTTTAGTGTTATTTGTGGTTGAAAGTAAAACATGTTAGTATTTAATAGTAATGCCTAATGGTCAGTCACATTGTTTAAAGTTATTTGTGTTGAAAGTAAAACATGTTAGTAATGGTCAGTCACATTGTTTAGTGTTATTTGTGTTGAAAGTAAAACATGTTAGTAATGGTCAGTCACATTGTTTACAGGGCTCCCCATTTTGTTTGACCATAGAGGGTATTTTCACCCCCAGGAAGCAGCTATAGAGGGTCTCTTCACCCCCAGGGTGAACTTATAGAGGGTGAAAAATCAAAACAAAATAAGCATAGACATGTGGGTACTGTCAACATTTTTTAAAGTATTGTATGCACAGGCAGTATGAAGCATTACATGCCTGGCATTTCCGACACACAAATGTTACCAACACAGTCACACACAGCCACACTCACACACATCATTCAAGAATCAAGAACTTTAATCCTTTGCCCTCTTTTGAGGCATTGAGGATGAAACAACAAAATTATAAAATTTCAAGCAAGGCATGACAATTTATGTTGAACATTCAATAGCGCACACACACACACACACACACACACACACACACACACACACACACACACACACACACACAAGTAAAACATGTTAGTAATGGTCAGTCACGTTGCTTAGTGTTATTTGTGTTGAAAGTAGAACATGTTAGGAATGGTCAGTCACATTGTTTAGTGTTATTTCTGGTTGAAAGTAAAACATGTTAGTATTTAATAGTAATGCCTAATGGTCAGTCACATTGTTTAAAGTTATTTGTGTTGAAAGTAAAACATGTTAGGAATGGTCAGTCACATTGTTTAGTGTTATTTGTGTTTCAAGAAAGTAAAACATGTTAGTAATGGTCAGTCACATTGTTTACAGGGCTCCCCATTTTGTTTGACCATAGAGGGTATTTTCACCCCCAGGAAGCAGCTATAGAGGGTCTCTTCACCCCCAGGGTGAACTTATAGAGGGTGAAAAATCAAAACAAAATAAGCATAGACATGTGGGTACTGTCAACATTTTTTAAAGTATTGTATGCACAGGCAGTATGAAGCATTACATGCCTGGCATTTCCGACACACAAATGTTACCAACACAGTCACACACAGCCACACTCACACACATCATTCAAGAATCAAGAACTTTAATCCTTTGCCCTCTTTTGAGGCATTGAGGATGAAACAACAAAATTATAAAATTTCAAGCAAGGCATGACAATTTATGTTGAACATTCTATAGCGCGCACACACACACACACACACACACACACACACACACACACACACACACACACACAAGTAAAACATGTTAGTAATGGTCAGTCACGTTGCTTAGTGTTATTTGTGTTGAAAGTAGAACATGTTAGTAATGATCAGTCACATTGTTTAGTGTTATGTGTGTTTGAAAGTAAAACATGTTAGTAATGATCAGTCACATTGTTTAGTGTTATTTCTGGTTGAAAGTAAAACATGTTAGTAATGATCAGTCACATTGTTTAGTGTTATTTGTGTTGAAAGTAAAACATGTTAGTAATGGTCAGTCACATTGCTTAGTGTTATTTGTGTTGAAAGTAAAACATGTTAGTAATGGTCAGTCACATTGTTTAGTGTTATTTCTGGTTGAAAGTAAAACATGTTAGTATTTAATAGTAATGCCTAATGGTCAGTCACATTGTTTAAAGTTATTTGTGTTGAAAGTAAAACATGTTAGTAATGATCAGTCACATTGTTTAGTGTTATTTGTGTTTCAAGAAAGTAAAACATAATGATCAGTCACATTGTTTAGTGTTATTTCTGGTTGAAAGTAAAACATGTTAGTAATGGTCAGTCACATTGTTTAGTGTTATTTGTGTTGAAAGTAAAACATGTTAGTAATGGTCAGTCACATTGATTAGTGTTATTTGTGGTTGAAAGTAAAACATGTTAGTAATGGTCATTCACATTGCTTAGTGTTATTTGTGTTTGAAAGTAAAACATGTTAGTAATGGTCAGTCACATTGTTTAGTGTTATTTCTGTGTTGAAAGTAAAACATGTTAGTAATGGTCAGTCACATTGTTTAGTGTTATTTCTGATTGAAAGTAAAACATGTTAGTAATGGTCAGTCACATTGTTTAGTGTTATTTGTGATTGAAAGTAAAACATGTTAGTAATGGTCAGTCACATTGTTTAGTGTTATTTGTGTTGAAAGTAAAACATGTTAGTAATGGTCAGTCACATTGTTTAGTGTTATTTGTGTTGAAAGTAAAACATGTTAGTAATGGTCAGTCACATTGTTTAGTGTTATTTGACAAAATTTGTGTTGAAAGTAAAACATGTTAGTAATGGTCAGTCACATTGTTTAGTGTTATTTGTGTTGAAAGTAAAACATGTTAGTAATGGTCAGTCACATTGTTTAGTGTTATTTGTGTTGAAAGTAAAACATGTTAGTAATGGTCAGTCACATTGTTTAGTGTTATTTGACAAAATTTGTGTTGAAAGTAAAACATGTTAGTAATGGTCAGTCACATTGTTTAGTGTTATTTGTGTTTGAAAGTAAAACATGTTAGTAATGGTCATTCACATTGTTTAGTGTTATTTGTGTTTGAAAGTAAAACATGTTAGTAATGGTCAGTCACATTGTTTAGTGTTATTTGTGTTTGAAAGTAAAACATGTTAGTAATGGTCAGTCACATTGTTTAGTGTTATTTGTGTTGAAAGTAAAACATGTTAGTAATGGTCAGTCACATTGATTAGTGTTATTTCTGATTGAAAGTAAAACATGTTAGTAATGGTCAGTCACATTGTTTAGTGCTATGTGTGTTTGAAAGTAAAACATGTTAGTAATGATCAGTCACATTGTTTAGTGTTATTTCTGGTTGAAAGTAAAACATGTTAGGAATGGTCAGTCACATTGTTTAGTGTTATTTGTGTGTTGAAAGTAAAACATGTTAGTAATGGTCAGTCACATTGTTTAGTGTTATTTGTGTTGAAAGTAAAACATGTTAGGAATGGTCAGTCACATTGTTTAGTGTTATTTGTGTTGAAAGTAAAACATGTTAGGAATGGTCAGTCACATTGTTTAGTGTTATTTGTGTTGAAAGTAAAACATTTTAGGAATGGTCAGTCACATTGTTTAGTGTTATTTGTGTTTCAAGAAAGTAAAACATGTTAGTAATGGTCAGTCACATTGTTTACAGGGCTCCCCATTTTGCTTGACCATAGAGGGTATTTCACCCCCAGGAAGCAGCTATAGAGGGTCTCTTCACCCCCAGGGTGAACTTATAGAGGGTGAAAAATCAAAACAAAATAAGCATAGACATGTGGGTACTGTCAATTTTTTTTAAAGTATTGTATGCACAGGCAGTATGAAGCAGATTTATAGTGCAGATTCATAGTGCGTCTCATAACCCTCGAGTAGTAATTATAGTGAGTTGTTTCACCCCCAGTACGAAGTTTTAATGCGTCTGTCACGCACATTTGACGCACAGACGCACAGAATGGGGAGCCCTGCAGCTTAGTGTTATGTGTGTTTGAAAGTAAAACATGTTAGTAATGATCAGTCACATTGCTTAGTGTTATTTCTGATTGAAAGTAAAACATGTTAGGAATGGTCAGTCACATTGTTTAGTGTTATTTCTGATTGAAAGTAAAACATGTTAGGAATGGTCAGTCACATGGCTTAGTGTTATTTGTGTTGAAAGTAAAACATGTTAGTAATGGTCAGTCACATTGATTAGTGTTATTTGTGTTGAACGTAAAACATGTTAGTAATGGTCAGTCACATTGTTTAGTGTTATTTGTGTTGAAAGTAAAACATGTTAGTAATGGTCAGTCACATTGCTTAGTGTTATTTGTGTTGAAAGTAAAACATGTTAGTAATGGTCAGTCACATTGTTTAGTGTTATTTGTGTTGAAAGTAAAACATGTTAGTAATGGTCATTCACATTGTTTAGTGTTATTTGTGTTGAAAGTAAAACATGTTAGTAATGGTCAGTCACATTGCTTAGTGTTATTTGTGTTGAAAGTAAAACATGTTAGTAATGGTCATTCACATTGTTTAGTGTTATTTCTGGTTGAAAGTAAAACATGTTAGTAATGGTCATTCACATTGTTTAGTGTTATTTGTGTTGAAAGCAAAACATGTTAGTAATGGTCAGTCACACTGCTTAGTGTTATTTCTGATTGAAAGTAAAACATGTTAGTAATGGTCATTCACATTGTTAAGTGTTATTTGTGTTGAAAGTAAAACATGTTAGTAATGGTCAGTCACATTGTTTAAGTGTTATTTGTGTTGAAAGTAAAACATGTTAGTAATGGTCAGTCACATTGTTTAGTGTTATTTGTGTTTCAAAGTAAAACATGTTAGTAATGGTCAGTCACATTGTTTAGTGTTATTGATGTGTTTCAAAGTAAAACATGTTAGTAATGGTCAGTCACATTGTTTAAGTGTTGTTTGTGTTTCAAAGTAAAACATGTTAGTAATGGTCAGTCACATTGTTTAAGTGTTATTTGTGTTTCAAAGTAAAACATGTTAGTAATGGTCAGTCACATTGTTTAGTGTTATTTGTGTTTCAAAGTAAAACATGTTAGTAATGGTCAGTCACATTGTTTAAGTGTTGTTTGTGTTTCAAAGTAAAACATGTTAGTAATGGTCAGTCACATTGTTTAAGTGTTGTTTGTGTTTCAAAGTAAAACACGTTAGTAATGGTTAGTCACATTGCTTAAGTGTTTTTTGTGTTTCAAAGTAAAACATGTTAGTAATGGTCAGTCACATTGTTTAGTGTTATTTGTGTTGAAAGTAAAACATGTTAGTAATGGTCAGTCACATTGTTTAGTGTTATTTGTGTTTCAAAGTAAAACATGTTAGTAATGGTCAGTCACATTGTTTAGTGTTATTTGTGTTTGAAAGTAAAACATGTTAGTAATGGTCAGTCACATTGTTTAAGTGTTGTTTGTGTTTCAAAGTAAAACATGTTAGTAATGGTCAGTCACATTGTTTAAGTGTTATTTGTGTTTCAAAGTAAAACATGTTAGTAATGGTCAGTCACATTGTTTAAGTGTTGTTTGTGTTTCAAAGTAAAACATGTTAGTAATGGTCATTCACATTAAGTGTTGTTTGTGTTTCAAAGTAAAACATGTTAGTAATGGTCATTCACATTGTTTAAGTGTTGTTTGTGTTTCAAAGTAAAACACGTTAGTAATGGTCAGTCACATTGTTTAGTGTTATTTGTGTTTCAAAGTAAAACATGTTAGTAATGGTCAGTCACATTGTTTGTGTTGTTTGTGTTTCAAAGTAAAACATGTTAGTAATGGTCAGTCACATTGTTTAGTGTTATTTGTGTTGAAAGTAAAACACGTTAGTAATGGTCAGTCACATTGTTTAGTGTTATTTGTGTTTCAAAGTAAAACATGTTAGTAATGGTCAGTCACATTGTTTAGTGTTATTTGTGTTTGAAAGTAAAACATGTTAGTAATGGTCAGTCACATTGTTTAAGTGTTATTTGTGTTTCAAAGTAAAACATGTTAGTAATGGTCAGTCACATTGTTTAGTGTTATTTGTGTTGAAAGCAAAACATGTTAGTAATGGTCAGTCACATTGTTTAGTGTTATTTGTGTTTGAAAGTAAAACATGTTAGTAATGGTCAGTCACATTGTTTAGTGTTATTTGTGTTTCAAAGTAAAGCATGTTAGTAATGGTCAGTCACATTGTTTAAGTGTTATTTGTGTTTCAAAGTAAAACATGTTAGTAAAGGTCAGTCACATTGTTTAGTGTTATTTGTGTTTCATAGTAAAGCATGTTAGTAATGATCAGTCACATTGTTTAGTGTTATTTGTGTTTCAAAGTAAAGCATGTTAGTAATGGTCAGTCACTTTGTTTAGTGTTATTTGTGTTTCAAAGTAAAACATGTTAGTAATGGTCAGTCACATTGTTTAGTGTTATTTGTGTTTCAAAGTAAAACATGTTAGTAATGGTCAGTCACATTGTTTAAGTGTTATTTGTGTTTCAAAGTAAAGCACGTTAGTAATGGTAAAAGAAATACAAATGAAAGTGATGCTTGTCGTATGAAAAAATGTAGCATCGTGTAAATTCTTCGCTCACTACTATGACTCTATGAGTTAGCATTTGCGACATTAAGGATGAACGACAAATTTCACTTTTTCCGTATTTGAAACACTTTTCCGCGGTCTACCTAAAATACGAAAACGAGCGAAAACGGGCGAAAACATGAGACTGAATCTGATTCAAAGGGATTACGCTGATCTTGGGTCATTACGTCAATTTTAACACCATGGGCAGCATCTAAGGAACCTTTCTGCCAAGTTTCATTAAGATTTAATAGTATGGTACAATTGTGAGAAGTGGACAAAAGTTCAGTCGGCGGAAGTAATGGCTAGCGGAAGTAATGGCTAGCGGAAGTAATGGCTAGCGGAAGTAATGGCTAGCGGAAGTAATGGCTAGCGGAAGCTGGTTTATAAAAAAAATGCAGATCGGAAATTACATCTAAATATGGATCAACAGTCGATTAAAGATAAAATCTATGCAAAATTTGGTAGGGTTTAGACAAATTTAAAATTTTTTGTTCTTGTTTACGATCAAAAATGCACTTTCGCTTCTGTTTTCGCCCGTTTTCGTATTTTAGGCACACCCCTTTTCCGTACTCAAATCGTTCATATTTCATGAAATTACGGAAAAAAGTGAAACAAGGGCGTCGCCGAGTGGCAGACATGTCCGTCACCAGCAATGCCACGCACTTGCGACACCCCGTAGAGTGTCACATCCTGACACAAAATTGGAAGGGATTCTGTCTTCTAGTTCCCGAGATACAGCTTGAAGAAGAAACATATAGCGCAAAGAAGGAAATTTCGGTTTTCAAGGTCACACTTCAAGGTCAAGGTCAGCATGGTGATAATTTATGCTCGGATGTTTTCTTCTCTAGGGTATACAGTACCACACACAATCTGAAGCGCTTCTGTCAAGTACCAATGTGGAAAATATGGCTTAAAACCCAATGTGTAGACCCCTACCACTTTCAAGGCCTACCAATCTCCCGGACCGTGACCTTGATCGGTATGCCACCATCAGAACGGGCATAAGCCAAAGTACCTTCATGCCAAATTTGAAGACTCTAACACTAACGGTGTGGGAGTTATGGCCCCTGAAAGATTTTCGGTTTTCAAGGTCGTACGCCAAGGTCAAGGTCACGACGGCAAAATGGTTTGCGCAGATGCCTTCCTCTCATGGTGACACACCAGCACACAAAATTTGACGTGATTCTGTCAACCTGTTCGAAAGATATCCTTGGGACAGACAGAAGGAGAAATAAATGACCCTCCGATTTTCAGGCTCCAGCGATCTTTTTGACCTTGACCTTGACCTTGATCGGTATGCCATCATCAGAACGGGCATAAGCCAAACCACCTTCATACCAAGTTTCAACATCCTATGTTGATCGGTGCCCGAGATATGGCTAAAAATAGATTTTCGGTTTTCAAGATCGTACGTCAAGGTCAAGACGGCAAAATGGTTTGCGCCGATCTCTTCCTATTAAGGAGGCACACCTTCACACAAAATTTGACGCGATTCGGTCAAGCGGTTCGGGAGATATCCTTGGGACAGACAGAAAAAAAAAAAAAAAAAAAAATAACAACAAACCAACCCATCGCAATAGTCCGATCACCTTGGTGACGGACTAATAAAACTTCGCTCAATGTCGCAAATGCTAAGCTTCATAGTAGCGAGCGAAGAATTTACACGACGATACTTTTTTTTCATACGACAATGCTTGCTCTTTTCAGGTCTACCCCCTTAAGCTGGCATGGAGGATAGCCTATTATCGCCTACCTTCAAGAAAAAGACATGGTGTTGAGGCGTTGACCCCTGCAGAGGCAGACGCCCATTTTTGTAGGCAGCAGAAACCGTGTCACCAACACCACCCCCAAATAATCGAGGATAGCTCGAGACGTCAACACTTTTGGGTCGATTTCCAGCATCAGATTTACTCTGTGCATCATCGCACAGCCACACCTTTGGCTCGAGCGATGAAACCTTTCCGGTATCCGATTCTGCGGAATAAGACAGATGGATCTGTTGTTCTTTTGTCAGCTTTGAGAGTTGAAGAAGGGAAGGTGACTTGTTCGCCCCTACCGTGTTGTGGTCGTACCCGACCGCCTGGTAAATTTTGGAGGAGCTTTTAGCTCTCGTACGTTCAAACGATGGTGCAGAAGTTGGGTAAACAAACGTTAAAAAGAAGTAAGCGAGTGAAAAAACCGAACAGAGAACACAAACGCTATAAAATAGTGCCACTGTAGGCCTAATGTTCCGCTTGCCCGCCATACTCCTGCTTTCGGGAGCGTCGATTTACCCCAAAGGACCCAAAAGAGCCCAAAAGGAAACTTGAAGAGACCCAAAAGGAAACTTTAAGGGACCCAAAAGGAAACTTTAAGGGACCCAAAAGGAAACTTTAAGTCGCCTGTGGGTCGCGTGTCTCTCTCTCTCTCTCTCTCTCTCTCTCTCTCTCTCTCTCTCTCTCTCAATGGTTGGCTTAGCGTCTAATTAGGCGTAGCCTCTTATAGACAGTAAACGTGATACGAGCTAGAACACAGTCATATAGTCCCCGAGGTGAAGGGGGTTACCGTGCACCCCCCCCCCCCCCCCATCCCCCCACCCCTCCCTTTGATCGAACCAAAGTAGGCTAGAAATGTTCCTTAGGACCTACTGAATACGTTACAATCTGTTCCCAAGAAAAACAACTCATTCCCACTATCAGCTATAGCCCCTGATGTAAAGGGTACCCCCCCCCCCCCACACACACACACACACACACACCCGCCACCCCCACCCCCATCCCACCCGATCGCTCGGTACGCATTCGTCAAAGTACAAGTGATGAACAGTTAATTTAAATGAACAGTAAAACCATTTTTTGTCATCAAAGTAATGAGTTTAGGTGCTGACCTACTTACAAATGTTTATTGCAGTGCTCATGCAGTTGCTTGATAGCTTCACTGCAGTACTTCAGCGATCATCAGTTACCTTCATTTTTGCAGCAAACGTTATATGTCAATGACGATACATCAAAAATAAGAGCAAACATGGATTGTTTCAGTTTAATTTCAAACACTAAAATACCCCAGGACCGTTTCTGATCATAGTTGGGGGTTGTTAGACTTCCCATTTCAATCCAAGATCAAATTTATCTCCCCTATGGACAAAAACTGCTCTAAGGCCTAGCTGTACTTTGTTTTGGGATATATATTAGTTTTTGTGTCAATCCAGCATGATTTGAGGGTGCTGAGTCCAAATCCGATGTAGGTCAAGTTGTAAATGTTGACTATTTTGAGTTATTGCATAATATTCAAAATGGCCGCCGTGAGATATTAGAGAACTGTAAAAATAGAGGAATCCACTCAGTGATTGTAAATATTTTGCATCTAATATTCTTTTGAGGGTAAGAAAACTAATATGAGCTGCTGAAATCGTTCACACTAACTGAATTAGAGCATTTATTAGTCCCCTGCCACTCTGCGGAGGAGGGCTATTACGATCATTCGTGTCATTTGCAGTTTGTCTGCACAATTATCTTATAAACTATTCCACATAAATCACTTCAAATTTTAAATGGCAGTATTTTACATGAAGCCAATGTACCCAATCAAACAAGGCAATGCTTGCTCTTATTTTTGATGTAGGGGAAGACGGGGTAAAAAGCGCATGGGCGGGTAAGAAGCCCACCCCAATTATCTCATGAAATTGAAGCAAATTTCAGTCTCATTTTGCCCATGAGACGAGCGTTAATGTCTAGCATTCGTCTCATGGGCAAATTTGACTGAAATTTTCTTTATTTCATGAGATAATTGAGGTGGGCTTCTTACCCGCCCATGCGCTTTTTACCCCGTCTTCCCCTATCGTCATTGACATATAACTTTTGCCGCAAAAATGACGGTGGCTGATGATCGCTGAAATTCTGCAGGGAAGCTATCAAACACTGAGCACTGCAATAAACATTTTTAAGTAGGTCAGCACCTAAACTCATTACTTTGATGACATAAAAATGGTTTTACTGTTTATTTAAATGAACTGTTCGTCATTTGTACTTTGACGAATGCGTACCGGGGTGGGGGGTGGGGTGGGGGGGGGGGGTTACCCTTACACCTGGGACTATAACTCATAGTAGGAATGAGCTTTTTTCTTGGGAACAAATTGTAACGTGTTCAGTAGGTCCTAAGGAACATTTCTAGCCTACTTTAGTTTAATCAATGGGGTGGGGGTGGGGAGGGTGCACGGTAACCCTCTTCACCTTGGGGACTACCTGACAACAAACACTGACATTGACAGGGGGGGTACAATAAATGACCCTTTGGTAGAAGAAGAGCTCTTCGTTTCCAGACTGAGAAGTCCTGTAAGGCTTTTTCTAGTAGTAGTAGTAGTAGTAGTAGTAGTGGTAGTGGTGTGGTGGCGATGGTGGTAGTAGAAGTAATAGTAGTAGGAGTAGTAGGAGTGGTAATGGCAGTAGAAGAAGTAAATTGTGGTGGAAGTAGTGCTCTTCATTTATTTATTTCTTTGTTTGTTTATTCGGTCGGTTGGTTTTCTGTTTTGCTTGTTCTTATTACTGCTGTTGATGCTCTGCCTACCATGTCGTTGTTATATTTCTGCTACTGTTTGTTGTTTCTGTTGACGATCTTTCTGTGTCTCAATGTTCGATTATAGTATTAGTTACATGTTGCATGCTCAGAACCAAGGACAGAATGGAAGACTTAGGCTCAGCCTAAATTCTTATAAAATAAAGCATTTGAAGTTTGAAGTCTCTCTCTCTCTCTCTCTCTCTCTCTCTCTCTCTCCCAGGTCTGGGTGAAAAAACCATGTAACTTGCTTATCTCATGTTCCCTGGTTAAATAAAATTTCGTTTTCGTTTCTCTCTCTCTCTCTCTCTCTCTCTCTCTCTCCAGCTCTCTCTCTCTAAATATAATGTAGGCCCTACAGTCCTGCTTAATAATCCTTATACGATATTGAACTCAGACTGTTTGATTTATCTATTGCCTTGTCTACAACTACATGTTATAAACAAATGCTTACATCTCAGATTCATGCTTTGTTCGTTGATTGGTTTGCCTGGAACATACCTGTTAAATATGTTTACATGGACGTTACTTTCATCTCATACTTCTCATCAATTACTAGTTGTTTGGTTTTGCTATGTTGGTATTCCTGTACTCTATACTATGTTTATAAGAGAGAGAGAGAAGAGAGAGAGAGAGAGAGAGAGAGAGAGAGAGAGAGAGAGAGAGAGAGAGAGAGAGAGAGAGAGAGAGAGTGTATGTGTGTGTGCAGGTGTAGACGTTTATGTGTTCAAACGCGTTTCTTGCTTGAAGTTTTTTTTTTTCTTCTCTCACGTTTGTAGTCAATTTTTTTATTGTTTTGTTTTATCCAAGGACAGATTGTAAGAATAGGCATTGCCTAAAATCTTCATCCTTGCTAAATAAAGTTTTTCAGTGTTCAGTGTTCAGTGTTCTCTCTCTCTCTCTCTCTCTCTCTCACTTCTGTTCTGTTTTCATTTATTATATTGTATGTGTATGTTATAGGCTGGAGGTCTAACATTAAAATACTTTTGAGATTCTCTCTTTCTCTCTGACTCTCCCTCTCTCGTGTGTGTGTGTGTGTGTGTGTGTGTGTGTAAGCTGTGCATCTATGTGTGTGCATGCGCGCACAGGCCCACACTCACATGTGTATGTGTGTGTTCTTTTTTTCTTCAGTGTTGCTTCTGTGGTGATGTGTCCTTGCAAAAAGCGCAGATCGCCACAGTGAGACACTTTGAAAGGAATAATATTTCATACGGATTTGTAGTACATGTAGTAGTAGTAGTAGTAGTGGTAGTAGTAGTAGTGTAATAGGGCTAGAAGTGGGCCTCTCGGCCCTTTTATGCCCCTTCTTGATTGCTTAACTTGATTACGTTTCACAACTATGATAGCGCAAACCTAAGCTAAACTAGTCTTAGTTCATTTATAACATTGTTGGAAAGGACTTTCATTTTAATCATCCAAAAAATTGAAAGCTCTTATCATATTAGGATCTTGGTGTGTGTGTTAGTCTGTGTGTGTGTGTGTGTGTGTGTGTGTGTGTGTGTGTGTGTGTTTTGCTTGTCTTTGCTCTGTTGCTGATGTCAGATTTTGTTTTCTCTTCTTCTTTTTTTCAAAAAGATTGGCAAGAGGTTATGCGCATATTAATTTCATTTCTTGGTTGTTTTTTTCGTTTCTACTTAAATTTTTTTTTTTTTAACTGAAACTTCGAATCTCGCCAATTATGTGATATTCTAATTCATTCTTGTACCTTAGACCCCCCCCCCCCCCCCCCCCCCCCTCAATCTTTGTTTGTTGTTGTCCCGCATGTTCCTGTTCGAGTGAGCCTTGAAGGCTTTGCCTCTTGTTTTTCATGTGTTGTTATTATTCTAATGCATTGTCAAATTTCACACGGATTTTAAATTCGACGTGAGGTCAGTTAGTGTCACAGCCAAAGGGAGTGGTTAGCCTAGGTGCAACTCAATTGCGCCTATTTTAACACCCCCCCCCCTCCCCCCCCCTATACTCAACTGCGCCTGTTGTGGTCAATTTGAGGGTGGTGAAATAGTCACCATTTTGTTTTTGCTACCCCTGAAAGGGCCCTAGCGTATGGTTACTATTCAGTTCATTCTGCTTAGCTGAAAATTCTTGAGCCCGCTGTAAACTTTTATATCTGATCGTGCAAGGTCTCAAAAATAATTTATGAACATCTAGAGTAGAAACAGGTCTGTGCGTTGGTAGGGTCCATGCGTACCCCCCCCCCCCCCCCCCCCCCCCCTTGAAATCGTAAAGAAATCGCGTCATTTATTGCAATGACGTTTATTATTTCTTGCTTCCATTTTTCAACCAAAAGAGATCAACTTTCATGCAGTTAGAAGGTAAAATCTGAATCTACTCATTTTACGTTAAAGGTTTCCTTCATCACTTGCTGTGGGGTGAAAGTTGCTATGGGTTACATATAAGTGTATATAGATAAAAACGCAACACCCGTATGTAGGGTGCGCATTGACCCGTACCGGTACACAATGACCAATTTGTCACAGTCTGAGTCTTCAGAAATCCGTTTGCTTCTAGAAAACGCTTTCCGTTACAAACCAGAGCGTTGATACAGTGGAAGCAGAAACTATGGGTTACATATAAGTGTATTATGAATAAAAACGCAACACCCGTATGTAGGGTGCGCACTGACCCGTACCGGTACGCAATGACCAATTTGCCACAGTCTGAGTCTTCAGAAATCCGTTTGCTTTTAGAAAACGGTTTCAGTAACAAACCAGAGCGTTGATACAGTGGAAGCAGAAACATTTGAACAGATGCTGGTGATCTAAATCTTGTCCAATATCGAACTGGAGATCCACAAATTGACGTCATATTACGATTATGTCTTAAGGGGTAGCAACCCCCCTTTCTACTCTAATACCTTTATTTGTATATATTATATGTCCTTGGGCATAAAAGCACACGTTTATAGATAGAAAATATCAGCATTAAAGAGATTTTCACCGCTTGGGATCAACGTTCACCTTGGCGGACATTTCGCTTTGCGCAACGGCTATGACAAGGAGGAAAATAATGAACATTTGCAATACAGTATTGTGATAACGGTCTATCACGTGACACTATTGACATTTTTGTGATATTATCACAATCTTCACATTGCAAAATATAATGAGAGGCCCTCGTATAATTATGTTTGACATGTTTTTAGGCATTATTTTTTTCTGTTTTTGCATTATGATGGGAAAAAAAGACTGTTTAGCGATTAAACCTACATTGTATTTTGAAGATACATTTTGTCATGCTCGGGTAGGCTAGCATTCTGTCTGAGTGTGTGTGTGTGTGTGTCTCTCTCTCTCTCTCTCTCTCTCTTTCTTTCTATCTCCCTCCCTCTCTCTGTCTCACTGTGTGTGTGTGTGTGTGTGTGTGTGTGGTGTGTGTGTGGTGTGTGTGCGTGCGTGCGTGCGTGCGTGTGTGTGTGTGTGTGTGTGTGTGTGTGTGTGTGACAAATGTGATATGGGTGTTATTGTTGATGAATATCATTTTGTAATTGAATGTCCATATTTTGAAGAACATTGAGATATTTTGCCGAGGTATTATATAAATAAGAAATCAGTTTTTTTACTTTGTCAGTTTATGTCCAAGCCAAAATTCCAAAATTTATAAGATCAGTACAAGTTGTTTAACAATAGACTGCAGCTTAGTTTGTTTGATGAGTGTTTATTGTTTGCTTGTTGCCACTTGTTTTATATTCAGTTTATCCTCCATGCCCCCAAGAGGGGTCAAAGGATTATTATTAAATTGAAAATTGAAATTGAAGTGTGTGTGTGTGTGTGTGTGTGTGTGTGTGTGTGTGTGTGTGTGTGTGTGTGTGTGTGTGTGTGTGTCTCTCTCTCTCTCTTTCTATCGTCTCACTGTGTGTGTGTGTGTGTGTGTGTGAGAGAGAGAGAGAGAGAGAGAGAGAGAGAGAGAGAGAGAGAGAGAGAGAGAGAGAGAGAGAGAGAGAGAGAGAGTGTGTGTTGTGGTGTGTGTGTGTGTGGTGTGTGTGTGTGTGTGTGTGTGTGTGTGCGTGTGTGTGTGGTGTGCTGTGGTGTGTGTGTGTGTGTGTGTGTGGTGGTGTGGTGTGTGTGTGTGTGGTGTGGTGTGTGTGTGTGTGTTGTGTGTGTGTGGTGTGTGTGTGTGGTGTGATGTGGTGTGTGTGTGTGTGTGTGTGTGTGTGTGTGTGTTGTGTTGTGTGGTGTGGTGTGTGTGTGTGTTGTGTTGTGTTGTGTGGTGTGTGTGTGGTGTGTGTGTGTGTGTGTGTGTGTATATGTGTGTGTGTGTGTGCGTGCGGGTGTGTGTGTGTGCGTGTGCGTGCATGTGTGTGCGTGCGTGCATGCGCGCATGTACATGCAGGAGTATACGTCTCATTGTCTTTCATTTATTTCCCCTCCTTTTTATATTCTTTTTCTCCCAGACAAAGTAGAAAAAAATGTGTTATTTGTTTTCTCTCTTCTTTAAAAAAAAGAAAGTTTTCCTCGTGTGATCAATGACATCAACATCAACTCCACACCAGTTCATCACTTGAGAACTAACAACATCAATGCTATTCACAGATCACAGTCATCAACAAACAATCAACATTGATCGGAAAAACAAAAACAACTTCAAAATCAACATCAACACTTTTGTCGTCAACAAAATGTATCGAGTGGAGAGAACATTGATGAAAAAAAATCTACATCCATGTCATCAACAAAATCTCAACAATTGTGGAGAACATTCATCAAGAATCAAATCAACATCAACACTTGTCAATAAGTCTCTCAAGTGCGGAGAACATTCATCAAGTATTAAATCAACACTGCGATGGCTTAGAGTCAAAACGGACTATCTTTAGAGAGTCCATTGACTTATTGAAGTTATTGCGAAAACTAAGAACTTGTATTAACCCTTTCACCGCCGATGTCGCATTTTTGCACCACAATGATTTAACACCCATGTCATTAAAAGCCTTGAAACCAGGGTCTGTTATCCAATTATCTACTTTTCTTCATTTTGTGAGTTAAGGATAGGCCTTATTTTAAACATGTCAGAGAGGAATCCCCAATATTGGAGAACCTTTTTTTTTCTTTATCCATGTAAGTTTAATGGGAAATTTTGGTTCAAAAATGGCTGGCGGCGAAAGGGTTAAAAAAAAGACTGCAAATAATATGAAATGGGGATTATGCTTTTTATATTTCCGCAGTCTTTTTGCTTGTGGCTCAAGCCACAAACCTATAACTCACTTTGTCGGTCGGTCGGTCTGTCGGTCCAAAATTGTCGCACTTCAAATCGAGGCTACACTTCTGGCCGCTCTTTAAAATGATGTATTTTAAAAGCGTACAAAATAATAAACATACGTAATACAGACACTACAACAGACACGACGAGTATGCAGTGCTTCTTTTGATGAGCATAAGTAGGATACATAGTTTTAAATGTTTTCCAAAAGATATAAAAAGTTACGAAATGGTGCAGAGATAACATTCTGGTTTACAGATTAAAAGTATTGAAAAGCCAGGGGAGGTAACTCATGATTGGAGTGGTAAAAATAGACCACGTGCCACAAACTATTGCGATTTTCGCGCTTGTTTTTAAACAACTTATTACTTTTCGCAATAAGTTCAATAATACGTCAATGGACTATCTAAAGATAGTCCGTTTCGACTCCAAGCCATCGATACTGTCTTGTCAACAAATCACTCAAGTGTAGAAAAAGCATTGATCAGAAAACAAATCATCAACATCAACACTTGTTTGTCAACATATCTATCAAGTGCAGAGAACATTGATCAACAAATCAAATCAACAAGAACATACAGTCGACGACGTTTATAACAAAGTTGGTTCTAACGAAAATCGGATATAACGAAGCAAAAAGGCTGGTCCCGGCAAAAAACTCTTCTTTACATGACTAAAAATATGTCGGATACAGCGAAGTCGGATATAACGAAGTCGGATATAACGAAATAGTTTTGGAGTCCCAGGTGGACCATCATGACGGTTATAACGAAACAGTGTTCAAGCCCCAAACGTAACAATTGCCCCAAATGTAACAAATTGAAATTTTGGGCAATGTTGTTGCTCAAAAGGTAACAATTGTTGCATTTGGAGCAACGACATTGATATGAAAGTGACCACTGACCTCCGGTCTTCTACATTGTAATTTAATTTTTTTAAAGTTTAGTCAAAGTGACCATCTACATTGTACAAGGTACTTCTTCTGCGTTCCCAGGCCATAATGGGTAAGGTACGTATGTGTCCGGTTTTCAGTTTTCACTGGTCTCCCCGCTGCGTACAACCAACACGTTCCAATTTCCTACGTTCCCAGACCATATGGCCATAATGGGTAAGGTACCTATGTGTCCGGTTTTCAGTTTTCACTGGTTTCCCCGCTGCGCACAGCCGACACATTCCGATTTCGGAGGAGCTCAAAGGAGAAACATATTTGGAAGATTATTTTGGAAAAAAAGTGCAGGAGAATGGGGCCAATAATAAGTCAGAAAGATAGTAGATGACAGAAAGCAAAGGGAAAAGGCAGGAGTCAAAGAGGAGGGACATATTACAGGAAGTTACAAGCACAGAAGGTGGTGGAACTATTTGCATGAACGACCCCCCGGTATCCCGTCTGGGTCTCTCTCTTCTCTCTTTCTCTGTCTGGCTCTCTGTGTCTCCGTCTCTGTCTTTCCCTGTCTCTGTCTGTCTTTCTCTTTCTCTCTCTCGTTCTCTTTCTCTCTCTATCGTTATAAGTGTAGGTGTGAGTGTGATTTGTTAATAGTGTGGCCTGGGCGTCTTTAAGCGTCCATCAGTGTCAGTGTTTCAAGTTGGTTGCGAAAGTGTACTGTAGATTATGTCATTCATTATTTGGGCGTGATTGAGAAATTGACTGAGGGATCAGGGAAGGGGGGTGTTGGTCAATGTTTGATGTATACTTTTTGTTCATTGTGTTTATTTTAGTGATTTCTGTAAAGCGCTTAGAGCTTAAAGATTAGGCGCTATAAAAGTTGTCTTAATAAATAAATAAATAAATACCCAAAGGGAGGTACAAGGTACAAAAATCACCAGTTTGTCATACTTTTGTCAAGCAGGTTCCATCCCAACCCTCCCCTACCCTGTTCTGTCTCAGTAACTAGTGTTACATCAACATAACAAAATGTAACACTAGATTGAAAAGTTATCGAATGTAGCATTCGAGAATCACCCGCAGAGCCTAGCCAACATTCCTACCTGATTTCATCTTGAGAACTCCATTCCCCCCCCCCCCCCCCCCCCCCCGATTTTCAGGGTCCAGCGATCTCCTTGACCTTGATTGGTCAACAATACTCGGAAGGAGCATAAGCCAAACCACCTTCATACCAAGTTTCAACATCATATGTTGACTGGTGCCCGAGATATGGCTAAAAATAGATTGTCAGTTTTCAAGGTCATACATCAAGGTCATGACCTTGACACCAAAAGGCACATCTACAGTACCTAAGCCTACATGCACATCAAGTTTCATCTTCCTATCTTTATTCCTTCATGGTGATATGCTGTAAAACAATATCACCTTCGCTCCGTAAACTCCGCGGGTGATAAAAATATCGTTACAAGAGAAAACACAAGATTTCTTTATATTATCAAATGTTGACAAAAACTAGAAGTAGAAACAGTGTTGACAAAACATTTATTGAATATAACAAGACTAATCTTAGAAAATACTGTTTTCTAACAGAACTGCACCTTTGTGGAACAAGTTACCAACTAATATTAAACAAGCACCAAATACTAACATTTTCCAAAAGTTATTAGACGACTGGGAATATTATAAAAATTTGACATACGAATATGAGGAATGATTATCAAAAACCTGAGTGCACGATAAACCTTGTGCATTATAAATGAGTATAATCAAGGATGGGACGTTTGAAAGCCTAACGGCTATGTTTAGTCCCTATATCCTAACCTAACCTTATGGGTAACTGTTACATTTTGGGCTTTAACAAAGCTGCCGTATAGTGAATCATGCTCACCCCGTGAAGATTTCAAACTGGTTATCACAAAGTGCATGTAGTACACGTGAAGAGAGGCTTATTGAAGAGGATAAAGAGAAGGCGTGTTTTTCTTTTTACAACAGCTTTTTTCATTGGGAGGAGGGGAGGGGGGGAAGAGGGGAGGGCGGGGGAAAGCAAAGGATGTTTTTTTTTATGTTTTTGCTCTTATATTTTTTTATCTCTCCCCCCTCCCCCTCTGTTATTCGTCTTTCCTAACATTTTTTTTCTTCTTCCGTCTTTCCTGTTTCTCTCGATTCTCAATCCTCCTCTTCCTTGTTCTCGGTTCGCCGGATACAACAAAGCAATCTGACAGAAAGTCGTTAGAACAGTCGCGCCGGGTACAGTGAACGCCGGTTAAAACGAAGTAGTTTTAAATGTCCCCGGGATTTCGTTATAAACGCCGTCGACTGTACATACATACACACATACATGCGTGCGCAAGCGAACGTTAATAATACTATTTTAGCATGCTATAACAGCATCGTTAAGAAAGTAGTGAAGATATTCTGGCACATTGCTTGCTAACAATATTTATCTGGCTTAGCTACTTTTGAATGCTGGAGGCCTATAATATATATATTAGATATTTTCACCCTTACACACACTGAATATTATGAAAACAAATCGTCATAGCCTCGTTGACGAATCAACCTCTTAGAAATTCGTCATAACCGTCGCGACGGATACAGCGAACGGACGGTTATAACGAAGCACTTTTGAGTGTCCCTGGGGCTTCGTTATAACCGTAGTCGACTGTAGTCAACAAACAAGAGGAGTGGGAAAGGGGGCGGAAAGAGGAGTGGGATGGATCGGGGGGGGGGGGGGGGGGGAAAGAGGAGTGGAGGAAGAGGAGTCAGAAAGGGGGAAAAGAGGAGTGAGAAAGGGTGGGAAAGAGGAGTGAGGAAGGGGGAAAAGAGGAGGGGGGGAAAAGAGGAGTGAGGAAGGGGGAAAAAAGAGGAGTGGGAAAGGGGGGAAAAGAGGAGTGGGAAAGGGGGGAAAAGAGGAGTGGGAAAGGGGGGAAAAGAGGAGTGGGAAAGGGGGGAAAAGAGGAGTGAGAAAGGGTGGGAAGAGGAGTGGGAAGGGGGGGAAGAGGAGTGGGAAAGGGGGGAAAAGAGGAGTGGGAAAGGGGGGAAAAGAGAAGGGGGAAAAGAGGAGGGGAAAAGAGGAGTGAGGAAGGGGGGGGGGGAAGAGGAGTGGGAAAGGGGGGAAAAGAGAAGGGGGAAAAGAGGAGGGGAAAAGAGGAGTGAGGAAGGGGGGAAAGAGGAGTGGGAAAGGGGGGAAAAGAGAAGGGGGAAAAGAGGAGGGGAAAAGAGGAGTGGAGGAAGGGGGGAAAGAGGAGTGGGAAAAGAGGAGTGAGGAAGGGGGGAAAAGAGGAGGGGAAAGGGGGGAAAAGAGGAGGGGGAAAGAGGAAGTGGGGGAAGGGGGAAAAGAGGAGGGGGAGAGGAGGGAGAAAGGGGGAAAAAAGAGGAGTGGGAAAAGGGGGAAAAGTGGAGGGGGAAAGAGGAGTGGGGTGAGGGGGAAAAGAGGAGGGGGAGAGGAGGGAGGAAGGGGGGGAAAAGAGGAGTGGGAAAAGGGGAAAAAGTGGAGGGGGAAAGAGGAGTGGGGAAGGGGGAAAAAGAGGAGTGGGAAGGGGGGGGGGGAGAGGAGTGGGAAAGGGGGGAAAAGAGGAGGGGGAAAGAGGAGTGGGGAAGGGGGAAAAGAGGAGTGGGAAAGGGGGGAAAAGAGGAGTGGGAAAGAGGAGGGGAAAGGGGGCAAAAGAGGAGTGGGAAAGGAAAAAAGGGTGGGGGGGGGGGGTTAAAGTGAGTGGGTGGGTTGGGGGGGGTTAGGTGAAGAGCAACAACATTGACTCCACTATCACGAATGCTACGGGTCTTTTTTTTTTTAACAGACAGGCAGACAGGACAGACGGACAGAGATACAAATAAAAAAGGAGACACAGAGGAGGCAGACCAGATAAACTATCATGTCTACAGACAGACACACCATCAACGGAAACACTCACACTCGTTGACACACCCACGCACGCACGCACGCACATGCGTTTACACGCTCTCTCTCTCTCTCTCTCTGCCTTGCCATGTTTGTATTCTATGTTCGTATATGTACCAAGGACAGATTGGAAGACTAGGCGTTGCCTAAAATCTTTATCCTTGAAAAATAAAGTTAAAGTTTTCAAGTTTTCAAGTTTTCGCTCTCTCTCTCTCTCTCTCTCTCTCTCTCTCTCTCTCTCTCTCTCTCTCTCTCCAAGACTCTCTAACACACTCTCTCTCTCACACCCATTCACAAATCAAACAAGGAAAATATTATGGAAACCAATGCTGCGAAACTTTTCCTTTTGTCTGTGTTTTCCTCCTTTAAATCTGAATAGAACATCATCACAAATCAAACAAACATTGAGGGCTATACCATCACAGCTGCTTTATTGGTTTTGATCTTCAACAAAATTTGAATTATTAAAAACCAAACAAAAAACCTAGCACATACAAAAACTAAAAAACAACATAAGTTTTCAAAGGCTTTCTTCTTCGGTGTATGTTTCCCCCAAGGCCACATGGCCCCAAAACAAGTAAAATATGAACGTCACGTGTCCACTGTCCGGTGTTAATGTTGACATACAGAATCTGTATGTCAACATTAACACCGGATGTTGTGTCTCTGACTCTTCTTCTTCTCCGATCGCTCAGACAGTCTCCTGTTATATTATGAGCGCAGATGCGTCATGCTGCCATTATGCGCCTAACTAAAAAAAAAAAAGTTAGGCCCAGCATGTCCGTCTTCGGCTGGAGAAAATATTTTGTAAGAGTTTTTAAATCCCTGAAACCCAAATAATAACTGATTTCCAACTAACTTGTTCCAGTGACTTTTAACCCTCTTGCATTTATTCCGCCCCAAACCGCCCAGCCGGAAGTTGCCTCTGTGCATTCAAAGCGCCCTAAAGCGCCCTTGTCTTGCCCACACACTGAGACCCTGTCTGATAGCATTTTTATCACGCACAAAGTTCTGGCTTGTTCTACACACACTATGAAGAAGCTTCTCACTTGCAGTGATGTGATAGTAACTGTATGGCGCTCTGTGTGCTTCAAAAGACAGACTTTCCTGAAAATGTGTGAAAAAAATGTGAACACTAGAAGAAGTTTTTTCTGTAACAAATGTGAATGCAAGAGGGTTAAATAAAAGCAGTCACTGCATATATTAATGTGATTTTGAACATTGTGCACAAATTTGGTCGTGCTATTGTTTGTAGTTTTACTGAGAAAATTGCTATGTTAAAGTTTCTTAATAATGAGACGGTGACCGCACACACACTCTCCCACCCACCCACGCCAAAATCAGGGATGTGAGAGTGCCCAAAACAAAAAAAGCGTAGCCGATGGCATCGTCAAAAGTACTCAAACAAAACTTTTGTCTGCGACATCAAATTTGCGGCTGGTCTTCACGGACCTTACAGTCCGATACAGTTTCATCCAGTCAAGCCCTGTCAAATTTGTGTTGCCATCCTTTGTCGATCTCCTCCTCTTTCTTCAATCTATAATGTGAAGTATAATATGTCAAGATTGGAAATGAAACATTCACGCTGCAATCTTCTTTCGCCTTCACCGTGCGCATAAGAAGAAAGTCTACCACCAAATTCAATAATCTGCGCGATCTTTTCTCCTCTCTGTACGTTTTGTTCCTTTCATAACCCGTTCACCGCCAATGCCACATTTATGCACCACAATGGATTAACACCCATGTCAGTAAAAATCATCAAATCAGGGCCTGTTATCCGAAGACAGTATTTTCTTAATTTTGAGTGATATGGATAGGCCTGATGTTACACATGCTATAAAGGAATTCCCAATATTGCAGGTACATTTCAATCTCTACCCAGTTAAGTTTAATGGCATTTTCTTGCTGATAAATGGTTGGCAGCGAAAGGGTTAAAATTAGGCAGTCGAATAGAAAAAGCGCACTTACGCGTAACTCTCACATCCCTGCAAAATGTTCAGTACATAGACGAGACTTCGCTCGTCAAAGAGGACAAACAATGACAACCATAATGTCTTTTCAATTTCATACATTAAAAAAATAGACGAATATTGTTGTGTTGACAACAAATGGGAACACTGTATTAACACTAAAAACAACTTAAGCATCAACCTCTAACAACAATACGAACCGAAAATGTGACCCAGCACCACGAAAGGGACATTAAGTCGCTGGGCTAGTTTCTCACAACAGGCTTGTATTAAAGTCAAAAATGTGATTTTTTGTCAATTTTGAGTTATGGGTATTCTCGTGTTCTCTAGCATCTTATCTTTCATATTTATAAAGGACAATCTTTAATATGGTCTCTAAATGGTCGTTATAAGTGCTTTAAAACGAGTAGGTCAATGCATTTTCTTCAGCTAGGCTAGATTTTAGACTGTTTTCTCAAAATGGCTGATGCTCACCCTACTAACTTTAAATGCTCGTAACTCTGGAAATGAAAAAGATACAAGAACGGTTCTTGTACCATTAGAAAGAGAATTGTCTGAAGTTTTCAAACGTATAATTTTCCCAGAATTGTCACTTTGACACTTAATGTCCCTTTCGTGGTGCTGGGTCACCTATGACACAAGGATCAATCTTATCACAGGACATCACAGGTCATTTGACCAGTTCAAAGAAAATATAATAATAGGTCATTTTCATAAAACGATAAGTCATAATGTAAAACAAAGAAGAAGGAAATACAATTTGAGCGCAACGAAAACTGTTTTCGAGGACACTGTTGCAGTCAATCACATAGTTTCACAGACTGCATGTTCAAAGAATGACATGAGAAAAGTTTTGTTTGTTTGCTTCTTTTGATTCATTTTATTATAATTACAGTGGACTCCGCTTAATTGGCCAGTTTTGGGACCAGGAAAAATATGGCCGATAAAGCGAATCTGCCGATAAAACGAACATCAGACTGTATGACGCAATTATGCAAGTCAAAAGCAATGACGTCAAAATTAAATGTTGCAGTTCAAATTCAAATTCTTTCCCTTTTTGTGATGTGTGTGTGTGTGTGTGCGTGTGCGTGTGTGTGTTTATTAATCCTACAACTTGAAGCACGAGTAAAAGACAATGATTTTGTTTTCTTGAGTGATTTTAACGCCATGCAGGGTCTTTCAATTGACAACAGCTCACCATCCAACTTCACACTCAACCATGTAAACGTCAAAAGCGTGTTGTCAGTTTGTCTGCCTCTGTTGTTGGGGGGTAAAGAGGAAAAATTAGAGAGAAAAAGTGGCCAATAAAGCGAAATTGAAGATTTCAGCTTTGGCCGTAAAAACGAACAAAATAACACATGCTTAAGAAGAAAAAATTCCGTTCCAGAGGAAATTGGCCGATTAAGCGGCTTTGGCCGATTATCCGATGGCCAATTAAACGGATTCCACTGTACAGTACTATGCAATGCAAAGTAATAATAGGGCAGTTATTATTTTTAACAGGACTTCTATTGTTTCACCTAAGTAGGTGGCGGCTCCCCTCTGCAGAAAGTGGTGGAAAGTGAAGTTGTGGCTAAAAATGAGGCAACTTCACCCTGGAAGCACTCTCTTAATACTGAATCTACAACCATATTTTTTTGCTCTGAATAAACATTCAGTTTTAAACTTTATCCCTCAAGTGTTTTTATTTTTGGTATGAAAGTGTGAGCGAGTGAATTTGTTTGTCAAAGAAACCCACTGAACAAAAATCTCAGCTTCGTGGGAACTCCGCCGGCAGCCATTTCAGCCAATCCGTAAACGGGTTGTGTTGGAAAAACACATTGGAAACCTACTTACTCTATGATCTATCTCAAATGAGCTAAAAATAGCATCACTGTGTCGTTGAAAGATTTTCCTTTAAAACAATATAAAATTTGATGGGGTATAAGCCCGATCTCGATTTGATAAGTCCTAAGTCAATCTGATCACTTGCAGCACACATCAAAATCCTTAAAGTTACTAAAAGACACGAGGTATAAAAAAACAATAAGTCATATGACCTCTTGCCTGCAAAAACAACAGGTCATTTCAAAATGTTATCAGTCAATGACTGATGACCGATGCTAAGAATAATCCCTGTATGACACAAAGGTACTATCATTCACCTCGGGTGAAAGCCAGACAGCAACATAACAAAAGGAATAAACAAGAATGATAGTACTACCTGGCAAATACTTCTTCTTCTGCGTTCCCAGGCCATATGGCCATAATGGGTAAGGTACGTATGTGTCCGGATTTCAGTTTTCACTGGTCTCCCCGCTGCATACAGCCGACACATTCCGATTTCGGAGGAGATCAAAGGAGAAAACATTATTTGGAAGATTGTTTTTTTTTAAAAAAAAGGCAGGAGAATGGGCCAAAAAGTCAGACAGATAGTAGATGATAGAAAGCAAAAGGGAAAAGGCAGAGTCAAAGAGAGTGGCAGATTAGAGGAAGTTACAAGCACAGAACTTCCAGAAGGTAGGGGAACTGTTTTTACGAAAGACCCCCTCCTCCCCCCCCCCGGGTATCCCCACGGGGAGAGACTCGTGGAGGGTGCGGGGTCGTCCAGCTCCCCGTATGGAGGCACGAGGCATCCACCCACAGCTAGCGCCCCGTGGCAAATACAAAAATGACAGTATTTACACCAAAACACATGCTGTTCTTATCTTAGCAAAATGTGCACGCTAAAGTCTCTCTCTCTCTCTTTTGGTTATCACAGACAGTTTGAACACATAAATGACACGTCTATATATACATGCAGTTATATGATTATATACTGTTCAACATTTTAGCTAAGAAAACGGACACTGATTTTTAGGCTATTAACCGTAACAACCTTCATCATCATCATCAAAAACATGAACACTAATCAAAAAAATACTTGGCCTTTTTTCCCCCACTTCTATATATTCCTTGAGCGTTTCATTTACTGCTTAATAACAAAAAAGCAAACAAGAGGCAAAGCCTTCAAGGCTCACTCGAGCAGGAACATGTGGGACAACAACAAACAAAGATTGAGGGGGGGGGGGGGGGGGGTGTCTAAAGTACAAGTTTGCCAATAAAATGTCAAGGTACAAATGAAACTATCGTTAATGAATACAACTAAAAAAAAATATAAAAAAAATATGCCCGTGCCGAGAATCGGACCTGGAACCATTGGCATGACAGACAGACACTCTACCAATGAGCTATCGAGGCTTTCAGTGTTGATGAGTTTCTTAACTCATGTTGCCTGTTGAATACTCTCTAACCCACTAATCTAAAATGTTATCTGTTTGTTATCTGTTTACAGTGTTGTTTTAAGTATTTAATTACTCAAATTATTATTGTTTGAAAGATTGCATAGACATCTATATGTGTGCAAAGTTTGAACAATGTATGCCTTCTATTTCCCGAGAAAATGCCAACGTTAAAGTTTGGAGATTAGACCACGGACGCAACACACACACACACACACACAATCGAACAACTATCATACTATAGACTCACTTCGTGTTAACTAAGTTCAGGCATACCTCTCCATTCAACTGGAGGCGCCGTGGCCGGTCGGTGAGAGTCGCCGCTCGTAATCCAACGGGTTTGCGAGTGCGCTGGTTCGAACCCAGCTGGTCACGGTGTTGTATCCTTGGGAAAGATACTTTACTCCTATTTCCTGGTCCTTCGGATGAGACCTAAAACCAGAGGTCCCGTGTGCGAACGCACGCACAAAATCTTGCCACGCTCGCGTTAAAGCCCGTTTTTTATTAGAACAAGACGATTTTCGTTTTCTGGTTTGGGTTCGTTTTTCTTCGTTTGAAACATCTCCCGAATCGCTACTGCTGCTGGAGTCCGCCATTTTTTTCAGAGAAAAGTAATAAGAATGCATGCGCAGTCACTTTGATAAAAACGGAAGTGACTAGGTTATCGCGCATGACACGGCGTCTGCTCTTAGAAACAGACAAAACCGGGAACGGCATTATATACTTAAAGCAAAAATAAAATGCGGCGGCAATTTGTTTTTTTCCGTAGCAACGTTAAGGTTGCCGTAGCTCCGTAGCAAAGCTTTATTTTTCGTAGCTGCTACGGCCAAATCGTAGCAGTAGGCAGGTCTGCAGTGGTAACCCTTTCACATACTGTGAACCATCACGCCACTCGTCACAATTTCTTGGGCGGTTGAACTGTTCTCCAATGTTACCTCTCCTCTCATCAACAAGTCGCTACAAGAACTTTTCAATCACTTTTCTCTCTCATTCTCTCTAGCTATAAACCAACACATACATACACAACAACAACAAAAACTATTCCCGAATCGTTCCAGAATCCCTCCCTGTCATTTTCAAGTTGAAGGCCTGAGGGCAACAAACATTTTCCAATCCACCATTACATTTTCCAATCCACCATTATATTTTCGTTTCCATCATTTTTGCTCGCTAACCATGAACAACCACGCACAAAACCTATTCCCGAGTCGTTCCCAAATCCCTCCCTGTCGTTTACAAGTCAAAGGCCTGAGGGCAACAAACATTTTCCAATCCACCATTATATTTTAATTATCATTTTTTGCTCGCTGACCATGAACAACCACGCACAAAACCTATTCCTGAATCGTTCCAGAATCCCTCCCTGTCGTTTTCAAGTCGAAGTCCTGAGGGCAACAAACACGTTCCAATCCACCATTATATTTTCGTTTCTATCATTTTTTCGCGCTAACCATGAACAACCCACACACAAAACCTATTCCCGAGTCGTTCCCGAATCACTCCATGTCATTTTCAAGCATGGAGGGTAAAATGTCACTGAACGCTCTCCAACCTGAACTTTCGAATCACCTTGAAGTTGAACAAGTTGCCAGTACAACGTTCCTTTCGCTTTTCTCTCTCTAACCATAAACTTTCGCATAACTTTTTCTCGCTTACTAACTACGAACCAACACACGATGCATTAAGAAAAGTTTTTTTCCCAATCACTCCTTTTCATCTTTTTTTAAATTTTTAACGGAAAATTGCTACCGGGAACAAATTTAATTCGTTACACCTTTTTTTTATAATATATCACATTCCCATGAACAAACGCATAATTTCGCTTATGAAAATCTTTCCAATCTTGCTGATCTTGCTCCACCATTTCGAACAAGAAAGTTGCCAGCACAAGTTTCGGAAGCGAAAATGGTGCTTTACGTCCTCTTGGTCCGAATCAGACACATATGGGACATTTGTAAATACAAATATGGTGGGAACAATACTGGAGGCAATGCCCGGAGGCAGTATGAAACCAGTAAAGTCCCGATTTTAAAAAATTCATACAGATAGCTGTAGCGGTGACCACGCCTCGGCTAAACCTCATCGGCTATGGCACCGCCACAAGTAAAGGTAGTATTTTTTGCACAAGTTTCCTCTATCCCTTTTTAGCTCTTTCGTTCTCTAGCTATGAACTAGCACAGAAAGGCGTTTTCAGATTGTTCCCGAATCGTTATCCTCCCGGGCTCTTTCAGGTCGAGGGGCTGAGGGCGTAGGTTGAGGGGCTGAGGGCGTAGGTCGAGGGGCTGAGGGCGTAGGTCGAGGGGCCGCTGGAGCCTATGACCTCTGGGGCGTTACCGGGCGTGATGGGGGTGGAGGCGGTGGTCATGTGACCCATGAACTCCAATGAAACGTTGGAGGAGGGTTCCACCATGGAGACTGCACACACACACACACACACACACGTATGTACATGCGCAAAATACACGCATGCGCACAAGAGACAAACTCGGGATATACACGCAAGCAATAACACACACGCACATAAACACAGGCATGCATGAATGTATGTATGTAAATATCTGACACACACGCACACACACACACACACACACACATACACACACACAAACACAGGCATGCATGAACGTATGTATGTAAATATCTGACACACACACACACACACACACATACACACACAAACACAGGCATGCATGAATGTATGTATGTAAATATCTGACACACACACACACACACACACACACACACAACACAGGCATGCATGAACGTATGTATGTAAATATCTGACACACACACACACACACACACACATACACACACAAACACAGGCATGCATGAATGTATGTATGTAAATATCTGACACACACACACACACACACACACACACACACACACACACACACACACACACACACACACACACACACACACACAACACAGGCATGCATGAACGTATGTATGTAAATATCTGACACGCACGCACACGCACACACACACGCACACACACACACACACACAGACACAGACACACACACATACACACACCCACACCCACACATATACACACTGATCCCTGACATTCACAAAGGGTTGTGGCATCTCGTGTCAATCTGTTCAAATTGTTGCTGTGTAGCTCAACCTAATGCTCATTTCTGATGTCAGACCATCAACCTACAGCTAAAACAACACAGTTGACCCAGATCGCTTAGCTCAACTTCTGGATAGCTGAAATGAGTAGTTTTGGTGCAAAATGTGTAGTTTTATTCATTAACTCATTCGCATCGCAACGATTTTGAATTATTAAAAAAAAACAAATCACTCCAGCCGTGCACACAAACAAAACATACATGAACAAAAGGAGAAATGAAAGAAGATTACGGGTTTTTACTTCAGGTTTAGACATAGGGAAGTGGTAGATCAGACTTTTTTTTAATATATAGACTTTATATATAGAAAAACTCTCCACACCAATTGGTTTCCCCACAACAAACCACTACAAAAGCAAAGTCAGAGGCAAAATTGTGGTCTAAGGGAGCGAAGCAAGTTTAGAAGTGACCAAGGTATGGTGTGCACACAGATTTACTTCCCTTGAAGCAAATGCATCAAATTGACAGCTATCTATTAATTCCGGACATAGAGAGCCGGAACGACTTGAATGAGTGAAACCATCAAACAGTATTCACTGAAAATGAGTAGAATCTAGCATTATTTTCAATTTTGAAGAGTAGTAGATCTATCCAAATTGAGTAGAATACAGGGAAACCCATTTAGTACGAGTACGGTTTAAACGAGAGCCCATGTTTAACGAGTGGTTTCAAAATTCCCGACCACAAGCCTTCTTTTTCCTTGTTAAATAATTCTGCATACAACGAGCAACTTGCATATAACGTACAATTTATTGACTCCCAAAGTCAAGCTTTTATGCAAAAACTACGCGGTTAGAACGAGAACGCACTTACAACCACACCGCCATCCCAAAGTCAAGCTTTCTTGCACAACTACCTGGCTAGAACGAGAACACACTGACAACAGCATCGTCATCTTGACTGACCCCTCGATATGTAAGCGGCATTCTGATTGGCCGATATAACAACTTGGGTGTCTGCAGCGCAAGCAGACGACACTGGACTCACTCTTTGCGCACTGATCTTGTGACTTCCGGGAAATTTTAACTTTCTCTTAAAGCGCGTGTGTGGATTTTATGTTTTTGATGTTATGTGTAATAAACTGTTTTAAAGTGTATGTAATCGGCATTAAAAACCCTATGGATACAGGGCTTACAACCATGCTTTGTTGGGTAAGTGTGTTGTTTCCGTTTTTCTGTCTTTTTCACACTTTACCAACACGCACATCACAGTAGATGTGAGGACCGATTGATAGGTTCGTCAGGGTTGCCAAAATCGATACCTGCAATGCTTACAACGAGTAAATTGGCCCTCTCCCCTGGAATTCGTACTAAACGGGTTTCACTGTACTACTAAAAAAGAGTAGAGTAAAAGAGTAGAGTAGACAGCTCTGCAACTTAGCTTACCACCTTCTAGCTATTTCCGCATTTTAATAACTTATCTATTTTACCCAAAATGTTCTTCATTTTTCTTTTCACCTTGTGCTGGTTTGCTTAAATTGTGGACTTTTCGGCCTAGTACAGAGAAGACATCATTCTTTTATCAGAAATGTCTTCCTGTTGGGGTTGATCCACAAGATAGTGTTTGTTAGCAGATATACATACTGACGAGAATTCCATAATTTCGAAAGAGATCTCTCTATGTACTTGCTCATACACTGTCTGTCCCCCATTGGGACAAAAAGTAAACCAGCACAATCTTTTACTTTTATTTGACACAGTTAGTGGTGTTTGTGGTTTCTTTGATCAAACCACCTTCTAGATCTTAGTAGTTGCACCCCCTTTGCTTCTGAAAGCATCATTTTCTCGCTGAACTTCATTTTTTTTGTGTCCGTCACCGAAGGTGATCGGACTTTGCGATGGGCTGGTTTGTATTTTTTTTTCTCTTTTTTTTTCTCTGTCTGTCCCAAGGATATCTCCCGAACCGCTTGACCGAATCGCGTCAAATTTTGTGTGGAGGTGTGCCACCTTAATAGGAAGAGATCCGCGCAAACCATTTTGCCGTCGTGACCTTGTTTTTTATTTTTATTAAAAAAACAAGCAAAATCACAGTAAAATTGGGAGCCTTCATTGTAGAACTGAGCGCCAGCCGAAGTCGGACATGCTAACTATTTCTTAGTTAGGCGCATAACGGCAGCATGACGCATCTACGCTCATATGACAGGAAACTGTCTGAGCGAACGAAGAAGAAGAAGAACTGAGTGTATTCTTCTTCTTCTGCATTCTCAGCCCCTATGGCCATAATGGGTGAGGTACATATCGTCGCTGTCCGACGCCAACCGTGTATCTACAAAATTTGACAAAAATAGATTTTTCACTGAAACCCCTTCCAGTGACCTCACACAGGTCTTCTATAAATATCTTGTGTCTGCGACCAAGGAAAATGCTCAAATTTGTCACATGATACCGCGGAAATCATCGTGCATGTGGCTGGTTGTCGCTGGTTTTGACGCGATAAGCGTGTAACTGTCACGCTAAGCGTGTAACTGCGGGCAGCTGTCGTATCTCCCATTGTGACAACATTGCACTAACCGTGTAACTGAATTATCACAAAACTTTTGGGTGTTAATGCAACTTTTATTGTGTCACATGTTTAGTCATCGGTAAAGAAGAAGAGTTAAGCGTATATCAAATGGAAATTGGCATTGTAGCAGACGACAACATGTTTTTCGATGCTCCAGTAAAATCACTGATTGTGTAGGTACACGGCTAGCGTCGGACAGCGATGATATGTGTCCGTTTTTTCAGTTTTCACTGGTCTCCCCGCTGCATTCAGCTGACACATTCCGATTTTTGTAGAAGCTCAAAGGAGAAAAATCATCTGGAAAACTTTATGGAGAGAAAAAAAAAAGGCAGGAGAATGGGACATACGGTAAAGGTAGGAAAATTATTTTATTCTTAGGTATTAGGTACTTTATTGTCACAGAGGCATCCCTGTGAAATTCGGGTTGCTCCTACCTGGAGAGCGCGTCGCAGCCAGAGGCGCGCCACCCATTAAATTTTTTTTTTTTTTTTTGCATGCGATTTTTGTGTGTGACTGATGAGGAAGGAAGGGGGGGTGGGGTGGGTGGGGAAATTTTGACCAAATGACAACTTTTTCGTTGCCACTGGGTTTAACGTGTGCTAAGTGCATGGGCACGTGGGACCTCGGTTTATCGTCTCATCCGAAAGACTCCACGTTCAGACCGTAAGGCCTAGTGCAAAGTGAGAGGAAAAATCCCCTGTACCCAGGTTCGAACTCGGGTTTACTTGACACGAAGCGAACGCGTTACCACTGTGCCACTCTACAAATAGTAGAATACAGTAAGGGAAAAGGCAGTGTCAAAGAGTGTGACATATTAGAGGAAGCTATAAGCACAGAACTTCCAGAAGGTGGGGGAACTATTTGTACAAAAGACCCCCTCCAATGGGTATCCCCCCCACATGGAAAATGGGGTATATAAAAATAAAGAAACCTGACAAAGATTCAAACAATCAAACAGAAGCACAAACTCACTGGCTTTCAGGGCTAGCTCGCTCTCTGAGGAGAGTTGAGGCATGGATATAGGACAGTTCTGGTGGGACGATCCCTGGAGTCTTTAAGCCAGGGTACAACAACAACAACAACAACAAACAAACAGAAGCACAGACTCTGATGGGCCGATCCCTGGAGTCTTTAAGCCAGGGTACAACAACAACGACAAACAAGCAGAGGCACAGACTCACTGGCTTTCAGGGCTAGCTCGCTCTCTGAGGCGAGTTGAGGCATGGATATAGGACAGTTCTGATGGGCCGATCCCTGGAGTCTTTAAGCAACAGGGTGCAAAAAAACAACAACAACAGCAACAGCAACAACAACAACAACGTCAAACAAACAAACAGACTCACTGGCTTTCAGGGCTAGCTCGCTCTCTGAGGAGAGTTGAGGCATGGATATAGGACAGTTCTGGTGGAATGATCCCTGGAGTCTTTCAGCCAGGGTACAACGACAACAACAACAACAACAGCAACAACAACAACAACGTCAAACAAACAAACAGACTCACTGGCTTTCAGGGCTAGCTCGCTCTCTGAGGAGAGTTGAGGCATGTATATAGGACAGTTCTGATGGGCCAATCCCTGGAGTCTTTAAGCCAGGGTACAACAACAACAACAACAACAGCAACAACAACAACAACGTCAAACAAACAAACAGACTCTCTGGCTTTCAGGGCTAGCTCGCTCTCTGAGGCCAGTTGAGGCATGTATATAGGACAGTTCTGATGGGCCGATCCCTGGAGTCTTTAAGCCAGGGTACAAAAACAACAACAACAGCAACAACAACGCCAAACAAACAAACAGACTCACTGGCTTTCAGGGCTAGCTCGCTCTCTGAGGAGAGTTGAGGCATGGATATAGGACAGTTCTGATGGGCCGATCCCTGGAGTCTTTAAGCCAGGGTGCAAAAACAACAACAACAGCAACAACAACGCCAAACAAACAAACAGACTCACTGGCTTTCAGGGCTAGCTCGCTCTCTGAGGAGAGTTGAGGCATGGATATAGGACAGTTCTGATGGGCCATCAGGAGGGTTTTTAGCTGAGCCACCTCTCCCTTCAGTAAGCCTACTTCACCCTGTACAAAAGAAAAGAAAAAAAGGTTATCACCACCATCATCAGCGCTATCATTGAAGCTGTTGTTGTCATCATCAATCATCAACTGAACTATACACACTTTTTTCTCTTTAAAAAAAAAATCAGAAAAAAAATCACCATCATCATAATCATCCGTCGTCATCATCATCACCATCATCATCATCACCATAATTTTCGACATCATCAATCATCGTTATCATCATCATTCGTCATCACCATCATCATCATAATCAACATTATCGTCATCATCATCATCATCACTATCATCATCATCATCATCATGACAATCATCATCATCGTCATCACCTGGAGTTCCTCTGCCTTTTTCTCCATCGTAATCATCACCATCATCTTCATCATAATCACCATCATTGTCATCATCATCATCACCACCACCACCATCATCATAATCAACATCATCGCCATCATCATCATCACCACCACCACCATCATTATCATAATCAACACCATCGTCATCATCATCATCGTCATCATCATCATCATAATCAACATAATCATCATCACCATCATTATCATAATCAACATCATCGTCATCATCATCACCATCATCATCATCATCATATCATCATCACCATCATAATCATCATCATCACAATCATCATCATCATGGTCATCACCTGCAGTTTGCTGTTGGTGTGTTGCAGCTCATCGGCCTTTTTCTCTAGATTCACGATCCACTGCTTCCGCTTGTGTCTGCAGCGCGCTGCCGCTGCCCTGTGGCATGAATATTCATGAGGTAGGTCATTACGGACAAAAAATGTATCGCTTTGTGTCACAGATATCCGTGAGGAATTATGTGGCATGATTTACCGCAGTGACAGCCCTGACATGGCCTCAGCTGTCGACGGGGGCTATAATTTTAATCTTAATTCATGAGGAATTTAAAAAAGAAAATATATATACAAACACTGATTCACTCTCTGTCTGTCTATCTCTCTCTCCATCGCGCCCCCCTCTTTCTCACTTTCAATCTCTCTCTGCCTGTCTCTTTCACTCTGTGTGTGCTCGCACACACACACACACACACATACACGCATGCACACACACACACACACCTCCCACATTTCGAGCTTCGAGTTCAAACACAAAAGCTGTAGGTTCGGCATAGGTCCTTTATTGAAGATACCACAGACGTTTCAGAGCTTAGCTCTTTTTTCAATGTGATGAAGTTTAAAGTCTCTCTCTCTCTCTCTCTCTCAGACAGATAGACAGACAGATAGACAGACAGACAGACAGACAGATAGACAGACATTTCTGGCCCCGTCTACTGACCTGTTTCTCTCCAAGAACTTCTCCCTTCTCTCCATCGGATCTTCCGTATCGATAGAACCGTTCTTCGGCCGTTTGCTGCAACAACAACAAAAAGAACAAAAGACGCTATTTACCACCGCTACTACATAATGTGACACGCACATTCAGTCACCATATTGTACGGACAATAATTCGCATCATATTATAACATGGGTGAAACTGAAAGTACAGTGGAACCTCCCTTATAAGACCTCCCACTATAAGACTCCCTCCCACATATGACCTACTTCTCTGAGACATTACCCTTCTTTGTAAGTATTAAAATCACCTCCCTTATAAGACCCCTCCCTTATAAGACCCTCCCTTATAAGACCCCTCCTTATAAGACCTCATTATGGATGATTTTTGAAGGTCTTATAAGGGAGGTTCCACTGTAAAACATTCTCTCAATCCTGAAATGACACGTTTCAATGCTCTCTGCATCTTCCAAATCCCGAAGTGGTGACCGCATTAAAAACAATTTCCCTATGTGTGTCTGTGTGTACAGGATGGGTGGGGGTGGTGTCAGAATTGCATGTCTATCATCATGTTTTTAATCTGCCATCCATTTTGGCAGAAACGTTCGATTTTACCAGGCATCAGAATACTCCAGAGTCCAATTCGCGGACGAACAACACTCGCCACGACTCGGAGTCGACATCGAGTCGGACCCCACAAAACTCTAGTCCGTAGTCGACATCACTGCGATCACTCGCTACCCGATTTCTCACGGAAAAGTTCAGAGTTCTCACATCATCTTAGTCTCCCGTGATCATATCCCCTAAATTGACTCATTTAAAACCCAAATCACAATCACTGTCCTCAAAACAAACTCTGAAACTGTGAAAGAAAGAGTCTAGAGAGCCCTAAACTCGGAAGAAAAAACAAACATGGCCGCGATTTCTCGTTTCCGAAGGCGCAGTATGAAAACAAACCGTTTAAGAATACCATTTGAGAATAAGATCGCGCTGCCTCACGAAGTACAAACCATGGACGGCAGTGCCAAAACCGTGGCCAGTGGCTACCAAAACAGCGAAAATCCGCGCATCCGCGGGCCGTTCTGATGTCTGTTTTATATGACCGTGGTTCCCGATGACAAGATCTTGGGTGCAACTACACAAAACGAACAAAAATGAAAGGTTGGGGTCATGGGGCAATGCCCCCCTGCAGCTGAAGCAAAAATCGATTTATGAAGGTGTTTTAGTTTGCTTTTTCCACAATTTATACAAATGCTTATCTCAAAGTGTTCGAAAAATATACAGTAGACACACAAAGATCTTGTTTGACAATTTAAAAAAAAAAGGAACATCCTATTCTGGTAAAATTCAAAAACAGGAAACTCACCACACAGGCTCCACGCTAAATATGGTTGCATCCCGGAAAAAAAACACCCCACACACGCCGCTTATATATTTAGATATTTTGGTCAGAACTGTGTAGAAAATATGGTGAAATCTTATGGGTAAACAGGTCTGAACCATCAACCGGGGGGGGGGGGGGGGGGGGGGGGGCATCACTCACCACACGGGCTCCAAGTCGGCCAAGCTGAACTGGCTGGAAGGGGAGCTCAGCAGGAGCTGGGTGGAGGTGGAGATGGGGGTAGAGAGCTGACTCAGCAGGAGTAGCCCCCCTTCCCCCCCAGAGGGAGACCGCCCCGCTGCCATGGAAGCGGCGGAGGAGGGGGAGGGAGAGAGGGAGGAGGAGGAGGAGGAGGAGGTGGTGGTGTTGGAGGTGGAGAGGGGGCTGATGATGGTGGGGGTGACGGGGGTGGTGGGGGTGGTGTCTGAGTGTTGCTGGGCTTGGAGGGTCAGTTTCAACCTCTGGGTGAGAGAGAGAGAATAATAATTAAAAACAAAACAAAAACAAAAACAAAAACGAGGGCGAAGCCCGCAACAGCTGGTTCAAGTGTGTGCGTCTGTGTCTGTGCGCAATTGTATGTGTGTATGTGAGAGAGAGAGAGAGAGAGAGAGATTGATTGATTGATTGAATTTTATTTATAGAGGGTAATAGAGTAAGCAATAACATGCTTTTTTACATCCAGCCCTCTGGACAGAATACATTTATAAAAGTAGAAAATAGGAATCTCTCAATTCAATGACCCCCGACCACAGAAAACGAGGGGCCGGCCACCAAAACAAGGGGCCGGCAATGTGCCGAAGCCCCAGACTGCCTTCAGAGAGAGAGAGAGAGAGAGAGAGAGAGAGAGAGAGAGAGAGAGAGAGAGAGAGAGAGAGAGAGAGAGAGAGAGAGAGAGAGAGAGAGAGAGAGAGAGAGAGAGAGAGAGAGAGAGAGAGAGAGAGAGAGAGAGAGAGAGAGAGAGAGAGAGAGAGAGAGAGAGAGAGAGAGAGAGAGAGAGAGAGAGAGAGAGAGAGAGAGAGAGAGAGAGAGAGAGAGAGAGAGAGAGAGAGAGAGAGAGAGAGAGAGAGAGAGAGAGAGAGAGAGAGAGAGAGAGAGAGAGAGAGAGAGAGAGAGAGAGAGAGAGAGAGAGAGAGAGAGAGAGAGAGAGAGAGAGAGAGAGAGAGAGAGAGAGAGAGAGAGAGAGAGAGAGAGAGAGAGAGAGAGAGAGAGAGAGAGAGAGAGAGAGAGAGAGAGAGAGAGAGAGAGAGAGAGAGAGAGAGAGAGAGAGAGAGAGAGAGAGAGAGAGAGAGAGAGAGAGAGAGAGAGAGAGAGAGAGAGAGAGAGAGAGAGAGAGAGAGAGAGAGAGAGAGAGAGAGAGAGAGAGAGAGAGAGAGAGAGAGAGAGAGAGAGAGAGAGAGAGAGAGAGAGAGAGAGAGAGAGAGAGAGAGAGAGAGAGAGAGAGAGAGAGAGAGAGAGAGAGAGAGAGAGAGAGAGAGAGAGAGAGAGAGAGAGAGAGAGAGAGAGAGAGAGAGAGAGAGAGAGAGAGAGAGAGAGAGAGAGAGAGAGAGAGAGAGAGAGAGAGAGAGAAAGAGAGTGAGAGAGAAGGAGAGAGAGAGAGAGAGGGAGGGATAGAGAGAGAGAGAGAGAGAGAGAGAGAGAGAGAGAGAGAGAGAGAGAGAGAGAGAGAGAGAGAGAGAAAGAGAGAGAGAGGGGGAGAGACAAGTTTGACATAGAAAGAAGAAAATTTCACATTCCAATCTTTGACACCCCCCACCCCACCCCCCAACCCCACCCCTACAGCCAAAACTGAAAATAAAATCTGCAATGATGGGTTGGTTTGGAGAGACGAAAGGTCCAAGAATGCATACTAAAACGAGATTACGATGTATGAGGCTCTTGAAAGCTGGCTACACACCAGAAATAAAAAACTCTTGAATCAAGAGTCCTAAACTGGGGGGCTGTTTCACAAGGGCTAGCGTTACGTCGCACTCGCTCAAATCTGCAAAAAACGGTCTAAGAAACACCCTTCGTTTGCCGATAGTTCGCGTGGCGTTTTGTTCTTGCCAAACACCGAGCAAGCGGCGAACTATCCGGAACTAGTAGGGGGTGAATACGTTTCTTGTTGTTGACTGGTCCATTAAAGTTTGTTTAAAATAAAAAACATTTTTGACCAATCAGACAAGAGCTTGTAATATTCGTTCGCAAGCGTTTTCTAAAGTGTTTCTTAGGCGGCGCTTGGCATAA
Source organism: Phymorhynchus buccinoides (assembly GCA_017654935.2). Taxonomy (NCBI): domain Eukaryota; kingdom Metazoa; phylum Mollusca; class Gastropoda; order Neogastropoda; family Raphitomidae; genus Phymorhynchus; species Phymorhynchus buccinoides. Next base: position 26,902,732 of record CM065712.1, on the reverse strand, counting down.
GCGTCATTCGCGCGGCGACCGTTATCTAGAGAAACTCGACCCAGATGTGCAGACCATGAGCAGGATCTGGACCATTCGCCCTGAGGAAGTTCAACTCAAAATCAAAATCAAACTCACTTTATTATCTCTCAAGGAGAAATGTCGTTCAGGTGCCGGAATAACAGAGACATTGACTGACATTCAGCATGCATGAATATATTATTATTAAGCACATTTTGACTTAAGCAAAGTCACACGAGTATAACAAAGATGCATAAAACATTGGCGGTGAAAGGGTTAACAGACATTAGCTTTTATTATTATAAATAACGCCACAAATTTTCAGAACCGTACCGTTAAGCATTCTTTTAACTCACTCGGGGCAAATGAGCCGGATCCGGCTCATGGCTCGCACAACCGTTTAGGACGAATGGCCCGGATCCGGCTCATAAGAGTTTTTAAGAGGTTTTGATTTCTGGCGTGTAACCAGCTTTCCGGTGGGAAGTCATAACCTATTTTCAGTTTGCTTTGACCTTGCCTCTCTAGAAATCAACCAATCATTGCAGACTTTATTTTCAGCTTTGGTTGTAGAGGGGGGTCAAAGATCAGAATGCGAAATTTTCCTTCTTTCTATGTGTTAGCTGTTTTCGTCAATAGGAGACAAACGACGAAGGTAAGGAATCTGATATTTTACGATCGTTTAGTGCATGGTGTTGCTAATCTTTTCTGAAAATATTGATGCCTAACTCTTCATAACTTGGTTTTGGTGATTATTTTACGAACCTAGTCAAATGCCCAGTCCCCACAGAACAAGGGGAAATAATTCGGCCAGTCCCGAGTGAGTTAAAAATAATTTTTATGTAATGAAAGCAAACTCGCCTAGTGTTTAAAGGTTGTACAAGGACATGTACGCTACTGCGCACTCTCGTGCAGAGAGATTATCAATCATCTGTATTATTACAAATTCGGGACTTTCCGGTGTTGCACTGCCTCCAGGATCGTTCCCACCATCTTTATATCTACTAAGGTCCCATATGTCTGTTCCAGACCGGATGACGTTAAGCGGAATTTCTTCTTCTACTCTCGTGCAGAGGTTTTATTTTAGTTTGTTTTACTGGATAGGTTGGGGGTTGTATTTAAAAATAACGAATAAGATAATAATAAAATATAAAGCGAATCAAACCTATAAAATGTCACAGAGTGCCAGACGTGTCCCCCGCTTCATGTTCTTCCAGCACACTTTACATACCGTATTCTTTTGGACTACAAGGCGCACCTGATTATAAGGGCTAGGCGCACCCCCCAAATTTTACACAAAATTCAGATTCTGTTATTATTATACAGAGGTACCCCTCTAATAAGACTTCTCCTCACATACGACTGATTTTTTTTTTCCCCGAACACATTCCACTATATATCCTATGCCGCAAATACGACTTTTCCTGAGTTCCGACTTACGACCCGATTTCAGGGGTTGAGATGCGACCACAATCTTATCTTTTTGCAGTCAAGTTCGTGCAAATCGATCTCTCGATGAAAAGCAGACGAACTCGTGATCGAAAGTCATGGCAACGGGTCCGATGGCAACTTCGATGGCCCATGTTGCACTCACACACAAACTACACATAACAGTACAGACCTAATCTTCGCCATAACGGACCTACTAAATACTGGATTATGCACAATGACACAACACAACACAAAACATGACAAAGTAACGCTCTGGCAGTTCATTTTTAGTCACAGTTTGCACACACAGAACTTTTACCGCGCATACAACTCGGCTGACAAAATGGCGCCGCATACACCGCAAATACGAAATCACGGCAAACGCTAATGCGCCAGCTGCTTTCATTTACAGATTTTGTGAGTTGTTTGCATTCAGCGAGAGTGTAGTGCACACACTAACGCCGATTTATCAGTCTGATAGCGGAAAGGAGCTGCTTTTCAACTTTTTTTTTGTAAAGTGAAACCATTCTGATTCACTGAGTTCCAACTTATGGAGTATGACCGATCACCTAGTTTCAACTTGGAAGTTGACTTCGCATTTACGTGTACACTCTGTTCTTCTACTCTCTGTTCTTCTTCAAGTCAGTGATCGATATGGCGACTCGGAAAAGATGCTTGGTCCTCTAATAAGACCACCCCTCAGATAAGACTTTTTTTTCACCACACTTTCAAGGTCTTATTAGAGGGGTACCACTGTAATATATATTTTCTTACTATTTTAGTAGTCACATTACAAGGCGCAGGGGTCTCAGTCTGGGAAAAAAGTATCGCCTTATAGTCAGAAAAATACGGTATTTGATTAAATGCTGGTTATTCAACATTTATATACATATATATATATATATATATATATATATATATATATATATATATATATATATATATATATAAAAAAAGAGGAATTGTCGTATTTTGTCCATTTACGTACTTTTGACGTAGGTAGGATTTTCCTTCATTTTTTATTCCATGCCATGCAAGACGCTCAGTGCAGTTTGCTGGATGAAGTTTGCAGTCAGCTGCAGCGTTGCAGCAAGACCCCACAGCTTATTTCTTTCTTTATTTATTTATTCATTAACGAAACTTCTACAGCGCTTAACACCCATGTCACTAAAAAGGCATCAAATCAGAGTCTGTTATCCAAAGACCCTATTCTGTTCATTCTGGGAGGTAAGGATAGGCCTTACTTTAAATATGTCACAGAGGACTCCCCAATATTACAGACAGATTTTTGTCACTACCCAGGAAAGCTTAATGGACATTTTTTGCTGACAAATGGCTGGCAGTGAAAGGGTTAACACCCATGTCACTAAAAAAGGCATCACATCAGGGCCTGTTATCCAAACCCCCTATTTTCTTACAGCAAACAAACAACTACACGACAAGTGCAAAGTGACTTTATTTTATTCACAAGAGACAAAACAAAACTACTGGATATTTCGGCGATTGCGCCTTTATCAACACAGACAAACAATTAAACAGCAAACAGCAAATATAGCAAAAGGAGCAAAAAGCAGGCAACAGAAGGAGCAAAAAACCATCAAGATCAAAATAAAAACAATACTTCCCCTCTACAGTCCAACGTGTAAAAAACCCTATTTTCTTAATTTGGGGAGGTTAACCCTTTCGCCGCCAGCCATTTTTCAGCAAAAAAATCAATTAAACTTACCTGGGAGAGAAAAAAAAAACCTGTCTCTAATATTGGGGATTCCTCTGTGACATATTTAAAGTAAGGCCTATCCTTACCTCCCAAAATTAAGAGAATAGGGTCTTTGGATAACAGACCCTGACTTGATGCCTTTTAGTGACATGGCTGTCAAATCATTGTGGTGCAAAAATGTGACATTGGCGGTGAAAGGGTTAAGGACCGGCCTAGTGATATATACACATGTCACAGAGGAATTAGCAATATTGCTGATTCTTTTTTTCTATACCCAGTAAAGCTTAACCCTTTCAATGCCAGCCATTGTTCAGCAAAAAAATTCCACCAAACTTACCTGGGTGGAGAAAAAAATCTGTCTGCAATACTGGGGACTCCTCTGTGACATATTTAAAGTAAGGCCTATCCTTACCTGCCAAAATTAAGAGAATAGGATCTTTGGATAACAGACCCTGACTTGATGCCTTTTAGTGACATGGGTGTTAAATCATTGTGGTGCAAAAATGTGACATTGGCGGTGAAAGGGTTAACAGACATTAGCTTTTACAGACCTGCCTACCCCCAATTTCTTTTTTAGGTACTCCACGAAATAAAATTCCGTACTTTTTCTTAAAATTCCGTATTTTGCAAGGAGACCCAAAAACGGAACATTACAGAACATTAAACTGCCATGCAAAATGACAAAATGTTTTCGATTTTGACCGATCTTAGAAGACCTTAAGTTCAAATTTTTGCCGTATTAATTTTCCATTTATCGTACTGCTGTACTGGGGCTCAAAATCGTGTACAAAATACGGAAAAATCGTATGGGTAGGCAGGTCTGCTTTTATTATAATAAATTATGCCAAAATGTTCAGAACCTTCCTCACCCTGTGTCCCCCCCCCCCCCACCCCCCCCCCCACCCAAAGGGTTGGTGCTGCGGTTGCATCGACGCGCTCTCCAGGGGAGAGCATCCCAAATTTCACAGAGATAAGTCTCTGTGACTAGAATACACCAAATACCAAATATCATCATCATCATCATCATCGTCATCATCATCATCGTCATCATCACAGGCATGGTAGTGGGGGCAAAGGAGTTTTGCGGAAGAATATCCAACCGATTCTGCATTTCATTTGAAAGATGTCGACTGAAACTAAAATGATGAAGTTGGGCGTCAAAATGAAGAAGAAGAAGCACTGCAGGATCACAAATCTGGAAACGAGTGGCGGGAGCTAGGCCGCGCACGGCTGCTAACTTCGGCGGGAACTTGCTTGTTCAGTCATTCACATCCGGTTCCGCGAAGCGATTGCATAGGTTTTAACGCACGTAATTTTCAGGCACCTGAGCGAAATTTTACCCCGGCTTTTTTTTGTTGTCCAATTTTCACTTTCGCGGGTTTTCCGCGATTCGCGGAGGTCTACCATGCCTGTCATCATCATCATCATTGTCATCATCAGACCTGCCTACTTGGAATTTTCCCAATCAGTAGCCCAGCCATCAATTTTCAGTAGCATGGCAAATTTTTTCGTAGCATCCACAAACAACGGCAATCGATTTGTTCTCTTCCTGAGCCGAAACGCACTGCTTAATATGTTTCGCCGATTGAACGTGTTGACGGCAATCATCTCTACCGCCATGATTCACAGAGAAGTCCGCATGGCAGAGGTTGTACTGCAGCGAGCATGGTTCGCACCGAGTCAACTTCTGACGATGCAAGGCCACTCCTCCGTGTAAGCTATTCTAAAAACTTGTGCGGCAGGCCAATGTTTTTTCTTAGAACAAGATGGTGTGCCAGATGATTTTCGTTTTCTGGTTTGGGTTCGTTTTTCTTCATTTGAAACATCTCCCGAATCGCTACTGCTGCTGCTGGAGTCCGCCATTTTTTTCAGAGAAAGTAATAAGAACGCATGCGCAGTCACTTTGATAAAAACGGAAGTGACTAGGTTATCGCGCGTGACACGGCGTCTGCTCTTAGAAACCGACGAAACCGGGAACGGCATAAGCAAAAATAAAATGCGGCAGAAATTTGTTTTTTCCGTAGCAACGT
>CM065712.1:26857557-26892557 GCA_017654935.2 Phymorhynchus buccinoides | reverse complement strand
AGAGGTTGCACTGCAGTGACTGAGTGAGCATGGTTCGCACCGAGTCGACTTCTGACGATGCAAGGCCACTCCTCCGTGTAAGCTATTTTGAAAACTTGTGCGGCAGGCCAATGTTTTTTCTTAGAACAAGATGGTGTGCCAGATGATTTTCGTTTTCTGGTTTGGGTTTGTTTTTCTTCGTTTGAAACATCTCCCGAATCGCTACTGCTGCTGGAGTCCGCCATTTTTTTCTCCAGAGAAAGTAATAAGAACGCATGCGCAGTCACTTTCATAAAAACGGAAGTGACTAGGTTACCGCGCGTGATACGGCGTCTGCTCTTAGAAACAGACAAAACCGGGAACGGCATAAACAAAAATAAAATGCGGCGGCATTTTGTTTTCTCCGTAGCAATGTTAAGGTTGCCGTAGCTCCGTAGCAAACCTTTATTTTTCGTAGCTGCTACGGCCAAATCGTAGCAGTAGGCAGGTCTGAATCATTTACCAGCCAAACCAAAAGTTTTACCAGCCAAACTAACTGAACCGTATTTTTCGCACTATAAGGCGCACCTTTGTATAAGGCGCACCCCCCAAATTTCAGATTTTGTTATTATATTTTCTTACTATTTTAGTACAGACAAACCCCTATTTTACGACCCTCTGTTAAGCGACCACCTCTCATTTGAGACCGGATTTGTTGGCACAGATGCAGTTTACTATGTAAACGACCTCTCTTAAACGACTTCCTCTTAAACGCGACTTACGACCGCCATTTTGTTGGTTTTTACGACCGTTGCTGTCGTCTGCATAGACTTCGAGCAAAGGGAAACAACCACGGTCAAGGGCCTGAAAGCGGAGTCGCTTCCCTTGTTGTAGAAAAGATGGCGGAGAGCGTAGGAAAAGCACGAAAACCACTGACTTTGAAAAAGAAAACCACTGACTTTGGACGAGAGTGGAGGTGATTAACAGAAGTCGGCAAAGTGAAACTGTAATATCGATTGCACAATCCTATGGAGTTGGAAAGACCCAAATCCAGTTTTAATATGTCATTGTATGTGTGCATGAAGAAGAGAGTATGAACTGTGCTGAACTTTTTCTTTCTACGGCTGCCAGTGAAAACCTCCGTCATACGACCCCTCCAATTTACGACCGATTTTTCCGGACATTTGGGAAGTCTTAGAATAGAGGTTTGTCTGTACTCACATGATTAATTTATAAGGCGTAGGGGTCTGAGTCTTGGAAAAAAGTATCGCCTTATACGGTACACATCTTTTGGTAAATAAACCACAGTATGGAAAATAAGGCAGATAACTTGAAGTTGAAGCCGAAGAACGTTTCATTTCGAACATGCACTAGCTGGCGAGCACGCAAATTGCGTATTGTATTTCCGGTACGTGGGAAAACATGGATTGGGAAAGGAATCTCGCACGAGAAAGAACATCGTTTTTTTGCCCACTCGCATTAAACGATGGCTTCGAGTCAAAATGGACTATCTTTAGATAGTCCATTGACTTTTTATTGATGTTATTGCAAAAACTAAGAACTTGAATTAAGAAAGACTGCAAATAACGTAAAATGGGGATTACGCTTTTCATATTTCTGCAGTCTTTTTTTGAAACAAGTTATTAGTTTTCACAACATGTTCAATAATATGTCAATGGACTATCTAAAGATAGTCCGCTTTGACTCCAAGCCATCCAATTTTTTTGGCGGGTGAAGTGAATTATAAACTCTGCACTTTCTTTTTTCACCCGCCACTTTCAGGGCTGAAACAGAAGTAAAGGAGAGAAAAAAGGTCCGTCTCACCGTGACACATGCGAGCCGATGACGTTGATACGCTGGCTCCCCCTGGCCCAACGGCCAGGGACATTTCGTGTTTCTTCCTGTGGACGTTCAGTTGGCCCTCGGCGCTAAACCGCTGTGCATACATAATGAAAAAACACAACAAGAAATGAGAAAACAAATAAACCAATTTAATACAAATAAACTTAACCGAAAACTCCACTTTCAAAAAGATGATAGATGAAATTGCATCATAGTTAACCCAGTCACTCCCAGAACTATTTGTACTTTTAGCGAAATGAGATACCCAACTTAGGTTCTGGTCCTCCTCAAGTAATGCTAAATAGAGGAAAGGGAAATAACTCAGTCTTTTAAGATCTGGGTTACTGAGTAGGTTATACCCCCTAAGCGACTCACTCTTGGGGGTCAACTCAAAGGCTTAAAGGTGGTCCCTGACGGATGAGTTTTTGTAAGAAACACGACGAGATCACCAGGAAAACACCCTTTACAGAGATTGCAACACTCACTTAGCTCTGGCTTCCCAGAAATCAAGCCGTCAAATCGGCGATTCCTCCTTGGCGGAGAAGCTGGAAGTCAAATTCTTTCACTCAAAGAGAAGGCGTGTGCCGTCTCTTTTCTAATGGCCGCCTGCGTTTAGACCAAATCGTTTGCACAAACTTTTTGCAATACAAAGCCTTTTTATTTTTTTTTTTTTTATTTTATACAGTTTATCTAAAGGAGTTTCGCTCACAACAAAGGAAATAGCTCCATTTTTTTTACTACTGCACTACAAAAAAAAGAAAACGCTTCAACCACAATGAGTGACCACCACCCACCCCATCCAAAATGGCTACTCTCTCCGGCATCTCCGCCAAGGAGGAATCGCCGTTTTGACGGTTTAATTTCTAAGAAACCAGAGCAAAGTGAGTGTTCTGATCCTTGAAAAGGCTGTCTTTCTGGTGATCTCAACGTTTCTTGCAAAAACTCATCCGTCCGAGTCCACTTTTAAGTTCAAACAAGACTCAGTCTCACAAAAATACAGTTTTTATGCATGTACTAGTACTAGTGCGCGTGTTTGTACAAGTGTATGTTTGAGTAAGTTTGTGTGCGTTTCAGTGAGAATGTTTTTTTCTGTGTGTTTGATGAAATGTGTGTGGGGATGTGTGTGTATGTCTGTGTGCAAGAACGCGTTCACTCTCGTGCGTGCACGTACGTGCGTGTGTGTCTGTTGTGCGTGTGTGAGTTTTTTTTCAATGCTGATTGTAAAGCGCTTTGTGCTCAATAAAAAGCGCAATATAAATATCCGTTTATTATTATTATTATTACTTTTAGCATGATGATGAAATTCTGCTTAACGTCCTCCGGTCTGGAACAGACACATATGGGACATTGGTAGATCTATATAAAGCACCCATGTCAGTAAAATGCATCAAATCAGGACTTGTTATCCAAAGACCCTATTTTCTTAATTTTGGGAGGTTAAAGGATAGGCCTAATGTTATACATGTCACAGAGGAATTCCCAATATTGCAGATACATTCAGTGATCACGCTAGGAATTTTGAAAACCAGTCCCATCAGCGACAATGCTCCCCATTAACTGGTGTCAAAACCAGTCCCATCAGCGACAATGTCATATAAATATAACTGGTGTCAAAACCAGTCCCATCAGCGACAATGTCATATAAATATAACTGGTGTCAAAACCAGTCCCATCAGCGACAATGTCATATAACTGGTGTCAAAACCAGTCCCATCAGCGACAATGTCATATAACTGGTGTCAAAACCAGTCCCATCAGCGACAATGTCATATAACTGGTGTCAAAACCAGTCCCATCAGCAACAATGTCATATATATATATAACTGGTGTCAAAACCAGTCCCATCAGCGACAATGTCATATAAATATAACTGGTGTCAAAACCAGTCCCATCAGCGACAATGTCATATAAATATAACTGGTGTCAAAACCAGTCCCATCAGCGACAATGCCCCCCAACAACCGGTGTCAAAACCAGTCCCATCATCGACAATGCCCCCCAACAACCGGTGTCAAAACCAGTCCCATCATCGACAATGCCCCCTCAACAACCGGTGTCAAAACCAGTCCCATCAGCGACAATGCCCCCCAACAACCGGTGTCAAAACCAGTCCCATCATCGACAATGCCCCCTCAACAACCGGTGTCAAAACCAGTCCCATCATCGACAATGCCCCCTCAACAACCGGTGTCAAAACCAGTCCCATCAGCGACAATGCCCCCCAACAACCGGTGTCAAAACCAGTCCCATCAGCGACAATGTCCCTCAACAACCGGTGTCAAAACCAGTCCCATCATCGACAATGCCCCCTCAACAACCGGTGTCAAAACCAGTCCCATCAGCGACAATGCCCCCCAACAACCGGTGTCAAAACCAGTCCCACCAGCGACAATGCCCCCCAACAACCGGTGTCAAAACCAGTCCCATCATCGACAATGCCCCCTCAACAACCGGTGTCAAAACCAGTCCCATCAGCGACAATGCCCCCTCAACAACCGGTGTCAAAACCAGTCCCATCATCGACAATGCCCCCTCAACAACCGGTGTCAAAACCAGTCCCAGGGAAACAAAAACCAGTGAAAACCACATTATCAAAGCCTCTGAGCTGCTAAACAATTTATCAGTCCTAGCAAAAAATGTATCAGTCGCTAAGGACTGACAGGTCAAATTGTTTTCAGTGTTTTGGTTTTGCAATCAGTATGTTACTGATAATCACCAGTTAACGCGATCTGTGCACTTTTTTTTTTCTCAACCCAGTTAAATTTGATGGTATTATTTTCGGCTGAAAAATGGCGGGCGGCGAAAGGGATAAACATAAAAATCTAAGCTGAAAAGGTACGGGCCGTTTCAGCAAAAGCTCAAGATTACTTACCATACCGCATCCTGGGGAAGAGCAGACGAAGGGTTTGTCTGTGTCCACGTCACACATCTTGCCCACCGTAACACCACAGCAGTCTGGCTACCCGCTAAAAATAACAACAAGTACACTGGATTCCTGCTATTAAACTCAAAAACAGGTAACTCAAAAGCACTGGGTTACTAGCTCACAATAATTTTGAGGCCCCAGTTATTCTACAAAGTTCTTTTAACTCGAAATAAGTCAAGTTTCTTTATTGTCCATTGGCATTGTACAACGCACATCATGTGTGGAAACTTGTCTTCCACCGTGTAAAAATAAAAATATTAACTAAAAGTATGAAACATTAAATTTACATTTATAACAAAATATGTAACTCTCACACCACACCTAATCCGCTCTCTTGCTCACTCATCATGCAACCCAACACCACTTCTGCCTTCATTTTTCACCCTTTCTTTTCTTTTTTCCTTCCTTTCCTCCTTTTTTCCTTGTTCCTTTTCACTCTCCCCCCCCCCCCCCCCCCCCCCCCCCCCCCTTTTCCGCGCTCTTTCATCCTATTGTCTGTATCAGTGTGGCTGACTAAGATGGACATTTCCAAGAGCCTTAAGTGTTGTTATTAGCAGGGTTTTCATTTTTAACCGATTGCCGATCGAGAACATCGTTTAAAATCGGCTTTGAATCGGTTGTTTTTGTTGGAGCCTCCAAGTTTCGTGTGTACTGATGTGTTTCCCCGTGTGACTAAGCTCAGACCGAAAGTGTTCTGATCTGTTGTTTGTACTCTTTTATCTGTTGTTTCATTTCAAAATGAAAACCCTATATTTGATACAAAGAAATATTGGCTATCTCAAAATAAAATTTCAGTCCCTTCAATTTTGACTTAAGAAGCGATTTTCACTGTATAAATGGTATACGTACAGTCCCCGTGGGGATACCGGGGGGTCTTTCATAAAAATAGATCCCCCACCTGGAAGTTCTGTGCTTGTACCTTCCTCTAATCTGTCACTCTCTTTGACTCTGCCTTTTCTTTTTGCTTTTTGTCATCTACTATCTTTCTGACTTAATGTTTTCCTGCCTCTTTTCAAAAATGTCTTCCAAATAATTTTCTGTTTTGAGCTCCTCTGAAATCGGAATGTGTCGGATGTACGCAGCTGGGAAAACTTTTGGAGGATCTAGAACCGAAGTTGCGCAAGATGGTGCAAAAATAAAGAAGTAAATGGACACTTACTAAAAAAAATACAGTAAAAGAAGACAGAAAGCTTGGCTTGAGCAGCCAGTCAGGTCTTCTTCTTCTTCTTCCACATACAGTGGAATCTGTTTAATTGGCCATCGGATAATCGGCCAAAGCCGCTTAATCGGCCAAAGCCGCTTAATCGGCCAATTTCCTCTGGAACGGAATTTTTTCTTCTGAAGCTTGTGTTATTTTGTTCGTTTTTTTACGTCCAAAGCTGAAATCTTCAATTTCGCTTTATTGGCCACTTTTTCTCTCTAATTTTTCCTCTTTACCCCTTTTTGAGAGGGAGAACAACAGAGGCAGACAAACTGACAACACGCTTTTGACGGTTACATGGTTGAGTGTGAAGTTGGAAGGTGAGCTGTTGTCAATGGTCAACCTATGGCGATATTTTTCATGCCAGAGGGCAGTCAATGCACTAGGGGTTTATCACGCGATTTTCTTACTTGGGCGTAGTGAGAGAGAGAGAGTGATGGTAGGACCACTCACTGTCTCTCTCTCTTTCTTTATCCCCAACTAATGGTGTGAGAAAAATCGCACTAAGTTTCTCATTGAAAGACCCTGCATGGCGTTAAAATCACTCAAGAAAACAAAATCATTGTCTTTTAGTTTACTCGTGCTTCTGTCAAGTTGTAGGATTAATAAACACACACACACACACACACACACACACACACACACACACACACACACACATCACAAAAAGGGAAAGAATTTGAATTTGAACTGCAACATTTAATTTTGACGTCACTGCTTTTGACTTGCATAATTGCGTCATACAGTATCTCGATGTTCATTTTATCGGTCGATTCGCTTTATCGGCCATATTTTTCCTGGTCCCAAAAGTGGCCGATTAAGCGGATTCCACTGTATATATAGAACTTTGTCTAAGTCATTTCTGACCATTATTACAACTGAAAAGAGCCAAGAGGTCGAAGAGAGAAAAAAACAAAAGAAAAAAAAACAGAGAAGGAGAGAGAAAGAGAGAGAGGGAGAGAGAGATCTCCACCTCTCTCTCTCTTGGTGTGTGTGTGTGTGTGTATGAATGAATTTTTAATTTAATGTCTTTTCACATAGATCGTGATTTTAGACAGCATGCCAAAAAAAAATGTTTAGGGGGGGGGAAAGAAAAAGAAAAAAAAGAAGGTAAAATAACATGCATAAGAACGACATATTAAAAAAAGTAAAGAAAACCTCTACAGTAGTCTTCCAATAGTTGAGGACAGCATTGCTTTTGCAATTACAGTAATGTCAATTTCTGCGTCATTTAAAATATCCTTGGTATTATCATACTTACGAAAAAAGTCCATATTGATCATTCGATATTTAGAGAGCATGTGTGTGTGTATGTGTGTGTGTGTGTGTGCATACGTGTGTTGTGTACGTGTGTACATACATGTGTTCCAGGTATCTCTGTCTCCTGGTCTCTGTGTATTGTATGTGTGTGTGTCTATGTCACTTGAGAGAGAGAGAGAGAGAGAGAGAGAGAGAGAGAGAGAGAGAGAGAGAGAGAGAGAGAGAGAGAGAGAGAGAGAGTGTGTACTGTGTATGTCCTGTGACTGTGTGGTGTCACTGTGTGTGTGTGTATGTGTGTCACAGTGTGTGTCACAGTGTGTGGACCGTGTGTGTGGTGTATATAAATACATGGACAGATAAATATACAAATTATACACACGCATACACTGATACAGACAAACACATGGTTTCCTGATCATCAAATCTTAAAAGCAGGTTCTGATTTGTTTTGTTTGGTTTTTGGTTTTCACTTTTTTTCTGGGATTGCAAAATAAATCCAACACGTCATATATATATCGTTTCACTTGAAATTCAAGATCAAAATAATGTCAATTAACATTTCCCCAGTCAACAAAATGTAATCTTCTTAATTGTATTTGACTTCATAACAACCTCAACCTGTTTAAATCGCTGATCTAAACCAAATCATCGATGTACCAACCTGAAATTCTGCTAACGAGGTCGAATTAAATGTCAACAATAGATTCAATGCACTCTTCTGCTACCCGAAACATAAAAGTGCTCCTTTACTTCCGGTGTCACGATAAATAAGTACCTGTCATTAAATATCTACCTCTCGCATGCGAACTGTACCCATCTAACCCTAACCCTATCCCTAACCCTAACCCTATCCCTAACCACGGAAAGAACCAAGAAATAGAGCAGGAGGGTGTAAATCTACATATTTGCCGAGAAATCGATGTATCCATGCACTTAGTTTCGTAAAATTCACAATGGCGGACAAACAGACGATTCTGATTGGCTACGCTAGGACTACTTCCGGCTAGGACTACTTATCTCATAGAGGTAAAAATACACCGCCACACTGGCTTTCTAATGAATTTACATGCATCTTTGTGATTTCCTAAAGCTGTGAATATGTAATGGGGGGAAATTCTTGATTAATTCTAGCTTTCACTTTATTTTGTTCTGCAGATAAATGAAAAAATGAAACAGACTGCAACGTCACTGGAACATACAGCAAACAAACAACTACACGACAAGTGCAAAGTGACGTTATTTTATTCACAAGAGACAAAACAAAACTACTGGATATTTCGGCGAATGCGCCTTTATCAACACAGACAAGCAATTAAACAGCAAACATCAAATATAGCAAAAGGAGCAAAAAGTAGGCAACAGAAGGAGCAAAAAATAAAAAACACACACATCAAGATCAAAATAAAAACAATACTTCCCCTCTACAGTCCAACGTGTAAATGAGGCGCATTCGCCGAAATATCCAGTAGTTTTGTTTTGTCTCTTGTGAATAAAATAACGTCACTTTGCACTTGTGTAGTTGTTTGTTTGCGATAAATGCACTAGATTTAAATTTTCAGAAAACGCTAGCAGACGACACAAATGTAATTTGCATAAGCACACCAAAGTGCATGCCCCAAATTATTAGTAGGTTAATTTTTTTTTTATAAAAGTGCAAAGGCTACAAAATGATATGAAAAATCGTTCAAGGCATTATGACTTTTTTCTTTCTTTTTATTTTTTTATTTTGTTTTTATTTGGAGGAGCTAGGAGGATGTCGTTGAGTCTTACTTCCCCTGATGAAAATCACTTCCTTTCAAAATGGCAGCTTCCATAAAGATCGTGGGCAATGAGGCAGACGAAGAGGAGGAGACTCCCGCGATTATCAGCAAGAAGACAACCTGCAGCATGTATGATTTTCGCCTTGTGATTTCCACCATTTGATCTACGTGTATTTTTGTCAATGTCGTATTTATTCTGCGCCTGTTTGATTTCTGCATCATGATCACTGCAGTGCTGCCTTATGAGTTATGTTCAAGCTTTCCGCCTAGTTTCGTTAATGTTCACAGAGCGAAAGTGGAAGTTGGCATACCAAGCCATAATATAATACTAACCCAACTTTTGTGGCTATATTCACATTTATGCCCGTCAAGAACGATAATCTGTTGACTAAAAAGGCAATCGCTATGTTCTTTTCTGTTACTAATTATCGTTCTTGACAGACATAAATGTGAATAGGCACTTAAATTTGTTCAAAAAGTTTTTTAGATAAAGATCCTCCTATGATCACAAAATTACATAATTTTAATAAAGGTCATTTCTCTGTTAGGATTAGGATTAGGATTAGGATTTAGGGACTCAAAACATAGCCGTAAGGCTTTCCTGTCCCATCTTTTAATTTATTTAGTTGTTTGTCTCGGTCTGTCGCACACTCAGTTTTTGTTAATATTATTCATCGTAATCATACATAACTGCCTTATAGTCATTCCATTCGTCGAGAAGGTTTTTAAAAATGTTAGTATTCTGTGCTCTTTTCATGTTAGGTGGTAATTTATTCCATACAGGTGCAACTCTGTTAGTAAAATAAAATTTTCTATTATTAGTCCTGCAGTGTTGAATAAATATTTTGTCGGTACTGTTCCTTGTTTTGTCAAAATCTGATATTGTGAATAAGTCATGTACATTTAGGTCATCTACACTATTAAATATTTTATAAGTTTGAATTAGGTCACCCCTAATTCTCCTTGCCTTTAATGTAGGTTTTAATTCTTTCAACCTGTCTGTTAATTCCATTTTTCCGTTTTTGCCTTTCTTACCAAACATGAAGCTGTATTATTTTATGAACATTTTCAGCTAATTATCTTTGTTCAATAATTAATTGCAGTACACTAATAGGACACCCCCCCCCCCCCCCCCCCCCTATGCTGCATTTGTCACAGTCGTGGTTCATTGCGTTTTTCCGTCTTATAGGGGGGGGGGGAGGGGGGGGGTAGGGTTAGGGTTATTATTCCAAAAAGATAATTAGCTGAAAAGGTTAATAAAATACAGCTTTATGTTTGGTAAGAAAGGCAAAAACGGAAAAATGGAATTAACCGAGAAATTTGGCACCTTTACCATTTTTTTTCTCTCCCCACGTTGGCGTTTATATCCAAAATTGGATTCTGCTGACGAACCTCATCAAGATCAAGATATAGTTAAGCTAAGCTGATTGTTGATTGTGTTCACGCACAGCGAAGAAGAAGATGAAGAAGAGAAGCTAACCGCAGTCTGGACGCCAATTTTCATTGGACGATGTCAGCAAGTGGCGGCCATTTTTCATTAAAACTAAATCCTTCGGTGAATCTTCTTTCTCGTACTCTGCTCCCTCGGTCTGGAATAGCTTACCACACAGTGTTCGCCACTCTTCCTCTGTCCAGTCTTTCAAAACTTCTCTGAAAACTCATCTTTTTGAAACCTCATACTCTCACCTCTAATCCACGTAGTCCTTGAATGGCTTGATGATATTACCCTGCAGTATGTGTGTGTGCGTGCGTGCCGCGTGCGGGCGAGAGAGATTAATACATGTATTTTGTATGGGGGGGGGGGGGAGGAGGGGGAGGAGGGGGGGAGGGAGGGAAAAATAAAACAAAATTGAAGAGAGAGATTGATACATGTATTTTGTATGAACAGTCTCACTTATTTTTAATGTTTATATTCATTGATACTTGTCTTCATGTTGATTATTCTTGGCTTGTCTTTAATGTGTATGTTTATCTGTATGTTGTCTTAGGTTTAGGCTTTTGTTCAGCGCTTTGAGCACCCTGCAAAGGGAGTTAAGCACTCTATAAATAACCATTATTATTATTAGTAGTACTAGTAGTAGTATCGTCTGATTCTGACTCGTAGCGCTGAGCTAATCCAACTGGATAATTATACAGCGTGGTTGTGGAGCAGCAGGAAGAAAAATAAAACAAAATTGAAGAAGCAACTGAAAAGAAATGAACTAAAAATTATATAGAGATCTCCCCAGCGTTTCATGGCTCCAATATCTATCGTCTGCTGCAAAGCGATGCTGCAAAATAATGCTGTTCGCGAAGTATAGGCTGGAACTAGACCAGTGGAAAACAATGTGGTTTTTTGGTGCTAGACATTGGCCTTTCTGTTGTATCGTTGTGTTATGCGAAGGGTTTTCTCGACAAGTAAGACTCAGTTACTGACAGTTTAGTCACACTTTGATTTTGGGCTGGAGCGTGGGAGTCAAACTTTGTTACAAGTTACGAAGTTAGCCTAGGCCTATCGTCCAATGAAAATTGGCATCCAGACTGCGGTTAAGTTAACTTCTCGTAAGAAGAAGCTTTGAATTGTTTTATGAATAGCTGCTTTTTGGTTATTAGGAAAATTGCATTGCAAACCACCACGAAACTAAGAATGCAATGCATCAAGAAGGGCGTAAAAGGGCCGCAAGGTCCATACCAGCCCTATATTCTACCTACCTACCATGCCCCATATATTTCAGCAATATCACCATCGAGCCCTGCAAGCTCGATTTGAGATTTGGACAGTTGTTGTTGTTGGTATATTCTAGTCACAGAGACTTATTTCTGTGAAATTTGGGCTGCTCTCACTCGAAAAGCGCGTCGCCGCAAGTGCAGCGCCTACCCTTTTTTTAAATTTTTAAATGGGGGGGGTGTGTCACAGGGTGAGGAGGGGGTGTGGGCATGCTTGGAAAACCTAGTTATCAATTTGGCCATACCAGGCAGCGGGATTTCTCCCTGCTCTTACCGACTTTCAACTGCCGTGGGATTTTTATGTGCGTAAAGCGCACGGGTCAGACTAGCTTTAAGTCCCCATCCGAAGGACTGGACGTTCAGTTCGATTTTCCGGTCAAGCTAGAAAGAAAGGGCGAGGCCGGGATTCGAACCCGGGTCTCTCACGCTGCAGTCACGCATTGCATTTGGCAGGCGAACGTCTTAACCACTCTGCCACCTTTCTCCCTTAGTTTGAAACTAAGCAAAGTATGTGGTGCTCGAAGAAGATAAGACCAGTTTTTCTCTCTTTTAAATTATTATTATTTTTTTAAAAATTTCAGATGTGTGCAGAAGGAAGCGCGCTACACATGCCCACGATGCAACGCTCCCTACTGCGGCCTGGAGTGCTACCGCCACAGGAAGCACGGGGGATGCTCCGAGTCCTTCTACAAGGACTGCGTCATGGAGGAGATGAAGTCTGAACAAGGCATCAGGTGAGCGGACTGGTAGGTAGGTAGGTAGGTGTAGGGCTATATATAGGATGCTCCGAGTCCTTCTACAAGGACTGCCTCATGGACGAGATGAAGGAACAGGGCGTCAGGTGAGCGGACTGGTAGGTAGGTAGGTGTAGGGCTATTTACAGGATGCTCCGAGTCCTTCTACAAGGACTGCGTCATGGAGGAGATGAAGTCTGAACAGGGCGTCAGGTGAGCGGACTGGTAGGTACGTAGGTGTAGGGCTATTTACAGGATGCTCTACAAGGACTGCGTCATGGAGGAGATGAAGGAACAGGGCGTCAGGTGAGCGGACTGGTAGGTAGGTAGGTGTAGGGCTATTTACAGGATGCTCCGAGTCCTTCTACAAGGACTGCGTCATGGAGGAGATGAAGTCTGAACAGGGCGTCAGGTGAGCGGACTGGTAGGTACGTAGGTGTAGGGCTATTTACAGGATGCTCTACAAGGACTGCGTCATGGAGGAGATGAAGGAGCAAGGTGTCAGGTGAGCGGACTGGTAAGGTAGGTAGGTGTAGGGCTATTTACAGGATGCTCCGAGTCCTTCTACAAGGACTGCGTCATGGAGGAGATGAAGTCTGAACAAGGCGTCAGGTGAGCGGACTGGTAGGTAGGTAGTAGGTAGGGCTATTTACAGGATGCTCCGAGTCCTTCTACAAGGACTGCGTCATGGAGGAGATGAAGTCTGAACAAGGCGTCAGGTGAGCGGACTGGTAGGTAGGTAGGTGTAGGGCTATTTACAGGATGCTCCGAGTCCTTCTACAAGGACTGCGTCATGGAGGAGATGAAGGAGCAAGGCGTCAGGTGAGCGGACTGGTAGGTACGTAGGTGTAGGGCTATTTACAGGATGCTCCGAGTCCTTCTACAAGGACTGCGTCATGGAGGAGATGAAGGAGCAAGGCGTCAGGTGAGCGGACTGGTAGGTACGTAGGTGTAGGGCTATTTACAGGATGCTCCGAGTCCTTCTACAAGGACAGCGTCATGGAGGAGATGAAGTCTGAACAAGGCGTCAGGTGAGCGGACTGGTAGGTAGGTAGGTGTAGGGCTATTTACAGGATGCTCCGAGTCCTTCTACAAGGACAGCGTCATGGAGGAGATGAAGTCTGAACAAGGCGTCAGGTGAGCGGACTGGTAGGTAGGTAGGTGTAGGGCTATTTACAGGATGCTCCGAGTCCTTCTACAAGGACTGCGTCATGGAGGAGATGAAGTCTGAACAAGGCATCAGGTGAGCGGACTGGTAGGTAGGCAGGTGTAGGGCTATTTACAGGATGCTCCGAGTCCTTCTTCAAGGACTGCGTCATGGAGGAGATGAAGGAACAAGGCGTCAGGTGAGCCGGGACCCCCAGTGACCCCCACGAGGGGCAGCCGCTGTGGCACGTTGTCTGCAGTTTTAACGCACTCGGGGCGAATGAGCCAGATCTGGCTCATGGCTCGCACAACTGTTTAGGACGAATGGCCCGGATCCGGCTCATAAGAGTTTTAAAGAGGTTTTGATTTCTGGCGTGTAACCAGCTTTCCGGTGCGAAGTCATAACCTATTTTCGGTTTGCTTTGACCTTGCCTCTCTTGAAATCAACCAATCATTGCAGACTTTACATTCAGCTTTGGTTGTAGAGGGGGGTCAATGATCGGAATGTGAAATTTTCCTTCTTTCTATGTGTCCTCCTCCAACCTCCTGCCAGGACTTCTCGAGTCCCTCAGTCGGTCGTTTTTCTGATTCTTACCTTCTTGAGAGTTTTATGTGAACCCCTGGCTACAATTAGCTTCAAGCTTCTCACTCTCTGAACCGGTTTTTTTTTCTTTTTCTGGTAGCTTCAGCCAGAAGGATCACGCTCTCAGCGTCCTGGCCTGCGTCATAGAGTTCTCGGATGAGTAATCTTCGGTCACCTTGATCTTTCTACCAGAATTCGGGGCTTAGAATCAGCTAGGCGGCGTTCCCTCGCCTCTGGTTCGCATCTCCATCTTTCGTTCCGTCCTCGGCCCCGACGGTTCGGACCGTTTTCTCTGTCCGGTCGGGGCCTTCGGGCTTCTCCTTTCCGGAACTAAGCTTCTCTAAGCTTTTGGAGGTCGCGCGACACGTTCCTTCAGCTCGACCTCCGAGACATCGAGGCCGGGAATGAAGGCGACGCTTTCTCTATCAGGAAAGTTTTGGTCTCCCGGGAAGATAGTTGTTGCCCAGACCGCCGTCTCCGTCTAGACCGTCAGTACGGAGACAAGCTCCCAACGACTCCCCCTATGGTACTTTAGTGGGTATATCATTGCAATGATGTTTTGGGGCAATATTTGGAGCAGGCCTTTTACCTTCCCTTTCTAAAGCCGCATATAGGCTAAAGGAGTAAAAGGGGTTACTCGGGGCTTTTTGGGAAGGGGGTCTAGTGGAATTACCACTTTTTTAAAACCCCCTAAGGGAAAAAGCGCCCAGGTCTCGCTCTCACGCGTTGGGTTGGGGTACTGAAGCATCTACCCTCCTCCGCTTTGGTAATCTGCAGTTGTTTCAGGTGTTGGTACAGTATGGTTAAAGTAGATTGGTGGATTTTTATTAATCCCTACTATCTATTTAACTTAATACTTACCAACACCTGAAACAAACGAGGTACCCTCCCTTGTATCCTCCCTCACTATAAAGATGCTTCCTGTAAAATTTTGTAATGGCGGAAGTAGGCGCTCATTGGCCTAGCCACCGCTAGACCGGTAAGGGGGGATCACTCCCGCCCCGCATCCGGCTAGGGGTCAAGGCCAGGGGCCTACTTTCAATAGGAGACAAACGGCGAAGGTAAGGAATCTGATATTTTACGATCGTTTAGTGCATGGTGTTGCTAATCCTTTCTGAAAATATTGATGCCTAACTCTTCATAACTTGGTTTGGGTGATTATTTTACGAACCTAGTCAAATGCCCAGTCCCCACAGAACAAGGGGAAATAATTCGGCCAGTCCCGAGTGAGTTAAAACTGTTACTTGGTTATATCGAGCTATTGCATTCTATTTCATGTGCAGGGCTGCCAACCGTTCCTCCGTAGCCGTATTTGTCCCGGATTTTTGCGAAAAGCATGACCCGTCCCGTTTGTCCCGATTTTTGAATGATCGTCCCGGAAAATGGTTTGCGCCTATTTTTATCATGCGCTATCAACTTCTTTACAGAGAGTTATTCTGATTGGTTAAATCTTCAGTGAAATCAATTCTCATTGGCTGTTGTAGCCAAATTTTCATTGGCTGTTGTAGCCAGTTTAGTCAGGGTTGAAAATATGGCGTCTAAACGGTCGTGTGAGGATGATTCTTCTTCTAAGAAAGAAAGTTTCAAAGCGTTCCTGTTTATTTCGAGAGACGAAGGCGGATGGTCAAAGGAAGAAGAAGAAGAAGAGACATACACAGATAAAATGGTTAAATGGCCTTTCATTGTGTCAGAAAGAAAAGGCGAAACTCACCCTGTTTGTGCGTGTGATTTTTCGATAGTCTGGTGGTAGGGATGATGTGCGCCGTTGTTATGTCAAGTTGTGGTGGGTGCTGTACTTAATTTCTGATTATTATTAAAATGTCCCTGAAAATCAGGCTGTGTCCCTGATTTGAGAGTCGTTTGTCCCTGATTTGAGAGTCGTGTGTCCCTGATTTGAGAGTCGTGTGTCCCTGATTTGAGAGTCGTGTGTCCCTGATTTGAGAGTCATTTGTCCCTGATTCACAAATGTAGGGTTGGCAGCCCTGCCTGTGTTCTTCTTACTTTATTCTAATCCTGTTTTATTTATTTTTTAATAAATGTGTAGACTGTGCATTATTAACCCTCTCACTCTGATCAATCGAACCGATAATCTATATTGAATACCAAGTGATGGGAAGTAACTCCGAACGTCACACCCAATCTTTTATTTAAAAAAATCACCCAGAATACAGTCTAACTCGCATTTAATTTCTGAAAGATGCATATTGAATAGCAATGATGATATTTTCATTCCAAAGCTAACACACTGTCACACAACAAACCATGAATTGGAATTAAAAAATCTGTAATGGCGCTCCGAGCATCGCGCCGAGTCAATACTGTGCACGTCACGTGGAAAGAAGAAAAAAATTTGGGGTCACTTCGAAAAATCCGTTCAAAAAGACTAGTGGGTCCTTTCCCTTGCTGTAAGAACCAAAAACGGACCACTGAGAGTCAGGAACAGGAAGAACTAACTTAGTATATTGCATTGTGGGTAGGGCAAAAGTGAAAGTGAAACTACTAGACCAGGCGTTCAGCGGGCGCAATCGGGGGCTACGGGAGCCAATGGTAAAGAAAAAATCGGTCGGATCTGGCGTATGCAGCCGTGAGAGGGTTAAACTACATGACACTTGAAAGCTGGTTACACGCCAGATATGAAAACCTCTGGAAAACTCTCATGAGCCGGATCCGGCTTATTCGTCCCGAGTGAGTTAAGAGATTTGACTACTGTTGCATGCCGCAAAGATAAAGCAACTACCGTGTTTGATGTTGCGTAGGGTTGTTCACTCAAATGTTTTCTTGTTTCTTTATTTATCACTTTATTTATCTTTTTTTGCCCCTTGCTAATGAGGTTCTTTTTTCCCATAATGCATGTTACAACAGGACAATATTCTTTTAAAGAACTATATAACACAATGATTAACGCAATCATACCGAATAGCCACCATTAACGAATAAGCAAATCAGCATATCGTCGCTGTCCGATGCTAACCGTGTATTTACACAATCAGTGATTTTACAGGAGCATCAAAAAACATATTGTCGCCTGCTACAAAGTCAATCCCCATTTGATATACGCTTGACCCTTCTTCTTTACCGATGAGTAAACATGTGACACAATAAAAGTTGCATTAACACCCAAAATTTTCGTGATAATTCAGTTACACGGTTAGTCACAAAGTTAGTGCATTGTTGTCACAATGGGAGATACGACAGCTGCCGGCAGTTACACGATTAGCGTGACCAGTTACACGCTTATCGCGTCAAAACCAGCAACAACCTGCCACATACACGATTATTTCCGTGGTATCATGTGACAAATTTGAGCATTTTCATTGGTCGCAGACACAAGATATTTATAGAAGACCTGCGTGAGGTCACTGGAAGGAGTTTCAGTAAAAAATCTATTTTTGTCAAATTTTGTAGATACACGGTTAGCGTCGGACAGCGACGATATAGTTTTATTATTATACGTTAGCAGCAATTTGAAAATAAATCTCCTCCAAACAATCCACTACTTTACCAAAAACCAGCTTCACAAGGGGGTTATCTATGACGTAGGAACAAAGGAAAGAAAAAGAAAACTAAATTAAAATCACTTGTTTTCTTTGTTCATCAGTGTTTTTTGGTTTTTTTACAGACCCGAAGATCGTCAAAAAATGTTGGAAATGTTGGCCAGAGAACACGATGAGAAAGCGGCCGACTCTGATGACGGTAAGATGTCGTGACCACACAGACGGACAGACTTGTGAACGGACAGTGATGTCCTGAGGCCCCGACGGTAAGATGTCGTGACCACACAGACGGACAGACTTGTGAACGGACAGTGATGTCCCAAGGCCCCGACGGTAAGATGTCGTGACCACACAGACGGACAGACTTGTGAACGGACAGTGATGTCCCGAGGCCCCGACGGTAAGATGTCGTGACCACACAGACGGACAGACTTGTGAACGGACAGTGATGTCCCGAGGCCCCGGTCACACAGACCATTGACCTATTAACATTGAAAATGCACTGTTGTGTTCTTCTCCCCTGTCAGGACAAATGTTTAATAGACTGGGTGAGATTTGTTTTCTAAGCACTTGCACTTGCCCAGCAGGCAGGTCGTCGAGATCGCCACCTGCCCAACACTTACGACTACCTGCCCCGGGCAGTCGGGCAGCCGTTACTGTCCCACCCTGATAAAGAGGGGTTTTGTCAGCTCAAACAGATGTTTGTGCGTTAACCAATGTTTCATAATTATTATCCCGTTTTGTGTTAACTCTCACTATACTATTGTACGCTATAGCCTACATGACGCGCACAAACGTTCCATGCTAGGCGGGTTTGCATCATTACATAAAAATTATTTTAAAAATAATGCTTAACCGCACAGTTTTGAAAATTTGCGTTATTGTTTATAATAATAAAAGCTAGCATATGTCATCATTCCCAAGTAAAATGTTTATTATTAGTAGATTTTAAAAAAAAGCATGACAAAGAAGACGAAGAGAGGGGTAGTGACTCGTTTTCATTCATTGCGGTACTAGAAATAGACGGAAAGTGATTGGTTGAAAACTATTAAGGGACCGTAGAGGAACACTTCTATACCAGTTTGGGTTGCCAGGCTTCGTGGAGTTGTGAATTGTGAATGGTTAAACGCTATGTACGCTATAGCGTACATTAGTATTGAACGGTTGTAAAGGGAAGCAATCGGCCAGTAAAGAGTGAGTTAAGAGTGCTCCACTGTAATCTTTGATTTGTTTTTGCAGATGATGCTGATCAAGATGGCACCCCTGACTTGAGTGAGCGTCTAGCGGGGCTGGATCTAGGTACGTTCGAACAGAGGGCGATAATAATTTAGTATAAATTCACGGCAAAGGTCAGGATGTGCCCCCCCCCCCCCCCCCCCCCCCCCCCCCCCCCCCCCCCCCCCCCCCCCCCCCACATACATTTCTCGGTTAATTCCATTTTTCCGTTTTTGCCTTTCTTACCAAACATGAAGCTGTATTTTATGAACATTTTCAGCTAATTATCTTTGTTCAATAATTAATTGCAGTCATGATAAAGGCCATTATCTAATAGGACCCCCCCTATGTACACTGCGGCATTTGTCACAGTCGTGGTTCATTGTGTTTTTCCGTCTTTCCGGGGGGGGGGGGGGGGGGGGTTATTATTCCAAAAAGATAATTATTTGAAAAGGTTAATAAAATACAGCTACTCAATTTAGACCTCTTACTCTTCAAAATTGAAAAAAAAAAAGATCTAGTTACTCATTTTCAGTGAACATTGTTTGATGGTTTAATCACGCATCAGAACTGTCTGCGGATTTCCGCGGTTTTGGTAGCCACTGGCCGCGGTTTTGGCACTGCCGGCCGCGGTTTGTTCTTCATGCACGATCTTATTCTTATTGCGCGAGCCGAAAGCTGGGGATCTACCTGAAGGTAGAGTAACTCCCCCTGTTTGACCGATTGAATTAGGCAAGATCACTATCCCACACACCATGAAATTACTCCCCTTAATTATTTCTGAACAATTCCTATTGGCCGACTCTGGCTGCGACGCGCTCTCCAGGTGGGAGCAACCCGAATTTCACAGAGGCACCTCTGTGGCTATAAAGTACCTAATGTATGAACAGATAATGATGCAGGGGATGTGTGGAGGCGGCTGACACCTAAGGAGCGCGAGGAGTTTGCTCGCATGATGCTGAAAGACATGCATCTTTCTATGCTGTTATTAGTACAGTGGAACCTCCCTTATAAGACTCCCATTATAAGACTCCCTCCCATATAAGACCTACTTCTCTGAGACATTGCCCTTCTTTGTAAGTATTAAGATTACCTCCCTTATAAGACCCCTCATAAGACCCCTCCCTTGCAAGACCCCTCCCTTGCAAGACCCCTCCCTTATAAGACCTCATTTTGGATGATTTTTGAAGGTCTTATAAGGGAGGTTCCACTGTATTACTATTAGTACAGTGGAACCTCCCTTATAAGACTTCTCATTATAAGACTCCCTCCCACATGAGACCTACTTCTCTGAGACATTGCCCTTTGTTAGTATTAAAATTACCTCCCTTATAAGACCCCTCCCTTGTAAGACCTCATTTTGGATGATTTTTTAAGGTCTTATAAGGGAGGTTCCACTATAGTAACATGATTATCATTCTTAGTAGTAAATCTGCTTAACGTCCTCCGGTCTGAAACAGACACATATACGGGACATCAGTATATGTAAAGATGGTGGGAACGATACTGGAGGCAATGCCCGGAGGCAGTGCAACACCAGTAAAGTCCCGAAGTTTTTTTTAGCAATACAGATAGTCTTGCTAAGAGTGAATATCATTCTTACTTTGTGTGTTTTGTTATACGTGGTCGAACTTTACATGGTGACAGTCCTGAGATAACCATAGCTGTTGACAGGACTATAATAAACTAACTAGCTAATCATTCTTACTTTGATTTTGTTTGTGGCTCAAGCCACAAACCTATAACTCACTTTGTCGGTCGGTCAGTCTGTCTGTCTGTCTGTCAGTCGGTGTCGGTCGGTCCAAAATTGTTGCACTTCAAATCGAGGCTACACTTCAAATTGAGGCCGCTCTTTAAAATGATGTATTTTAAAAGCGTACAAAATAATAAACATACGTAATACAGACACTACAACAGACACGACGAGTATGCGGTGCTTCTTTCGATGAGTATAAGCAGGATACATAGTTTTAAATGTTTTCCAAAAGATATAAAAAGTTACGAAAGGGTGCAGAGATAACATTCTGGTTTACAGATTAAAATGATTGAAAAGCCAGGGGAGGTGACTCATGATTGGAGTGGTAAAAATAGACCACGTGCCACAAACTATTGCGATTTCGCGCTTGTTTCTTTCTTCTTATCTCCTGCTACATCATCATTATTATGAAAACAGATCGCGACGCGGGGGAGGTGTGGCGCCAGCTGACACCCAAGGAGCGCGAGGAGTTTGCTCGCATGCTGAAAGACGGGCGTCTGTCGAACCTGGTCTCCGTGTGGACGCCTTGGTGGATGAAAGAGGTGAGAGAATCTGGTAAAGGTAAAGATGTGCCACCCCCCCCCACCCCCCCCCCCCCACCCCTGCATTTCTCGGTTAATTCTATTTTTCCGTTTTTGCCTTTCTTACCATACATAAAGCTGTATTTTAGGAACATTTTCAGCTAATAACCTTTTTGGAATACTAACCCTATCCCTAACCCTAAACCTAACCCTACCCCCCACTATGTACTGCAGTACACCGCGATTTGTCACAGTTGTGGTTTGTTGCGTTTTTCCGTCTTATAGGGTGGGGGGTAGGTTAGGGTTAGGGTTAGGGGGTTAGGGATAGGGTTAGTATTCCAAAAAGGTTATTAGCTAAAAATGTTCCTAAAATACAGCTTTATGTATGGTAAGAAAGGCAATAACGGAAAAATAGAATTAACCGAGATAGGTAGGGGGGGTGGCACATCTTGACCTTTGCCGAGAATCTTTAGCGACTCTTAACAGTCAATTTATCAGGGTAGCTCCCCCGACGTCGGAGTGTGGCTGCCCATGTGGCAGGGTAATCAAAAACGGTCACACACGTAATGTTCTCATCCCTAGCTGGTGCATTTGTACCATAGTGTTCAAGTGTTTCGGTTGTTGGGATGATCCCTGGAGTCTTTAAGCCAGGGTACGCCAACAACAACAACAGCAGGGTGACTGAAAACGACTTAAGGGTCTGAAATTACAGTCATTTTCGGCCTTTAACCCTTTCACCGCCAGCGTCGCATTTTTGCACCACAAAGATTTAACACCCATGTCACTAAAAGGCATCAAACCAGGGTCTGTTATCCAAAGACCCTGTTCTCTTAATTTTGGGAGGTAAGGATATGCCTGACTTTAACCCTTTCACCTCCAAAGTCGCATTTTAGCACCACAGTGATTTAACACCTATGTCACTAAAAGGCATCAAATTGGGGTCTATTATCCAAAGACCCTATTGTCTTAGTTTTGGGAAGTAAGGATAGACCTTATTTTATATATGTCGCAGAATAATCCCCAATACTGCAGATGGATTTTGTTCTCTACCCAGGTAAATTTAATGGCTGAACTTTTTCGCTGAAAAATGGCTGGCGGTGAAAGGGTTAAATATGTTACAGAGGAATACCCAATATTATAGACAGATTTTGTTCTCTACCCAGGTAAATTTAATGGAAATTTGTCGCTGAAAAATGGCTGGTGGTGAAAAGGTTAAGAAAAACTCTGTGTGTGTGTGTGTGCGCGCGCATGAGTGTGTATGCATGCACATGAATGTGTGTGTGTCTGTCTGTCTGTTTGTGAATGCGCGGGTGTGCGACTGTGTGTGCGTGAGTACCATAAGATCCATGCGTGGACTTTTGATCAATACAGTGGAATCCGCTTAATCGGCCACTTTTGGGACCAGGAAAAATATGGCCGATAAAGCGAATCGGCCGATAAAACGAACATCGAGATACTGTATGACGCAATTATGCAAGTCAAAAGCAATGACGTCAAAATTCAATGTTGCAGTTCAAATTCAAATTCTTTCCCTTTTTGTGATGTGTGTGTGTGTGTGTGTGTGTTTTATTAATCCTACAAGTGATGATTTTAACGCCATGCAGGGTCTTTCAATTGACAACAGCTCACCTTCCAACTTCACACTCAACCATGTAAACGTCAAAAGCGTGTTGTCAGTTTGTCTGCCTCTGTTGTTCTCCCTCTCAAAAAGGGGTAAAGAGGAAAAATTAGAGAGAAAAAGTGGCCAATAAAGCGAAATTGAAGATTTCAGCTTTGGCCGTAAAAACGAACAAAATAACACATGCTTAAGAAGAAAAAATTCCGTTCCAGAGGAAATTGGCCGATTAAGCGGCTTTGGCCGATTATCTGATGGCCAATTAAAAGGATTCCACTGTATCAGCATTCCACTGTATAGGTGGAGGGGGGCGAAATTATGCTTTACGTCTTCTCGACTGTACTATAAATTTTAAAAAATGCGCTTGCATCATGCTTGTGGACGGAGCCATTGTAAGTCAATTTTAATCGTCTCATTCGCGTAAAAGATTCCCAGAGTTTTTGTTTGTTTGTGTCTGTGAGTGGGTGGGTGGGTTTTTGTGTTTTTTTTTTTTTTTTTTGTTTTTTTTTTTTTTTTTGGGGTTTGTGTCAACATGAATTGAACTGATCGAAGAATATACAGACAAACCCCTGTTTTACGACCCTCTGTTAAGCGACCACCTCTCATTTGAGACCGGATTTGTTGGCACGGATGCATTTTACTATGTAAACGACCTCTCTTAAACGGCTTCCTCTAAAACGCGACTTACAACCGCCATTTTGTTGGTTTTTACGACCGTTGTTGTCGTCTGCATAGACTTTGAGCAAAGGGAAACAACCACGGTCAATGCCTGAAAGCGGAGTCGCTTCCCTTGTTGTAGAAAAGATGGCGGAAAGCGTAGGAAAAGCACGAAAACCACTGACTTTGAAAAAGAAAACCACTGACTTTGGACGAGAGTGGAGGTGATTAAAAGAAGTCGGCGAAGTGAAACTGTAATACATCGATTGCACAATCCTATGGAGTTGGAAAGACCCAAATCCAGTTTTAATATGTCATTGTATGTGTGCATGAAGAAGAGAGTATGAACTGTGCTGAACTTTTTCTTTCTACGGCTGCCAGTGAAAACCTTCGTCATACGACCCCTCCAATTTACGACCGATTTTTCCGGACATTTGGGAAGTCTTAAAATAGAGGTTTGTCTGTAATATGTTCGCCTCGTATACAATAAACCCGAATTTGAACCTGGGTACAGGGGATTTTTTCTCTCACTAGGCCTGACAGTCTGAACGTGGAGTCTTTCGGATGAGACGATAAACGGAGGTCCTGTGTGCCCATGCACTTAGCACACGTTAAACCCAGTAGCAACGAAAAAGTTGTGATTTGGTCAAAGTTTACCCCCACCCCCTCCCCTCCCTTTCCTTACTCATCAGAAAAAAATTTTTTATTTTTTTTACTTTTTAAGCCCCTTATAGCCTGATTCCGCCCATGACATCCATTACTTTCTCCTACCAAACCGTCTAAAACCGCCCCCGTACACCCACTTCGTTATGTATTTTGGAGTTAAAACTGCAATATCAAAAAATCAAAAATATCACATAACAAAAAAAAATTGCAAGTTAAACATTCTTCATTTATACACAAACCCTGAACATTTGAAGTCAATCCATCAAGTAGTTATTTGGTCCAAATTTACCCCCACCCCCTACCCCTTTCTTTCCCAGTTCCTCATTAATTTGGTGGTTACAAAAGTAGAGTCGCATGCAAATCGGGGTTTGTTTTTAATTGGGTGGCGCGCCTCTGGTTGCGACGCACTCTCCAGATGGGAGCAACCCGAATTTCACAGAGACTGTATTGTTCCTCGCTCATCTCCGAAGTTGCAGCGCGTGCATTTTTTGTGTGTGCGTATTTTCAGACCTCCGCTATTATAGAGGAGACAGGGGGAGATGGTGACAACGTACCTGAAGGGTTTCCCCCACACCTGTCAGATGTACCCGACATTCACCAGCTGATAAAGGTCAGAAAAATAAAGCATTTCCTCTGTGTGTGTGTGTGTGTGTGGGGTGTTTTTTGTGTATGTGTGTGTGTGTGTGTGTGTGTGTGGTGGTGTGTGTGGGTGGGGGGGGTTGTGTGTGTGTGTGTGTGGTGGGGTGGGGGGGGGGGGGGGGGGGGTTGGTGTGTGTGTGTGTGTGTTGTCAGTACAGCTTTTATCGTAAAATAAATAATGTTAATCTGACAATAAATTTGTTCCAGTCCAGTCCAGTGTGTGTGTGTGGGGGGGTGTTTTTTTTGTGTGTGTGTGTGTGTGCATGTGTGTGCGTACATGTGTGTGTGTGTGCATGCGTACATGTGTGTGTGTATCTGTTTGTGTGTGTGTGCATGCATGTGTGTGTGTGTATGTGTGCATGCGCGCATGTGTGTGTGTGCGCGTGCAGGGCAAACCTTTGTCAGAAATCAAGTTCAACCTGATCAACGTCATCGGTGCTTACGCCTTTGTTACTCACATTTTTTGTGAATTACTAGAACTCTGTGAGTATTTGGTATGTTGTAGTCACAGAGAAAAATCATGCTGCTCCCACCCGGAGAGTGCGTCACCGTGAGCGCTGCATCACACTTTTTTTAAGTTTTGGAGGGGGGGGGGGGGGGGGGGGGGGGGGGGGGGGGGGGGGGGGGGGGGGGGGAGCTGGTGGTAGTGGAAGAGGAGAGGACTTGAGAATGTTTTTTTTTTTGTGTGCACGCATGCATGTAAGTTTATTGTGTGTGTGTGCATGCATATGCATAATTTATGTGTGTGTCAAGTCAAGTCAAGTCAAGTCAAGTCAAAATTTTATTAAAGATGAACATTGAATAAGCAAACATACATGCTTTTTTTCATCAAGCCATCTAACAAAGACAAAATGCAAACACACACTACACAATACACAAACCATATTGCTTACTTACATAGAAAAAAGAAACATGGAACAAAAATATTTACCTGTAAACAATGGAAAGCTTACGAAAAGCAAAGCAGTGGGCCACATATTAAAAAATGGAAATGTGTGTTCGTTCTTTTAGTTTTACAAACTGTTCACCCACAAGTATATTAGACACACAACACACAAAAAAACAAAACAGTGTGTGTGTGTCATAAAATTAATTAAGCCTACAGCAGCAGTTAGCATTGAGGTGAGAGTGTGTGTGTGACTGCGTGAAACGTATAGTGTTATTTATGTGTTTTCCCTCATCTAACAGTGCATGTAAAAATCAGATATATAAAGATGGGAGGGAGGGGGGGGACATACAGTAACATTTCAAACTGACTTATGTAAATGAAGAGTATGAAATGTGTGTGTGCGTGTGTGGGTGCAGGGCAAACCTTCGTCGGAAATCAAGTTCAACGTCATCAATGTCATCAGCGCCTACTCCTTTGTCTGTCGCCTTCACAACGGCGATCACCATGACTACCCCCTCCAGTGCGCAGAGGTGAGTTAGTAATTCTTTCTAGACGGCGGCCCGTTAGCTGTTTTTATGTATTCCAGGGACCAGTCTTGTCACGGTACATCACAGGTCATTTGACCAGTTCGAAGAAAATATAATAGGTCATCATATAGTAAAAAGCCAAGTGTCCGTGTGTCTGTGTGTGTGTCTGAAACACAAAACGGGCCTTATAACTCCGCCGTTTTTCGACCGAATCGCTTCAAATTTGCTGTGAGCCCTAACGGGGTGATGGCAACGGCAACCGAGGCGGCCGTGTCATTTGCGCGGTTTGGCAAATGCGCGAAACGCGTATCTGCCGGCCTCTCGGCGCCCGTATCTCCGGTATTTCTGGGCGGATTTCCTTCGAATGTGGACGGTAGATGACCGGGGACAATGACTATCTATGTGCCAAACCGGAAGCGAATCGATTCATTCGCGCGATATGCGCCGCTTCACCTTTTCACAAATAACTCCGCCGTTTCTTAACCGAATCGCTTCAAATTTGCTGTCAGGCTTGCTGTGGTTGGGAGAGCGCATCACTCTCAGAGCAGCGCCAACGGGAAACGGGGCCTTATAACTCCGCCGTTTCTTAACCGAATCGCTTCAAATTTGCTGTACTCAGCGTTACCAGTACTTGGCGTTACCGTTACTAGGCGTTGCCATTACTAGGGAGAGCGCATCACTCTCAGAGCAGCGCCAACGGGAAACGGGGCCTTATAACTCCGCCTTTTCTTAACCGAATCGCTTCAAATTTGCTGTACTCAGCGTTACCAGTACTTGGCGTTACCGTTACTAGGCGTTACCATTACTAGGCGTCTACCGTTACTAGGGGTTATAACCGTTTTCTAACCGAATCGCTTCAATTTGCTGTACTCAGCGTTACCAGTACTTGGCGTTACCGTTACTAGGCGTTACCGGTACTCGGCGTTGCGCTAGTTTTCATAAATCGATAAGTCATAATGTAAAAAAGAATTGAAAGGAGATCAGAACTTGAGCGCAACAAAAACTGTTTTCCCTTCTCCTTTCCGTACACTCTGTTGCAATCAATCACATAGCTTTCACAGACTGCATGTTCAAGGAATAACATGAGAAAAGTTGGGTTTTTAAATTTTTTTTTTTTTTTAATGTTTTTTATATTCCTTTTTTTTTGGGGCATGAGAAAAGTTAGTACAGTACTATGCAATGTAATGTAATAACCGCGCAATTATTTTTAGTCTATTGGTTCACCAAAGTCAATCTGATCACTATGGAATCAGTTGCAGCGCATATCAAAATCCTTAAATTTGCTAACAGACACAAAGTCATATGAACTCTAGCCTACAAAAACAAGAGGTCATTTCAAAATTTTATCAGTCAGTGACTGATGACCGGTGCTAAGAATAATCCCTGTATTCTGCCAGTATCCACAACATGAAAGATAATTATTGAATGATTTGTTTGTTTATTTGACTCTTAAAAAAAAAAAATCAAGTCATTAGAAACAAAAGATCAAAATTAAATTCGGTAAAGGTAAAGATGTGCCACCCCACTGCATTTCTTGGTTAATTGTATTTTTCCGTTTTTGCCTTTCTTACCATACATAAAGCTGTATTTTAGGAACATTTTCAGCTAATAACCTTTTTGGAATACTAACCCTATCCCTAACCCTAACCCTAAACCTAACCCTACCCCCCACTATGTACTGCAGTACACTGCGATTTGTCACAGTTGTGGTTCGTTGCGTTTTTCCGTCTTATAGGGTAGGGGGTAGGGTTAGGGATAGGGTTAGTATTCCAAAAAGGTTATTAGCTAAAAATGTTCCTAAAACACAGCTTTATGTATGGTAAGAAATTAACCGAGAAATGTAGGGGGGGGTGGCACATCTTGACCTTTACCAAAAAATCTTTTATGTCCAATTTTTGCAGATAATGGGTCTTGCAGACCTGTTTACCATCACAATTTTGACGTAATTTTTACTGGGGAAAAGTCAAATTACGGTAATTACGGCTACGGAAAAAAACCCGGGAATTTGTTTTCCTAAATATAAGGGGGAAAAAAACACTACAGTTGCGTCGGTAAGCGAAGCTTTTGAAACGATGCGGTCAGAAGTCATTTCGTGCCATTTCCTTTTCTGTTTCAAAATGGCGTCCAAGCGAGTGCATTCCGAAGCTTCTGTATCTTCTGGTCGAAAATCAAAAGAAAAGACATCAAAAGTGGCACAGAAATTCCGGGAAAGTTACCTAAAAATTCCAGGAATACGTCGTTGAGCACTAGGTGACGAGCATTCAGCACTTAGGTGACGAGCATGTGTTCTGTGTCCTCGTAAATTAATGACCGATCTTGCCTTATTCGTATGTACAAGTCTGTATTTGGCGATTCTGAAACTGTTTAACCGGAAGTCGCTTTAGCTCACTCGGTTCAAAGTTGCGCGAAGGAAGGCGAGATGAGTATCTCTCGCTCACGAAAAGCATCGATGTTAGTTGAAAATATGTGTGGAAGGCTATTTGAGCCGAAGAAATGTTCGGACCCCCTCCCCGCTGAATAAAAATTTATTACTGCGTATGATGGTGTTTGAAAAATTGTTTTGGATGTCGCATAGACCCCCTCCCCCTGTCAACAAACGTCGGACGATATGTTAAAATCGATGGAAGGATTTGTGCTCGCTGAAAAGAATTTCATTTGTTGCAGCTTGTAATCTGTTTTGCGTTTAATTTGAGGAACTTTGCCCCCCCCCCCCCCCGCTCCCCCCGCTCCCACAAAACTACCGAACGTGAGTGGAAATCGGTGGAAAGGGTTTTCTCGACGTAAAAAAAAAATTTTCCTCTTTTTTGATCTCCATCCAATTTCATGCCTGATTAGTATTTTGCCACTCAGGTCGAGACTATCTGTCACGTTCATTGTGTGGATATGGCAGAAGCACCGAAAACATTTCAGTGCGAGAAGTATGCGAGAGCACACAGAAATGACGTCCTTCTTTCATTTAGACCAAAGCACCAAAATTCGCGGGATGACCTTGCTTGATCCGGGCTAGAAATAAAAGACGAAAATAGTGAAATTCTTGCAAGAAGCGGGCAGACAGCCCTTGAAAATAGTTTTCTTGCTTATCGGGTTTTGTGAAGAAAAATAATCAGTCACCGCGTTGGATTACAGTTTTTTTCCCTTAAAATTACTATTTTTTGTTTCAGAAATTGCAAATTTGCAGAATAGGGGTAAACAGGTCTGGTTTTGACTCAAACTTCAAATGGCCGAAAAGGTATTAAACATAATTCAATTATTTTTTCTGTGTATTTACTTATGAATTTTTGCTCCATTTTGTAGAAATGAAATCTCAATTTATGCCAAAATTCCATGAACTCATTCAAGGTTGGAATTAATAGCTAGCTGTCAATTTTATGCATTTGCTTCAAGGGATGTAAATATGTGTGCACACCATACCTTGGTCACTTCATAAACTCGCGTCATTCATTTAGACCACAATTTTGCCCCTGACTTTCTATTAAAAAAATCTTTATTCTCTCTCGGTCTCACTCTCTATGTTTCTCTCTTCCTCCCTCTTTCTCTCTCTCTCTTCTCTTTCGCTCGCACTACCTCTCTGCCTCTCTATGTCTGTCTGTCTGTCTGTCTCTCTCTCATATTCATAATCTCTCTCTCCCTCTCTCTCTCGCATCTCTCTCTCGTCCTTGCTCTCTCTGTCTGTCTGTCTGTCCTCTCTCTCTCTTTCTCTCTCTCTTGTCTCTCTCTCTCTTGTCTCTCTCTGTCTCTCTTCTCTCTTCTCTCTCTCTCTCTCTCCTCCCCTCCTCTCTCTCTCTCTCTCTCTCATCTCCCTCTCGCTCTCTCTCTCTCTCAGGCTCCTTCTCCTCTATCTCTCTCTCTCTCAGGAAGCTGTTGAAGATTTGCGGGGTGTTAAGGGACAGCGTGAACTACCCAGGATGCAGAGATAAGCGGTTCACTACGTCATTCAAGAAATACAGAAGGTAACGTACACCGGTTTTTATATCCTCCACCCACATGCACGGTTGGCTACCTACCACCCCCCCACCCCCCCACCCTAAGGAGGTATTTGTCCCTGGAAACAGTTAAAATGGGCACCCTGTCTCTGTAAAATTCCATTTGTTCCCTGCATGGCATCCATCAGTAGTTGGGAAAGTTTTGGGAAGGTGGGTGGGGAAAACTCTGACTTCATGGTATCAAGGCCCATGAAAGTTTGTCGGGAAATGAAAAACCAAGAGTAGTGTCTTGGAAAGTTTGAATTTTGAGCTACTGTCAAATAGGATATTAATCTGTTCCCCCCATGCATACATCAGTCGACCATAATTTTGTGCCCCTCATCGTGCCCAGAAAAAAATTATAATTATGAAACTAAAATGAACATTTTTATGCATACGATCGGTGCGACTTACTTTCGATTTTTTTACCGGAATCTGACAGCGAGTTGCTTCCCTTTAAAGACATCCGATATGCTACGCATCTGCGCACATATGTGCCGGTGCAAATGTGTCTTCAGTGAGACTATGGCTTCGAAAATTCTGCATATTTCCCCGTATAGCTGGTGGGAGATGATGTTCGAATCCAACAAGCGCTCAAGTTGTATCCCCTGTGTGGCTTGCCGAAAAACCTCTCTGACCTGTGGGCGAAACCCTTAAGTTGGGCAACAGAAAGTTTGTGAAAAGTTTAGGAAAATTAGAGATGCTGTTTTTGGCTATGAACCCTGGTGGATGAAGGCAGTTGAAATGGGCACCCTGCTCTTTCTCAAAAGGGTATTTGTCCCTGGAATTTACGTGCGAAATGGGCACGGGCTGTCTTTCTCAAAGTCCCCATTTGAAGACTCAAAGTTCAGTTAAAAAAGGGCACCGCTGTCTTTGTCAAAAAAGGTATTTGTCCCTGGAAGACAGTTGAAATGGGCACCGCTCGTTCTTTGAAATCAACAGGTTATTTTCCCTGGAAACAGTTCAAATGGTCATCCTGTCTTTCTCAAAGGGTTTTGTCCCTGAAACAGTTGAAATTGAGCGACCCTGTCTATTCCTCAAAAGTGTATTTTGTCCCTGGACAGCAGTTTGACATGGGCACTCCTGTCTTTGTCACAAGGGAGATTTGTCCCTGGAAACAGTTAAAATGGGCACCCTGTCTTTCTCAAAAGGGTATTTGTCCCTGGAAGCAGTTGAAATGGGCACCCTGTCTGTTCTCAAAAGGGTGATATCTGTCCCTTGAACACAAAAACAACAATGGGCACCCTGTCAAAACTCAATAGGGGTCCTTCCTGTTGCAAGTCCCTGGAAACAGTTAAAATGGGCATCCTACAGTTCAGCAAAAGGGTATTTCAGGTCCGCTTGAAACAGTTGCAAATGGGCACCCTGTCTTTCTCAAAAGTTTGGTATCTTGTCCCTTGAGAATCAGTTGAAATGCAGGCACCCTGTCTATTGCTCGTGCAGGGTATTTGTCCCTTGAAACAGTTAAAATGGGCAATCTTTAAAAATAGGATACCAAGCGTCCATGCATGCATCCATCTGTCTCTATCTGTCTGTCTGTGTGTGTGTGCAGACAGACTGGCTTCGTACTTCCAGCGTCTTTTCCCATGGATACTTTAATTGTGTATGGTCGAGGTTGTGGTCGAATCTTACAAGGGCCAAAGTTTAAGTAAACATTATAAATAGGATTTGTTGTGTGTGCATGCGTCCATCTATTTATCTGTCTGTGTGTGTGTGCAGACAGATTCTGGCTTTGCGGTTCCAGCATCTTTTCCCATAATAGTGTTGGTCGGGGGTTGTGGTTCGAATCTTACAGCGGCCCAAGTTTAAATAAACTTTATAAATAGGATACCAAGCGTCCATGCATGCATCCATCTGTCTCTCTTTCAAAAATCTACAGCGGCCAAGTTTAAATACGCATGCATGCGTCATTCTGTTTATTTATCTGTGTGTGTGTGCAGACAAAACTAACAAGTATTTTTTGTCCCACTAATTTCTTAGCAGCCAATGGAAAAAGGAAGCCGAAGGAAGTAGTGAGCAGCCCCCAACCAGAAACGACAGAAGATGCTGATGATCGTGAGCCGCAGGCTGCATCCCGACAGTTGTTCCTGGCGAAGAAGAAAGCGACGTTCCTGTTGAGCTGGACTCAGCGCTACGGCATGTGTCTGACTGGGATGTGTGCCGAACTGTCCTTAGAACTAGGTATATGCTGTGTGTGTGGGAGAGGGAAAGAGAGAGAGAGAGAGACAGAGAGCCGCAGGCTGCATCCCGACAGTTGTTCCTGGCGAAAAAGAAAGCCACGTTCCTGTTGAGCTGGACTCAGCGCTACGGCATGTGTCTGACTGGGATGTTTGCCGAACTGTCCTTAGAACTAGGTATATGCTGTGTGTGTGGGAGAGGGAAAGAGAGAGAGAGAGCCGCAGGCTGCATCCCGACAGTTGTTCCTGGCGAAAAAGAAAGCCACGTTCCTGTTGAGCTGGACTCAGCGCTACGGCATGTGTCTGACTGGGATGTGTGCCGAACTGTCCTTAGAACTAGGTATATGATGTGTGTGTGTGTGGGAAGGAAAGAGAGAGACTTCAACCTTCAAACTTCAAATACTTTATTTTACAAGGATAAGAATTTAGGATGGGCCTAGTCTTTCATTCCATTCTGCCCTTGGTTCTAAGCATACAACATGTAACTAATACCATAAACGAAAGAGACACGGTTTAACACTGGTTTAATGTGCAGGCCACCGACCCATAGCACATGCCATAACAATTAAATAATAAATAATAAAAATAAGTAAATTAATAACTAAATGAATAACTAAATAACTAAATACATACATACACAAATCGATAAGTAGGCAAATAAATGCGCTCATAATTTGTTAGACACTCGCATATAAACAATTATCGTATTTTTCGGACTATAAGGCTTACCTTTGTATAACTTATGCAAATAATACTTTACAATACTTTTTTCCAAGACTCAGACCCCTGCACCTTATAATGTGACTGATAAAATAGTAAGAAAATTATAGTAACAAAATCTGAAATATAAGGCGCACACCCCAAAATTTTTACCCAAATTTCAGATTTTGTTACTATATTTTCTTACTATACTGGTCTCCAAAAGTTAAGGGCCGGCTTCTGTTTTCAGTAGCTTGATATCTATTTATTGTACACTAAGACAACAATGAAGAAAATGGCAAAACTTAGGCTACTCAATAACTTTCCTTCCTGTTGCACGTGCCTGAACCAGTTTTGCAGACATTGCAGTACAGCAACAGCGTTTTCAGGTACGCTTAAGATGTGGCAAATTCACGAGAATGTCACGAACGTTTGGTCTCTTTTCGCTGAAGAATCAGGGCTGATGCAGGTTTCTTGCCTATTGCACGTGCAAGGCATGACTGTAGTGAACACTGCTGAGCAAAAGTTAGACACGAATGTGTATGTAAGGGCGGCAACCAGAGCTCTCAATAAGCATGCCTCCAAGACAGAAGAGAGAAGAGCGTTCTTCCGGCCCTTAAATTTTGGAGACCAGTATATTTTATCAGTCACATTATAAGGTGCAGGGGTCTGAGTCTTGGAAAAAAGTATCACCTTATAGTCCGAAAAATACGGTATTACTATTAGTGCATAAGCACATGTAGTATAGAATGATTCACAGATACATTTCTGCAATACGTTTCCAAGGCACAGTATAAATACCTCCCCTAGAGCAAGACTCCCAAGCATCTGGCACAAACGCAACTCGAGATTGGAGTACCATTAACACACGGGCAACACACTGCGTTCGAGTTCTGAATACAAAAATAAGTTAGAGAATAAATAACTCGGGACAAAAATCGTATGAAGGTATGCATGATTACATAGGTATATACGTACATGATGCAGTTGTTGACAAATGTTTCAATACATAAAGCCTGGGGAGAATCACAGTAAAAAAGTTCTGCTCTTAGGATAAACGAAAGAGAGAGAAACAGAGAGAGGGAGAGAGAGAAATGAAATGACCCTTGATTTTACAAAGGTAAGCGTATTGGCAAGGGGTAGACAATTTATCATACTTGCCGTTAACATAAGAGAGAGAGAGAGAGGAGACAGACAAGAGAGAGACACAGAGAGAGAAGAGTGAGAGAGAGAGAGAGAGACAGAGAGGGAGAGAGAGAGAGATAGACACAGAGAGAGAGAGACACAGACACACAGAGACGACAGAGACACGGAGAGAGAACATGTGTGTGTGTGTGTGTGACTGCACCGTGTGATGAACTGTCATAGGTGAAGTTTCAGGGAGGGGAATAATTTTATGTGTGTGTGTGCCGTGGGGACAGGGGGTGGGAGGAGGAGGGGGGTGCCTCTGTGCATGTAGTGTGTGTGCATGGGTTCTCCAGCCTCCAGGATGTCCTGAAGTTCAGGATTTGTTAATTGCCTGGAGCCGGCGTCGCCGGATTATGAGAATTTGAGAAGATGCATTTTGCTGAGACCTTAGCACACTGCCAGATTGATCGCAAGAGAGAGAGAGAGAGCTGGTTATAGCACTGTTTCGAAGTGGAAAACGGAAGTGAACGGGTTGTGTGCCCGTTAGGACACTTAGTTCCGGTTAGGAAATGCTGTAAACACGGCATGGCTGCTTACGTAATTGAAATAGAGGGGTGTTTAATTGCTCAGTTATCAGTTTGTAGATTTAATAATATTAAGTCCTGTTTTCATGGTTAATACCCTAAGACTTGAAGACAAGAACAAAATATAGTTGTTGTTTAAGGTAGGTAACTTCCGTTTTTTAATTATATTTTTGAACCGGAACTACCCCAAACCGACTTCAAAACGAGACAGTAGGGAAAGATGACCCCAAAAGACCGAATTATGAGACAGTGCTATAGAGGTCATGAAGTTTAACTAGAAGTGAAAGTGCAACGAGAGGCTGTCAATTACATTGGAACCTGTTGTTTCCTTTCAGCTTCAGGGGACATTGCCCCT
>CM065712.1:26777313-26857057 GCA_017654935.2 Phymorhynchus buccinoides | reverse complement strand
TAACCTCCCAAAATTAAGAAAATAGGGTCTTTGGATAACAAGTCCTGATTTGATGCATTTTACTGACATGGGTGCTTTATATAGATCTACCAATGTCCCATATGTGTCTGTTCCAGACCGGAGGACGTTAAGCAGAATTTCATCATCATGCTAAAAGTACTAGTACGTGCATAAAAACTGTATTTTTGTGAGACTGAGTCTTGTTTGAACTTAAAGGTGGACTCTGACGGATGAGTTTTTGCAAGAAACTCGAGGAGAATCACCAGAAAGACAGCCTTTTCAAGGATCGGAACACTCACTTTGCTCTGGTTTCCTAGAAATTAAACCGTCAAAACGGCGATTTCCTCCTTGGCGGAGATGCCGGAGAGAGTAGCCATTTTGGATGGGGTGGGTGGAGGTCACTCATTGTGGTTGAAGCGTTTTCTTTTTTTTTTGTAGTGCAGTAGTAAAAAAAATGGAGCTATTTCCTTTGTTGTGAGCGAAACTCCTTTAGATAAACTGTATAAAATTTAAAAAAAATAAAATAAAAAGGCTTTGTATTGCAAAAAGTTTGTGCAAACGATTTGGTCTAAACGCAGGCGGCCATTAGAAAAGAGACGGCACACGCCTTCTCTTTGAGTGAAAGAATTTGACTTCCAGCTTCTCCGCCAAGGAGGAATCGCCTATTTGACGGCTTGATTTCTAGGAAACCAGAGCAAAGTGAGTGTTGCGATCACTGTAAAAGGGTGTTTTCCTGGTGATCTCGATCGTGTTTCTTACAAAAACTCATCCGTCAGGGTCCACCTTTAAGCCTTTGAGTTGACCCCCCAAGAGTGAGTTTCGACATGCTTAGGGGGTATAACCTACTCAGTAGCCCAGATCTTAAAAGACAGTTATTTCCCTTTCCTCTATTTAGCATTACTTGAGAAGGCCCAGAACCTAAGTTGGGTATCTCATTTCGCTAAAAGTACAAATAGTTCTGGGAGTGACTGGGTTAACTATGATGCAATTTCATCTATCATCTTTTTGAAAGTGGAGTTTTCGGTTAAGTTTATTTGTATTAAATTGGTTTATTTGTTTTCTCATTTCTTGTTGTGTTTTTTCATTATGTATGCACAGCGGTTTAGCGCCGAGGGCCAACTGAACGTCCACAGGAAGAAACACGAAATGTCCCTGGCCGTTGGGCCAGGGGGAGCCAGCGTATCAACGTCATCGGCTCGCATGTGTCACGGTGAGACGGACCTTTTTTCTTTCCTTTACTTCTGTTTCAGCCCTGAAAGTGGCGGGTGAAATAAGAAAGTGCAGAGTTTATAATTCACTTCACCTGCCAAAACAATTTGATGGCTTGGAGTCAAAACGGACTATCTTTAGATAGTCCATTGACGTATTATTGAACATGTTGTGAAAACTAATAACTTGTTTCAAAAAAAGACTGCAGAAATATAACGAGCATAATCCCCATTTGACATTATTTGCTGTCTTTCTTAATACAAGTTCTTAGCTTTTGCAATAACATCAATAAAAAGTCAATGGACTATCTAAAGATAGTCCATTTTGACTCGAAGCCATCGTTTAATGCGAGTGGGCAAAAAAACGATGTTCTTTCTCGTGCGAGATTCCTTTCCCAATCCATGTTTTTCCCACGCACCGGAAATACGATACGCAATTTGCGTGCTCGCCAGCCAGTGCATGTTCGAAATGAAACGTTCTTTGGCTTCAACTTCAAGTTATCTGCCTTATTTTCCATACAGTGGTTTATTTACCAAAAATGTGTACTGTATTTTTCGGACTATAAGGCGATACTTTTATCCAAGACTCAGACCCCATGTACGCCTTATAAATTAATAATGTGAGTACAGACAAACCTCTATTTTAAGACTTCCAAAATGTCCGGAAAAATCGGTCGTAAATTGGAGGGGTCGTATGACGGAGGTTTTCACTGGCAGCCGTAGAAAGAAAAAGTTCAGCACAGTTCATACTCTCTTCTTCGTTTGCATAGTAAGCTGCATCTGTGCCAACAAATCCGGTCTCAAATGTGTGTGTGTGAGTGTGTGTGTGTGTGTGTGTGTGTGTGATTGTGTGAGTGTGTGTCTGTGTGTCTGTGTGTGTGTGTGTGTGTGTGCGTGTGTGTGTGTGTGTGTGTGCGTGTGTGTGTGTGTGTGTGTGTGCGTGTGCGCGTGCATTCTACTTCTGCCTTCTATATGCCTATGTGTACTTAGTCTGCTTTTGCTGCGGTCATTGTGAATGTGAAGCTTGTTTATATCATCAGTGAAATTCAAAAACCTCGTGAACTCGCAATGTCTTGAACAACACATTCATCATAGTTAATCAATTGTGGTCAATGCGGTTAATTTTTTTAAGTTTTTTTCATTTTTCTCAAAACTCCCAAAATTGAGATACAAGGTTTTTGAATTTGACTGACAATATGTAAATTGATAATGGATTTTTTTTATAATCTGATTGTAAAATGTTATTTAATTATGTCTATGTATTTTATCAATGTTTAGCTAAATATGTAAGTGTGTGTGTGTGCGTGTCTGTGGGTGGGGGTGGGTGTTTGTGTGTGTGTGTCAAGTCAAGTCAAGTCAAGTCAAGTCAAAATCATCTTTATTGAGGGTTAAAGAATAAGCTAACAAAGCTTTTTTTCATCCTGCCCATGTGTGCGTGTGTGTGTGTGTGTGTGTTCTACTTCTGAATGTTTGTGAGCTTTGTATGTGCCTATGTGTACTTAGTCTGCTTCTGCTGCGGTCATTGTGAATGTGAAGCTTGTTTATATGTACATTTCTTCTTCTTCGATCGCTCAGACAGTTTTCTGTCAATTATGAGCGCAGATGTGTCATGCTGCCGTTATGCGCCTAACCAAGAAATAGTTAGGCCCAGCAAGTCCGACTTCAGCTGAAGGGTTTCGTAAAAAAATGCAGGAGAATGGACTGGTAAGGCAGAAAGATAGTAGATGACAGTAAGCAAAGGGAAAAGGCAGAGTCAAAGAGAGTGACAGATTACAGGAAGTTACAAGCACAGAACTTCCAGAAGGTGGGGGAACTATTTATGCAACAAAAGACCCCCCGGTATCCCCCCAGGGGGTACATGTATAAATTGATAATGGAAATTTTTAGGTAATCTGATTGTAAAATGTTATTTAATGATGTCTATTTATTTTATCAATGTTTAGCTAAATATGTGTGTGTGTGTGTGTGTGTGTGTGTGTGTGTGTGTGTGTGTGTGTATTCTACTTCTGAATGTTTGTGAGCCTTGTATGTGCCTATGTGTACTTAGTCTGATTGCAAAATGTTATTTAACAATGTCTGTATTTTATCAATGTTTAGTTAAAGGTGTGTATGTGTGTGTGTGTGTGTGTGTGTGTGAATGAGAGGGATAGGGTGGGGAGAGGGGGGGGG
The DNA here is from genome assembly GCA_017654935.2 of Phymorhynchus buccinoides. NCBI lineage: Eukaryota > Metazoa > Mollusca > Gastropoda > Neogastropoda > Raphitomidae > Phymorhynchus > Phymorhynchus buccinoides. The sequence continues at coordinate 26,853,680 of CM065712.1, read as the reverse complement.
GGGGGTGTCGGTATGTCTGTGCATGTATGTAAGGGCAGGCATGGTGATCTTCTGATAATTCTCTGAATTCAGAGAAAAGTCAGTGAGGAAAAACAAATGTCAGAAGGGGTTTTAAAGGGGCACCCTAACGGATGAGTTTTTGCAAGAAATATGTCGAGATCACCATGAAAATATCCTTTACGGAGATCGCAACACTCACTTTGCTCTGGTTTCCTAGAAATCAAACCGTCAAATCGGCGATTCCTCCTTGGCGGAGGTGCTGGAATTCAAATTATTTCACCCAAAGAGAAGGCGTGTGCCGTCTCTTTTGTAATGGCCGCCTGAGTTTAGACCAAATCGTGTGCACAAAATTTTCTCAATACAAGCCTTTTTTTCTTTCTTTTTTAAAATTTTATACAGATTATCTGAAGGAGTTTCGCTCACAACAAAGGAAATAGCTCCAATATTTTTTTTTACTGCACTACAAAAAAAAGAAAAAGCTTCAACCACAATGAGTGACCTTCACCCACCCCATCCAAAAAGGCTACTCTCTCTGGTATCTCCGCCAAGGAGGAATCGCCGTTTTGACGGTTTTATTTATAGGAAACCAGAGCAAAGTGAGTGTTCCGATCCTTGAAAAGGCTGTCTTTCTGGTGATCTCGACGTGTTTCTTGCAAAAAAACTCATCCGTCAGAGTCGACCTTTAAGCTTAAAGAGACACCCTTTCCCCAAGTTTGAACAGTTTTACATATTCATTTTCAAGAGCAATTTTGCCTCCTGATCATCATAAAGGGCTTTTTTAATCCATTGATTTCACCAAGAGACAACATATATTCTGAAACCCTATTATATTTTCTGAGAAAAATGCTTTTCCTCCATTGCCATGCCTGAAGGGTTTGTTTTTAATACAAATTTATTTTGTAAAGCGCTTAGAGCTTAGCTCACTCGGGACTGGCCGAATTATTTCCCCTTGTTCTGTGGGGACTGGGCATTTGACTAGATTCGGAAAATAATCACCAAAACCAAGTTATGAAGAGTTAGGCATCGATATTTTCAGAAAAGATTAGCAACACCATGCACTAAACGATCGTAAAATATCAGATTCCACACCTTCGTCGTTTGTCTCCTATTGACGAAAACAGCTAACACATAGAAAGAAGGAAAATTTCACATTCCGATCTTTGACCCCCCTCTACAACCAAAGCTGAATGTAAAGTCTGCAATGATTGGTTGATTTCAAGAGAGGCAAGGTCAAAGCAAACTGAAAATAGGTTATGACTTTGCTCCGTAAAGCTGGTTAGACGCCAGAAATCAAAACCTCTTGAAAACTCTTATGAGCCGGAGCCGGGCCATTCATCATAAACGGTTGTGCAAGCCATGAGCCGGATCCGGCTCATTCGCCCCGAGTGAGTTAAAGGTTTAGCACTGTAGAAGTTTTCTCTGTCTGTGTTTTATTAGCAGATCAAACCCCGACCCCCACCAAGTTAATCAAGCACGCAGAAGAGATGACCTCGTTTCAAAATCCCTTCGAGGATGCTTTCAAAAACGCGTCGGATGCCGATGTGAGTATCTAAATTCATGTTCATTTGCTGTAAATTGTTTAGTTTTTGTTTTTTTCCTTCTCTCTCCCCCCTTTTTTTTGGGGGGGGGGGGGGCAGTGTCTGTCTTTCTCTGGCTTTCTGTTCCTCTGTCTGTCTGCCTTTCTTTTCGTTTGTTCTTTCGTTCTTGTTGTTTGTTTGTTTTTTTTTTTTTTTTTTTTTTTTTTTTTTTTTTGTCTTTCTTTACTTTTTTTTACTTTCCTTTGTGTGTGTGTGTGTGCACGCACGCATGTGTGTGTGTGTGTGCGCGCGCACGCGCTTGTGTGTTTGTGTCCAAAATTAACTCCCCTGAATTTCATCAGCTGTCTCATTGGATGAAGTGCGCGCGCACGCGCTTGTGTGTTTGTGTCCAAAATTAACTCCCCTGAATTTCATCAGCTGTCTCATGGGATGAAGTGCGCGCGCACGCGCTTGTGTGTTTGTGTCCAAAATTAACTCCCCTGAATTTCATCAGCTGTCTCATTGGATGAAGTGCGCGCGCACGCGCTTGTGTGTTTGTGTCCAAAATTAACTCCCCTGAATTTCATCAGCTGTCTCATGGGATGAAGTGCGCGCGCACGCGCTTGTGTGTTTGTGTCCAAAATTAACTCCCCTGAATTTCATCAGCTGTCTCATTGGATGAAGTGCGCGCGCACGCGCTTGTGTGTTTGTGTCCAAAATTAACTCCCCTGAATTTCATCAGCTGTCTCATTGGATGAAGTGCGCGCGCACGCGCTTGTGTGTTTGTGTCCAAAATTAACTCCCCTGAATTTCATCAGCTGTCTCATGGGATGAAGTGCGCGCGCACGCGCTTGTGTGTTTGTGTCCAAAATTAACTCCCCTGAATTTCATCAGCTGTCTCATGGGATGAAATTCAAGGGAGATCATTTCTAAATTTACAACAAATGGCATACAATTTATTTTCCCATTTTTCTTTGTCTGTGTGTCTGTGTGTCTGTCTGTCAGGGGGAGTATAATATGTGTGTGTGTGTTGCTGGTAACCGGGGTTACATCTGTATTGTTAAAATGTTGGGACTTTGCTGGTGTTGCACTGCCTCCGGGCATTGCCTCCAGGATCGTTCCCACCATCTCTACATCTACTAGTGTCCCAGATGTGTCTGTTCCAGACCGGAGGACGTTAAGCAGAATTTCACACTGGTAACTGGGACTACGTTTATAGGCCTCTGCAACTAGGGTTATTAACGCCCTTGACAGTGAGAGTGATGCCCTTGCTGGTCAGTACTGACAAGGGCATTCACTCTTGCGAAAGGCAGCCATTTAGTGGTATCAAATAGGGTTATTGGCGAGTTATCCCCTTGTTTGGTCAGTACTGAACCATCTTCCCCCACCCACCAAGGGCATTGACTCTTGCAAAAGGTGTTCGTTGCAGACCCCCAAAACAGACCTGTTTACCTTTACGATTTTGCTGTAATTTTTACGGGGGGAAAGTCAAGTTACGGTAATTACGGCTATGGAAACAAAAATATGGGAAACTAAAATCCTAAATATACCAAAAAAAAACTACAGTTGCGTCGGTAAGCGAAGCTTTTGAAACGATGCGGTGAAAAGTCATTTCGCACCATTTCCGTTTCTGTTTCAAAATGGCGTCCAAGCGAGTGCATTCCGAAGCTTCTGTATCTTCTGGTCGAAAAATTCAAAAGAAAAGTCATCAAAAGTCACTTAAATGGCACAGAAATTCCGGAAAAGTGACCTAAAAATTCCAGGAATACGTTGCTCAGCACTAGGTGACGAGCATGTGTTCTGTGTCTGCTGCTCGACGGACATTTAGTATTGCACACTCAGGTCAGTACGATATCGACGTTCATTGGTCACGCGTTGGATTACAGGTTTTTTCTCTCAAAATTACGTTTTTTTGTTTCAGAAATTACAACTTTGGGGTAAACAGGTCTGTTATAATGTGGCGTTGCCATCTTGTTTAACTAACAGGCTGTGCCAACCTACCACCACGGAGGAGTACCACCAACCCAGGAGCTCAACACCCCGGTTCTTCCATCCCCCTACAGCGACAAATCGCCTAGATCCTTCCTGGAGAAACAGATCGCCGCCCAACCACAGTCCCCGACAACGACCACCACTCTCCTCACCGCTTCCTCCTCCTTTTCCTCGTTTTCTTCGTCTTCATTTTCTACGGCAGCGGATTTGACGCCCAAAGGCTTCGCTCAGGACCTCATGGGGTTGAAAGCGAGGGAGAGAGTGTTGTCGGGGGGGACGTGGACAATGGGGTCAGCTTCGTCGGCGAGCAAGGTCGCGGAGGAAGGTCAAGGTCGGTTAGGGACAGTGTCTTCCCCCTCGAGTTCGAGTTCACGGTCGTTCCCCTCGGTGATCCCGGTCGTCACAGCGACGGAGGTGATGCTGGGTGGAGGGTTGGAGCTGCCGCTGACTGGGTAGGTGTGACGATGATGATGATGATGGTGATGATGATGATGATGATGGTGATGATGATGATGATGGTGATGATGATGATGATGGTGAGGATGATGATGACGATGATAATGAAGATGATGGTGATGGTGATGGCGATGATGATGATGATGATGATGATGAGTATGATGATGACGATGATAATGAAGATGATGGTGATGGTGAGTATGACGATGGTGATGATGATGATGATGATTGTGACAATGATGGTGATGATGATGATGGTGAGGATGATGACGATGATGATGACGTTGATGATGGTGATGATGGTGATGATGACAATGATGATGATGATGATGGTGATGATGAAAATTATGATGATGGTAGTGATGATGATGACAATGATGATGTCGATGATGATGATGATGATGGTTATGATGATGACAGTGATAATGACAATGATGGTGGTGATGATGATGAAGATGATGACGATGATGAGGATGGTGGTGATGATGATGATAAGGAGGAGGACGAGCATGATGCTGATGTTGATGATGATGATGATGATGATGGTGTCGATGATGATGATGAAGTCAATGATGATGATGATGATGATAATGAAATAATAAAGTGGAAATCAGCTCATTCCAAAAACAGATACCACCCACACCCAAAAAATAATTGGGGTGATTGACAATAATTTTCGGTCTCAGTTTAATCCTTCATATGGCAAAACTTATTATTTATTTATTGATGTATTTATTTTTTGGGCTTTCAGGAGCCTAGGTATTGTAGGCGGCCAGGAGATGGCTTCGCCGTTGTCGGCTTTGGCTTTCGCAGTGTCGGCGGCTTCTCAGTCCATATCCCCCACGGTGCAGTCCCCGGGGTCCTCGTCCAGTGTGGCTTTGAAACAGGTCAGGGAGCTTCACTCTCGCATGATTGACCCTCTTAACTCTCTCTACACGAGAGTATGCGATAGCGTGCATGTCCTTGCACAACCTTTCAACACTATTTGAGTTTGCTTTCATTGCATGAAAATTACTTTTAAAAGAATGCTTATGATGATGACAATGATGATGATGCAGACCTGCCTACTGCTACGATTTGGCCGTAGCAGCTACGAAAAATAAAGCTTTGCTACGGAGCTATGGCAACCTTAATGTTGCTACGGAAAAAACAAATTTCCGCCGCATTTTATTTTTGCTTAGGCCGTTCCCGGTTTTGTCGGTTTCTAAGAGTAGACGCCGTGTCACGCGCGATAACCTAGTCACTTCTGTTTTTATCAAAGTGACTGCGCATGCGTTCTTATTACTTTCTCTCCAAAAAAAATGGCGGACTCCAGCAGCAGCAGTAGCGATTCGGGAGATGTTTCAAACGAAGAAAAACGAACCCAAACCAGAAAACGAAAATCATCTGGCACACCATCTTGTTCTAAGAAAAAACATCGGCCTGCCGCACAAGTTTTTAGAATAGCTTACACGGAGGAGTGGCCTTGCATCGTCAGAAGTTGACTCGTTGCGAACCATGCTCGCTGCAGTGCAACCTCTGCCATGCGGACTTCTCTGTGAATCATGGCGGTAGAGACGATTGCCGTGAACACGTTCAATCGGCGAAACATATTAAGCAGTGCGTTTCGGCTCAGGAAGAGAACAAATCGATTGCCGTTGTTTGTGGATGCTACGGAAAAATTTGCCATGCTACTGAAAATTGATGGCTGGGCTACTGATTGGGAAAATTCCAAGTAGGCAGGTCTGATGATGACAATGATGATGATGATGACAGGCATGGTAGATCTCCGCGAATCGCAGAAAACCCGCGAAAGTGAAAATTAGACAACAAAAAAAAAAAGCCGGGGTAAAATTTCGCTCAGGTGCCTGAAAATTACGTGTGTTAAAACCTATGCAATCGCTTCGTGGAACCGGATGTGAATGACTGAACAAGCAAGTTCCCGCTGAAGTTAGCAGTCGTGCGCGGCCTAGCTCCCACCACTCGTTTCCAGATTTGTGATCCTAGTGCTTCTTCTTCTTCTTTTTTGACGCCCAACTTCATCATTTTAGTTTGAGTCGACATCTTTCAAATGAAATGCAGAATCGGTTGGATATTCTTCCGCAAAACTCACTTTGCCCCCACTACCATGCCTGATGATGATGATGATGACGATGATGATGATGACGATGATGATGATGATGATGATATTTGGTATTTGGTCTATTCTAGTCACAGAGACTTATCTCTGTGAAATTTGGGATGCTCTCCCCTTGGAGAGCGCGTCGATGCAACCGCAGCACCAACCCTTTGGGTGGGGGGGGGGGGGGGGTGGGGGGGGGGGGGACACAGGGTGAGGAAGGTTCTGAAAATTTGGGCATAATTTATAATAATAAAAGCAGACCTGCCTACCCATACGATTTTTCCGTATTTTGTACACGATTTTGAGCCCCAGTACGGCAGTACGATAAATGGAAAATTAATACATCAAAAATTTGAACTTAATAATAATAATAATAATAATGGGAATTTATATAGCGCTCTTTCTCACATGAGCTCAGTGCGCTTTACATTGATAACAAGAACATTAAAGGCAAACAAATAATTAATCATTAGAAAGTAAAATAAGCACGATGCTTACACACAACGTTCTCTTACTTCCTTACTCACACACACACACACACACACACACACACACACGCACACTTACACACACATGCATGCGCACACGCACACTCGCACACAATTAATTATACAAGTAAAATAGTTACTTAAGGTCTTCTAAGTTTTTTGTCATTTTGCATGGCTGTTTAATGTTCTGTAATGTTCCGTTTTTGGGTCTCCTTGCAAAATACGGAATTTTAAGAAAAAGTACGGAATTTTATTTCGTGGAGTACCTAAAAAAGAAATTGGGGGTAGGCAGGTCTGTAAAAGCTAATGTCTGTTAACCCTTTCACCGCCAATGTCGCATTTTAGCACCACAATGATTTAACACCCATGTCACTAAAAGGCATCAAGTCAGGGTCTGTTATCCAAAGACCCTATTCTCTTAATTTTGGGAGGTAAGGATAGGCCTTACTTTAAATATGTCACAGAGGAATTCCCAATATTGCAGACAGATTTTTTTCTCCACCCAGGTAAGTTTGGTGGAATTTTTTTGCTGAACAATGGCTGGCGTTGAAAGGGTTAAGCTTTACTGGGTATAGAAAAAAAGAATCAGCAATATTGCTAATTCCTCTGTGACATGTGTATATATCATTAGGCCTGTCCTTAACCCTTTCACCGCCAATGTCACATTTTTGCACCACAATGATTTGACAGCCATGTCACTAAAAGGCATCAAGTCAGGGTCTGTTATCCAAAGACCCTATTCTCTTAATTTTGGGAGGTAAGGATAGGCCTTACTTTAAATATGTCACAGAGGAATCCCCAATATTAGAGATAGATTTTTTTTCTCTCCCAGGTAAGTTTATTTGATTTTTTTGCTGAAAAATGGCTGGCGGCGAAAGGGTTAACCTCCCCAAATTAAGAAAATAGGGTTTTTTACACGTTGGACTGTAGAGGGGAAGTATTGTTTTTATTTTGATCTTGATGGTTTTTTGCTCCTTCTGTTGCCTACTTTTTGCTCCTTTTGCTATATTTGATGTTTAATTGTTTGTCTGTGTTGTTGATAAAGGCGCATTCGCCGAAATATCCAGTAGTTTTGTTTTGTCTCTTGTGAATAAAATAACGTCACTTTGCACTTGTCGTGTAGTTGTTTGTTTGCTGTAAGAAAATAGGGGTTTTGGATAACAGGCCCTGATGTGATGCCTTTTTAGTGACATGGGTGTTAACCCTTTCACTGCCAGCCATTTGTCAGCAAAAAATGTCCATTAAGCTTTCCTGGGTAGTGACAAAAATCTGTCTGTAATATTGGGGAGTCCTCTGTGACATATTTAAAGTAAGGCCTATCCTTACCTCCCAGAATGAACAGAATAGGGTCTTTGGATAACAGACTCTGATTTGATGCCTTTTTAGTGACATGGGTGTTAAGCGCTGTAGAAGTTTCGTTAATGAATAAATAAATAAAGAAAGAAATAAGCTGTGGGGTCTTGCTGCAACGCTGCAGCTGACTGCAAACTTCATCCAGCAAACTGCACTGAGCGTCTTGCATGGCATGGAATAAAAAATGAAGGAAAATCCTACCTACGTCAAAAGTACGTAAATGGACAAAATACGACAATTCCTCTTTTTTTTATATATATATATATATATATATATATGTATATAAATGTTGAATAACCAGCATTTAATCAAATACCGTATTTTTCTGACTATAAGGCGATACTTTTTTTCCCAGACTGAGACCCCTGCGCCTTGTAATGTGACTACTAAAATAGTAAGAAAATATATATTACAGTGGTACCCCTCTAATAAGACCTTAAAAGTGTGGTGAAAAAAAAGTCTTATCTGAGGGGTGGTCTTATAGAGGACCAAGCATCTTTTCCGAGTCGCCATATCGATCACTGACTTGAAGAAGAACAGAGAGTAGAAGAACAGAGTGTACACGTAAATGCGAAGTCAACTTCCAAGTTGAAACTAGGTGATCGGTCATACTCCATAAGTTGGAACTCAGTGAATCAGAATGGTTTCACTTTACAAAAAAAAAGTTGAAAAGCAGCTCCTTTCCGCTATCAGACTGATAAATCGGCGTTAGTGTGTGCACTACACTCTCGCTGAATGCAAACAACTCACAAAATCCGTAAATGAAAGCAGCTGGCGCATTAGCGTTTGCCGTGATTTCGTATCTGCGGTGTATGCGGCGCCATTTTGTCAGCCGAGTTGTATGCGCGGTAAAAGTTCTGTGTGTGCAAACTGTGACTAAAAATGAACTGCCAGAGCGTTACTTTGTCATGTTTTGTGTTGTGTTGTGTCGTTGTGCATAATCCAGTATTTAGTAGGTCCGTTATGGCGAAGATTAGGTCTGTACTGTTATGTGTAGTTTGTGTGTGAGTGCAACATGGGCCATCGAAGTTGCCATCGGACCCGTTGCCATGACTTTCGATCACGAGTTCGTCCGCTTTTCATCGAGAGATCGATTTGCACGAACTTGACTGCAAAAAGATAAGATTGTGGTCACATCTCAACCCCTGAAATCGGGTCGTAAGTCGGAACTCAGGAAAAGTCGTATTTGCGGCATAGGATATATAGTGGAATGTGTTCGGGGGGAAAAAAATCAGTCGTATGTGAGGAGAAGTCTTATTAGAGGGGTACCTCTGTATAATAATAACAGAATCTGAATTTTGTGTAAAATTTGGGGGGTGTGCGCCCTTATAATCAGGTGCGCCTTGTAGTCCAAAAGAATACGGTATGTAAAGTGTGCTGGAAGAACATGAAGCGGGGGACACGTCTGGCACTCTGTGACATTTTATAGGTTTGATTCGCTTTATATTTTATTATTATCTTATTCGTTATTTTTAAATACAACCCCCAACCTATCCAGTAAAACAAACAAAAATAAAACCTCTGCATAAGAGTAGAAGAAGAAATTCCGCACAGCTGTTCCACCCCATACACAATCAAGCTGTTTAGTTAAAAGACTGAATTTAGAAATCTTAGATAAAAACTGCACCAAGCTTTTGCTTGTAAAAATATTTGGGCTGTGTGTTCTTCGTTGTATTTTTAATATATTTCTTCCATCAGATTTATGGTAAAAACTTATTTTGTTGAGCAGTATCATACAACATATTTAGTAGAAAATGTTCTTGAATAAAACACAATCATAAATAAAATTGCCCATGAGTGAACATCTAGCAATGTCCACTGAATATAAGTAATTTTGTCACATACTACAACATATTCGTGATTGTAATTTATGAAAAGCATCTTATGGTAAACTAAAGTTGGCTTGAAACAACTTCTGAAAATATAGATAAACTAAATGTTCCTCCCGAAACAGCTGTGTCCGCTTAACGTCATCCGGTCTGGAACAGACATATGGGACATTAGTAGATATAAAGATGGTGGGAACGATCCTGGAGGCAGTGCAACACCGGAAAGTCCCGAATTTGTAATAATACAGATGATTGATAATCTCTCTGCACGAGAGTGCGCAGTAGCGTACATGTCCTTGTACAACCTTCAAACACTAGGCGAGTTTGCTTTCATTACATAAAAATTATTTTTAACTCACTCGGGACTGGCCGAATTATTTCCCCTTGTTCTGTGGGGACTGGGCATTTGACTAGGTTCGTAAAATAATCACCAAAACCAAGTTATGAAGAGTTAGGCATCAATATTTTCAGAAAAGATTAGCAACACCATGCACTAAACGATCGTAAAATATCAGATTCCTTACCTTCGTCGTTTGTCTCCTATTGACGAAAACAGCTAACACATAGAAAGATGGAAGATTTCATATTCCAATCTTTGGCCCCCCTCTACAACCTAAGCTGAATGTAAAGTCTGCAATGATTGGTTGATTTCTAGAGAGGCAAGGTCAAAGCAAACTGAAAATAGGTTATGACTTCCCACCGGAAAGCTGGTTACACGCCAGAAATCAAAACCTCTTAAAAACTCTTATGAGCCGGATCCGGGCCATTCGTCCTAAACGGTTGTGCGAGCCATGAGCCGGATCCGGCTCATTTGCCCCGTGTGAGTTAAAAGAATGCTTAACGGTACGGTTCTGAAAATTTGTGGCGTTATTTATAATAATAAAAGCTAATGTCTGTTAACCCTTTCACCGCCAATGTTTTATGCATCTTTGTTATACTCGTGTGACTTTGCTTAAGTCACAATGTGCTTAATAATAATATATTCATGCATGCTGAATGTCAGTCAATGTCTCTGTTATTCCGGCACCTGAACGACATTTCTCCTTGAGAGATAATAAAGTGAGTTTGATTTTGATTTTGAGTTGAACTTCCTCAGGGCGAATGGTCCAGATCCTGCTCATGGTCTGCACATCTGGGTCGAGTTTCTCTAGATAACGGTCGCCGCGCGAATAACGCTTATGCCAAGCGCCGCCTAAGAAACACTTTAGAAAACGCTTGCGAACGAATATTACAAGCTCTTGTCTGATTGGTCAAAAAATTTTTTTATTTTAAACAAACTTTAATGGACCAGTCAACAACAAGAAACGTATTCACCCCCTACTAGTTCCGGATAGTTCGCCGCTTGCTCGGTGTTTGGCAAGAACAAAACGACACGTGATCTATTGGCAAACGAAGGGTGTTTCTTAGACCGTTTTTTGCAGATTTGAGCGAGTGCGACGTAACGCTAGCCCTTGTGAAACAGCCCCCCAGTTTAGGACTCTCTTGATTCAAGAGTTTTTTATTTCTGGTGTGTAGCCAGCTTTCAAGAGCCTCATACATCGTAATCTCGTTTTAGTATGCATTCTTGGACCTTTCGTCTCTCCAAACCAACCCATCATTGCAGATTTTATTTTCAGTTTTGGCTGTAGGGGTGGGGTTGGGGGTTGGGTGGGGGGTGTCAAAGATTTGAATGTGAAATTTTCTTCTTTCTATGTCAAACTTGTCTCTCTCCCTCTCTCTCTCTCTCTCTCTCTCTCTCTCTCTCTCTCTCTCTCTCTCTCTCTCTCTCTCTCTCTCTCTCTCTCTCTCTCTCCCTCTCTCTCTCTCTCTCTTCTCTCTCTCACTCTCTTTCTCTCTCTCACTCTTTCTCTCTCTCTCTCTCTCTCTCTCTCTCTCTCTCACTCTTTCTCTCTCTCTCTCTCTCTCTCTCTCTCTCACTCTCTCTCTCTCTCTCTCTCTCTCTCTCTCTCTCTCTCTCTCTCTCTCTCTCTCTCTCACATACACACATACAATTGCACACAGACACAGACGCACACACTTGAACCAGCTGTTGCGGGCTTCACCCTCGTTTTTGTTTTTGTTTTTGTTTTGTTTTTAATTATTATTCTCTCTCTCTCACCCAGAGGTTGAAACTGACCCTCCAAGCCCAGCAACACTCAGACACCACCCCCACCACCCCCGTCACCCCCACCATCATCAGCCCCCTCTCCACCTCCAACACCACCACCTCCTCCTCCTCCTCCTCCTCCCTCTCTCCCTCCCCCTCCTCCGCCGCTTCCATGGCAGCGGGGCGGTCTCCCTCTGGGGGGGAAGGGGGGCTACTCCTGCTGAGTCAGCTCTCTACCCCCATCTCCACCTCCACCCAGCTCCTGCTGAGCTCCCCTTCCAGCCAGTTCAGCTTGGCCGACTTGGAGCCCGTGTGGTGAGTGATGCCCCCCCCTCCCCCCCCCCCCCCCCCCCCCCCCCCCCCCCCCCCCCCCCCCCGGTTGATGGTTCAGACCTGTTTACCCATAAGATTTCACCATATTTTCTACACAGTTCTGACCAAAATATCTAAATATATAAGCGGCGTGTGTGGGGGTTTTTTTTCCGGGATGCAACCATATTTAGCGTGGAGCCTGTGTGGTGAGTTTCCTGTTTTTGAATTTTACCAGAATAGGATGTTCCTTTTTTTTTTTTAAGTCAAACAAGATCTTTGTGTGTCTACTGTATATTTTTCGAACACTTTGAGATAAGCATTTGTATAAATTGTGGAAAAAGCAAACTAAAACACCTTCATAAATCGATTTTTGCTTCAGCTGCAGGGGGGCATTGCCCCATGACCCCAACCTTTCATTTTTGTTCGTTTTGTGTAGATGCACCCAAGATCTTGTCATCGGGAACCACGGTCATATAAAACAGACATCAGAACGGCCCGCGGATCCGCGGATTTTCGCGGTTTTGGTAGCCACTGGCCACGGTTTTGGCACTGCCGTCCGTGGTTTGTACTTCATGAGGCAGCGCGATCTTATTCTCAAATGGTATTCTTAAACGGTTTGTTTTCATACTGCGCCTTCGGAAACGAGAAATCGCGGCCATGTTTGTTTTTTCTTCCGAGTTTAGGGCTCTCTAGACTCTTTCTTTCACAGTTTCAGAGTTTGTTTTGAGGACAGTGATTGTGATTTGGGTTTTAAATGAGTCAATTTAGGGGATATGATCACGGGAGACTAAGATGATGTGAGAACTTTGAACTTTTCCGCGAGAAATCGGGTAGCGAGTGATCGCAATGATGTCGACTACGGACTAGAGTTTTGTGGGGTCCGACTCGATGTCGACTCCGAGTCATGGCGAGTGTTGTTCGTCCGCGAATTGGACTCTGGAGTATTCTGATGCCTGGTAAAATCGAACGTTTCTGCCAAAATGGATGGCAGATTAAAAACATGATGATAGACATGCAATTCTGACACCACCCCCACCCATCCTGTACACACAGACACACATAGGGAAATTGTTTTTAATGCGGTCACCACTTCGGGATTTGGAAGATGCAGAGAGCATTGAAACGTGTCATTTCAGGATTGAGAGAATGTTTTACAGTGGAACCTCCCTTATAAGACCTTCAAAAATCATCCATAATGAGGTCTTATAAGGAGGGGTCTTATAAGGGAGGGTCTTATAAGGGAGGGGTCTTATAAGGGAGGTGATTTTAATACTTACAAAGAAGGGTAATGTCTCAGAGAAGTAGGTCATATGTGGGAGGGAGTCTTATAGTGGGAGGTCTTATAAGGGAGGTTCCACTGTACTTTCAGTTTCACCCATGTTATAATATGATGCGAATTATTGTCCGTACAATATGGTGACTGAATGTGCGTGTCACATTATGTAGTAGCGGTGGTAAATAGCGTCTTTTGTTCTTTTTGTTGTTGTTGCAGCAAACGGCCGAAGAACGGTTCTATCGATACGGAAGATCCGATGGAGAGAAGGGAGAAGTTCTTGGAGAGAAACAGGTCAGTAGACGGGGCCAGAAATGTCTGTCTATCTGTCTGTCTGTCTGTCTGTCTATCTGTCTGTCTATCTGTCTGAGAGAGAGAGAGAGAGAGAGACTTTAAACTTCATCACATTGAAAAAAGAGCTAAGCTCTGAAACGTCTGTGGTATCTTCAATAAAGGACCTATGCCGAACCTACAGCTTTTGTGTTTGAACTCGAAGCTCGAAATGTGGGAGGTGTGTGTGTGTGTGTGCATGCGTGTATGTGTGTGTGTGTGTGTGCGAGCACACACAGAGTGAAAGAGACAGGCAGAGAGAGATTGAAAGTGAGAAAGAGGGGGGCGCGATGGAGAGAGAGAGAGATAGACAGACAGAGAGTGAATCAGTGTTTGTATATATATTTTCTTTTTTAAATTCCTCATGAATTAAGATTAAAATTATAGCCCCCGTCGACAGCTGAGGCCATGTCAGGGCTGTCACTGCGGTAAATCATGCCACATAATTCCTCACGGATATCTGTGACACAAAGCGATACATTTTTTGTCCGTAATGACCTACCTCATGAATATTCATGCCACAGGGCAGCGGCAGCGCGCTGCAGACACAAGCGGAAGCAGTGGATCGTGAATCTAGAGAAAAAGGCCGATGAACTGCAACACACCAACAGCAAACTGCAGGTGATGACCATGATGATGATGATTGTGATGATGATGATTATGATGATGGGTGATGATGATTATGGTGATGATGACGATGATGTTGATTATGATAATGATGGTGATGATGATTATGTTGATTATGATGATGATGATGACGATGATGATGATGACGATGGTGTTGATTATGATAATGATGGTGGTGGTGGTGATGATGATGATGGCGATGATGTTGATTATGATGGTGGTGGTGGTGATGATGATGATGACAATGATGGTGATTATGATGAAGATGATGGTGATGATTACGATGGAGAAAAAGGCAGAGGAACTCCAGGTGATGACGATGATGATGATTGTCATGATGATGATGATAGTGATGATGATGATGATGACGATAATGTTGATTATGATGATGATGGTGATGATGAATGATGATGATAACGATGATTGATGATGTCGAAAATTATGGTGATGATGATGATGGTGATGATGATGATGACGGATGATTATGATGATGGTGATTTTTTTTCTGATTTTTTTTTTAAAGAGAAAAAAGTGTGTATAGTTCAGTTGATGATTGATGATGACAACAACAGCTTCAATGATAGCGCTGATGATGGTGGCGATAACCTTTTTTTCTTTTCTTTTTTACAGGGTGAAGTAGGCTTACTGAAGGGAGAGGTGGCTCAGCTAAAAACCCTCCTGATGGCCCATCAGAACTGTCCTATATCCATGCCTCAACTCTCCTCAGAGAGCGAGCTAGCCCTGAAAGCCAGTGAGTCTGTTTGTTTGTTTGACGTTGTTGTTGTTGTTGCTGTTGTTGTTGTTGTTGTACCCTGGCTTAAAGACTCCAGGGATCGGCCCATCAGAACTGTCCTATATCCATGCCTCAACTCTCCTCAGAGAGCGAGCTAGCCCTGAAAGCCAGTGAGTCTGTTTGTTTGTTTGACGTTGTTGTTGTTGTTGCTGTTGTTGTTGTTGTTGTTGTACCCTGGCTTAAAGACTCCAGGGATCGGCCCATCAGAACTGTCCTATATACATGCCTCAACTCTCCTCAGAGAGCGAGCTAGCCCTGAAAGCCAGTGAGTCTGTTTGTTTGTTTGACGTTGTTGTTGCTGTGAGTCTGTTGTTGTTTGAATGTTGTTGTTGTTGTTGCTGTTGCTGTTGTTGTTGTTTTTGCACCCTGGCTTAAAGACTCCAGGGATCGGCCCATCAGAACTGTCCTATATCCATGCCTCAACTCGCCTCAGAGAGCGAGCTAGCCCTGAAAGCCAGTGAGTCTGTGCCTCTGCTTGTTTGTCGTTGTTGTTGTACCCTGGCTTAAAGACTCCAGGGATCGGCCCATCAGAGTCTGTGCTTCTGTTTGTTTGTTGTTGTTGTTGTTGTTGTTGTACCCTGGCTTAAAGACTCCAGGGATCGTCCCACCAGAACTGTCCTATATCCATGCCTCAACTCTCCTCAGAGAGCGAGCTAGCCCTGAAAGCCAGTGAGTTTGTGCTTCTGTTTGATTGTTTGAATCTTTGTCAGGTTTCTTTATTTTTATATACCCCATTTTCCATGTGGGGGGGATACCCATTGGAGGGGGTCTTTTGTACAAATAGTTCCCCCACCTTCTGGAAGTTCTGTGCTTATAGCTTCCTCTAATATGTCACACTCTTTGACACTGCCTTTTCCCTTACTGTATTCTACTATTTGTAGAGTGGCACAGTGGTAACGCGTTCGCTTCGTGTCAAGTAAACCCGAGTTCGAACCTGGGTACAGGGGATTTTTCCTCTCACTTTGCACTAGGCCTTACGGTCTGAACGTGGAGTCTTTCGGATGAGACGATAAACCGAGGTCCCACGTGCCCATGCACTTAGCACACGTTAAACCCAGTGGCAACGAAAAAGTTGTCATTTGGTCAAAATTTCCCCACCCACCCCACCCCCCCTTCCTTCCTCATCAGTCACACACAAAATCGCATGCAAAAAAAAAAAAAAAAAATGGGTGGCGCGCCTCTGGCTGCGACGCGCTCTCCAGGTAGGAGCAACCCGAATTTCACAGGGATGCCTCTGTGACAATAAAGTACCTAATACCTAAGAATAAAATAATTTTCCTACCTTTACCGTATGTCCCATTCTCCTGCCTTTTTTTTTTCTCTCCATAAAGTTTTCCAGATGATTTTTCTCCTTTGAGCTTCTACAAAAATCGGAATGTGTCAGCTGAATGCAGCGGGGAGACCAGTGAAAACTGAAAAAACGGACACATATCATCGCTGTCCGACGTTAGCCGTGTACCTACACAATCAGTGATTTTACTGGAGCATCGAAAAACATGTTGTCTGCTACAATGCCAATTCCCATTTGATATACGCTTAACTCTTCTTCTTTACCGATGACTAAACATGTGACACAATAAAAGTTGCATTAACACCCAAAAGTTTTGTGATAATTCAGCTACACGGTTAGTGCAATGTTGTCACAATGGGAGATACGACAGCTGCCCGCAGTTACACGCTTAGCGTGACAGTTACACGCTTATCGCGTCAAAACCAGCGACAACCAGCCACATGCACGATGATTTCCGCGGTATCATGTGACAAATTTGAGCATTTTCCTTGGTCGCAGACACCAGATATTTATAGAAGACCTGTGTGAGGTCACTGGAAGGGGTTTCAGTGAAAAATCTATTTTTGTCAAATTTTGTAGATACACGGTTGGCGTCGGACAGCGACGATATGTACCTCACCCATTATGGCCATAGGGGCTGAGAATGCAGAAGAAGAAGAATACACTCAGTTCTTCTTCTTCTTCGTTCGCTCAGACAGTTTCCTGTCATATGAGCGTAGATGCGTCATGCTGCCGTTATGCGCCTAACTAAGAAATAGTTAGCATGTCCGACTTCGGCTGGCGCTCAGTTCTACAATGAAGGCTCCCAATTTTACTGTGATTTTGCTTGTTTTTTTAATAAAAATAAAAAACAAGGTCACGACGGCAAAATGGTTTGCGCGGATCTCTTCCTATTAAGGTGGCACACCTCCACACAAAATTTGACGTGATTCGGTCAAGCGGTTCGGGAGATATCCTTGGGACAGACAGAGAAAAAAAAAGAGAAAAAAAATACAAACCAGCCCATCGCAAAGTCCGATCACCTTCGGTGACGGACACAAAAAAAATGAAGTTCAGCGAGAAAATGATGCTTTCAGAAGCAAAGGGGGTGCAACTACTAAGATCTAGAAGGTGGTTTGATCAAAGAAACCACAAACACCACTAACTGTGTCAAATAAAAGTAAAAGATTGTGCTGGTTTACTTTTTGTCCCAATGGGGGACAGACAGTGTATGAGCATGGTACATAGAGAGATCTCTTTCGAATTTATGGAATTCTCGTCAGTATGTATATCTGCTAACAAACACTATCTTGTGGATCAACCCCAACAGGAAGACATTTCTGATAAAAGAATGATGTCTTCTCTGTACTAGGCCGAAAAGTCCACAATTTAAGCAAACCAGCACAAGGTGAAAAGAAAAATGAAGAACATTTTGGGTAAAATAGATAAGTTATTAAAATGCGGAAATAGCTAGAAGGTGGTAAGCTAAGTTGCAGAGCTGTCTACTCTACTCTTTTACTCTACTCTTTTTTAGTAGTACAGTGAAACCCGTTTAGTACGAATTCCAGGGGAGAGGGCCAATTTACTCGTTGTAAGCATTGCAGGTATCGATTTTGGCAACCCTGACGAACCTATCAATCGGTCCTCACATCTACTGTGATGTGCGTGTTGGTAAAGTGTGAAAAAGACAGAAAAACGGAAACAACACACTTACCCAACAAAGCATGGTTGTAAGCCCTGTATCCATAGGGTTTTTAATGCCGATTACATACACTTTAAAACAGTTTATTAACATCAAAAACATAAAATCCACACATGCGCTTTAAGAGAAAGTTAAAATTTCCCGGAAGTCACAAGATCAGTGCGCAAAGAGTGAGTCCAGTGTCGTCTGCTTGCGCTGCAGACACCCAAGTTGTTATATCGGCCAATCAGAATGCCGCTTACATATCGAGGGGTCAGTCAAGATGACGATGCTGTTGTCAGTGTGTTCTCGTTCTAGCCAGGTAGTTGTGCAAGAAAGCTTGACTTTGGGATGGCGGTGTGGTTGTAAGTGCGTTCTCGTTCTAACCGCGTAGTTTTTGCATAAAAGCTTGACTTTGGGAGTCAATAAATTGTACGTTATATGCAAGTTGCTCGTTGTATGCAGAATTATTTAACAAGGAAAAAGAAGGCTTGTGGTCGGGAATTTTGAAACCACTCGTTAAACATGGGCTCTCGTTTAAACCGTACTCGTACTAAATGGGTTTCCCTGTATTCTACTCAATTTGGATAGATCTACTACTCTTCAAAATTGAAAATAATGCTAGATTCTACTCATTTTCAGTGAATACTGTTTGATGGTTTCACTCATTCAAGTCGTTCCGGCTCTCTATGTCCGGAATTAATAGATAGCTGTCAATTTGATGCATTTGCTTCAAGGGAAGTGAATCTGTGTGCACGCCATACCTTGGTCACTTCTAAACTTGCTTCGCTCCCTTAGACCACAATTTTGCCTCTGACTTTGCTTTTGTAGTGGTTTGTTGTGAGGCAACCAATTGGTGTGGAGAGTTTTTCTATATAAAGTAGTCTATATATTAAAAAAAAGTCTGATCTACCACTTCCCTATGTCTAAACCTGAAGTAAAAACCCGTAATCTTCTTTCATTTCTCCTTTTGTTCATGTATGTTTTGTTTGTGTGCACGGCTGGAGTGATTTTTTTAATAATTCAAAATCGTTGCGATGCGAATGAGTTAATGAATAAAACTACACATTTTGCACCAAAACTACTCATTTCAGCTATCCAGAAGTTGAGCTAAGCGATCTGGGTCAACTGTGTTGTTTTAGCTGTAGGTTGATGGTCTGACATCTGAAATGAGCATTAGGTAATAGGTTGAGCTACACAGCAACAATTTGAACAGATTGACACGAGATGCCACAACCCTTTGTGAATGTCAGGGATCAGTGTGTATATGTGTGGGTGTGGGTGTGTGTATGTGTGTGTGTCTGTGTGTGTGTGTGTGTGTGTGTGTGTGTGTGTGCGTGTGCGTGCGTGTCAGATATTTACATACATACGTTCATGCATGCCTGTGTTTGTGTGTGTATGTGTGTGTGTGTGTGTGTGTGTGTGTGTGTGTGTGTGTCAGATATTTACATACATACATTCATGCATGCCTGTGTTTGTGTGTGTATGTGTGTGTGTGTGTGTGTGTGTCAGATATTTACATACATACGTTCATGCATGCCTGTGTTTGTGTGTGTGTGTGTGTGTGTGTGTGTGTGTGTGTGTGTGTGTGTGTGTGTCAGATATTTACATACATACATTCATGCATGCCTGTGTTTGTGTGTGTGTGTGTGTGTGTGTGTGTGTGTGTGTGTCAGATATTTACATACATACGTTCATGCATGCCTGTGTTTGTGTGTGTGTGTGTGTGTGTGTGTGTGTGTGTGTGTGTGTGTGTGTGTGTCAGATATTTACATACATACATTCATGCATGCCTGTGTTTGTGTGTGTATGTGTGTGTGTGTGTGTGTGTGTCAGATATTTACATACATACGTTCATGCATGCCTGTGTTTGTGTGTGTATGTGTGTGTGTGTGTGTGTGTGTGTGTGCGTGTGTGTCAGATATTTACATACATACATTCATGCATGCCTGTGTTTATGTGCGTGTGTGTTATTGCTTGCGTGTATATCCCGAGTTTGTCTCTTGTGCGCATGCGTGTATTTTGCGCATGTACATACGTGTGTGTGTGTGTGTGTGTGTGTGCAGTCTCCATGGTGGAACCCTCCTCCAACGTTTCATTGGAGTTCATGGGTCACATGACCACCGCCTCCACCCCCATCACGCCCGGTAACGCCCCAGAGGTCATAGGCTCCAGCGGCCCCTCGACCTACGCCCTCAGCCCCTCGACCTACGCCCTCAGCCCCTCAACCTACGCCCTCAGCCCCTCGACCTGAAAGAGCCCGGGAGGATAACGATTCGGGAACAATCTGAAAACGCCTTTCTGTGCTAGTTCATAGCTAGAGAACGAAAGAGCTAAAAAGGGATAGAGGAAACTTGTGCAAAAAATACTACCTTTACTTGTGGCGGTGCCATAGCCGATGAGGTTTAACCGAGGCGTGGTCACCGCTACAGCTATCTGTATGAATTTTAAAAAATCGGGACTTTACTGGTTTCATACTGCCTCCGGGCATTGCCTCCAGTATTGTTCCCACCATATTTGTATTTACAAATGTCCCATATGTGTCTGATTCGGACCAAGAGGACGTAAAGCACCATTTTCGCTTCCGAAACTTGTGCTGGCAACTTTCTTGTTCGAAATGGTGGAGCAAGATCAGCAAGATTGGAAAGATTTTCATAAGCGAAATTATGCGTTTGTTCATGGGAATGTGATATATTATAAAAAAAAGGTGTAACGAATTAAATTTGTTCCCGGTAGCAATTTTCCGTTAAAAATTTAAAAAAAGATGAAAAGGAGTGATTGGGAAAAAAACTTTTCTTAATGCATCGTGTGTTGGTTCGTAGTTAGTAAGCGAGAAAAAGTTATGCGAAAGTTTATGGTTAGAGAGAGAAAAGCGAAAGGAACGTTGTACTGGCAACTTGTTCAACTTCAAGGTGATTGGAAAGTTCAGGTTGGAGAGCGTTCAGTGACATTTTACCCTCCATGCTTGAAAATGACATGGAGTGATTCGGGAACGACTCGGGAATAGGTTTTGTGTGTGGGTTGTTCATGGTTAGCGCGAAAAAATGATAGAAACGAAAATATAATGGTGGATTGGAACGTGTTTGTTGCCCTCAGGACTTCGACTTGAAAACGACAGGGAGGGATTCTGGAACGATTCAGGAATAGGTTTTGTGCGTGGTTGTTCATGGTCAGCGAGCAAAAAATGATAATTAAAATATAATGGTGGATTGGAAAATGTTTGTTGCCCTCAGGCCTTTGACTTGTAAACGACAGGGAGGGATTTGGGAACGACTCGGGAATAGGTTTTGTGCGTGGTTGTTCATGGTCAGCGAGCAAAAATGATGGAAACGAAAATATAATGGTGGATTGGAAAATGTAATGGTGGATTGGAAAATGTTTGTTGCCCTCAGGCCTTCAACTTGAAAATGACAGGGAGGGATTCTGGAACGATTCGGGAATAGTTTTGTTGTTGTTGTGTATGTATGTGTTGGTTTATAGCTAGAGAGAATGAGAGAGAAAAGTGATTGAAAAGTTCCTGTAGCGACTTGTTGATGAGAGGAGAGGTAACATTGGAGAACAGTTCAACCGCCCAAGAAATTGTGACGAGTGGCGTGATGGTTCACAGTATGTGAAAGGGTTACCACTGCAGACCTGCCTACTGCTACGATTTGGCCGTAGCAGCTACGAAAAATAAGGCTTTGCTACGGAGCTACGGCAACCTTAACGTTGCTACGGGAAAAAACAGATTGCCGCCGCATTTTATTTTTGCTTTAAGTATATAATGCCGTTCCCGGTTTTCTCTGTTTCTAAGAGCAGACGCCATGTCACGCGCGATAACCTAGTCACTTCCGTTTTTATCAAAGTGACTGCGCATGCATTCTTATTACTTTTCTCTGAAAAAAAATGGCGGACTCCAGCAGCAGTAGCGATTCGGGAGATGTTTCAAACGAAGAAAAACGAACCCAAACCAGAAAACGAAAATCGTCTGGCGCACCATCTTGTTCTAATAAAAAACGGGCTTTAACGCGAGCGTGGCAAGATTTTGTGCGTGCGTTCGCACACGGGACCTCTGTTTTAGGTCTCATCCGAAAGGACCAGGAAATAGGAGTAAAGTATCTTTCCCAAGGATACAACACCGTGACCAGCTGGGTTCGAACCAGCGCACTCCCAAACCCGTTGGATTACGAGCGGCGACTCTCACCGACCGGCCACGGCGCCTCCAGTTGAATGGAGAGGTATGCCTGAACTTAGTTAACACGAAGTGAGTCTATAGTATGATAGTTGTTCGATTGTGTGTGTGTGTGTGTGTGTTGCGTCCGTGGTCTAATCTCCAAACTTTAACGTTGGCATTTTCTCGGGAAATAGAAGGCATACATTGTTCAAACTTTGCACACATATAGATGTCTATGCAATCTTTCAAACAATAATAATTTGAGTAATTAAATACTTAAAACAGCAATGTAAACAGGTAACAAACAGATAACATTTTAGATTAGTGGGTTAGAGAGTATTCAACAGGCAACATGAGTTAAGAAACTCATCAACACTGAAAGCCTCGATAGCTCATTGGTAGAGTGTCTGTCTGTCATGCCAATGGTTCCAGGTCCGATTCTCGGCACGGGCATATTTTTTTTTATATTTTTTTTTAGTTGTATTCATTAACGATAGTTTCATTTGTACTTTGACATTTTATTGGCAAACTTGTACTTTAGACACCCCCCCCCCCCCCCCCCCCCCCCCCCCCTCAATCTTTGTTTGTTGTTGTCCCACATGTTCCTGCTCGAGTGAGCCTTGAAGGCTTTGCCTCTTGTTTGCTTTTTTGTTATTAAGCAGTAAATGAAACGCTCAAGGAATATATAGAAGTGGGGGAAAAAAGGCCAAGTATTTTTTTGATTAGTGTTCATGTTTTTGATGATGATGATGAAGGTTGTTACGGTTAATAGCCTAAAAATCAGTGTCCGTTTTCTTAGCTAAAATGTTGAACAGTATATAATCATATAACTGCATGTATATATAGACGTGTCATTTATGTGTTCAAACTGTCTGTGATAACCAAAAGAGAGAGAGAGAGACTTTAGCGTGCACATTTTGCTAAGATAAGAACAGCATGTGTTTTGGTGTAAATACTGTCATTTTTGTATTTGCCACGGGGCGCTAGCTGTGGGTGGATGCCTCGTGCCTCCGTACGGGGAGCTGGACGACCCCCGCACCCTCCACGAGTCTCTCCCCGTGGGGATACCCGGGGGGGGGGGGGGGGGGGTCTTTCGTAAAAACAGTTCCCCTACCTTCTGGAAGTTCTGTGCTTGTAACTTCCTCTAATCTGCCACTCTCTTTGACTCTGCCTTTTCCCTTTTGCTTTCTATCATCTACTATCTGTCTGACTTTTTGGCCCATTCTCCTGCCTTTTTTTAAAAAAAAAACAATCTTCCAAATAATGTTTCTCCTTTGATCTCCTCCGAAATCGGAATGTGTCGGCTGTACGCAGCGGGGAGACCAGTGAAAACTGAAATCCGGACACATACGTACCTTACCCATTATGGCCATATGGCCTGGGAACACAGAAGAAGAAGTATTTGCCAGTAGTATCATTCTTGTTTATTCCTTTTGTTATGTTGCTGTCTGGCTTTCACCCGAGGTGAATGATAGTACCTTTGTGTCATACAGGGATTATTCTTAGCATCGGTCATCAGTCATTGACTGATAACATTTTGAAATGACCTGTTGTTTTTGCAGGCAAGAGGTCATATGACTTATTGGTTTTTTTATACCTCGTGTCTTTTAGTAACTTTAAGGATTTTGATGTGTGCTGCAACTGCAAGTGATCAGATTGACTTAGGACTTATCAAATCGAGATCGGGCTTATACCCCATCAAATTTTATATTGTTTTAAAGGAAAATCTTTCAACGACACAGTTATGCTATTTTTAGCTCATTTGAGATAGATCATAGAGTAAGTAGGTTTCCAATGTGTTTTTCCAACACAACCCGTTTACGGATTGGCTGAAATGGCTGCCGGCGGAGTTCCCACGAAGCTGAGATTTTTGTTCAGTGGGTTTCTTTGACAAACAAATTCACTCGCTCACACTTTCATACCAAAAATAAAAACACTTGAGGGATAAAGTTTAAAACTGAGTGTTTATTCAGAGCAAAAAAATATGGTTGTAGATTCAGTATTAAGAGAGTGCTTCCAGGGTGAAGTTGCCTCATTTTTAGCCACAACTTCACTTTCCACCACTTTCTGCAGAGGGGAGCCGCCACCTACTTAGGTGAAACAATAGAAGTCCTGTTAAAAATAATAACTGCCCTATTATTACTTTGCATTGCATAGTACTGTACAGTGGAATCCGTTTAATTGGCCATCGGATAATCGGCCAAAGCCGCTTAATCGGCCAATTTCCTCTGGAACGGAATTTTTTCTTCTTAAGCATGTGTTATTTTGTTCGTTTTTAGGGTCAAAGCTGAAATCTTCAATTTCGCTTTATTGGCCACTTTTTCTCTCTAATATTTCGTCTTTACCCCCCAACAACAGAGGCAGACAAACTGACAACACGCTTTTGACGTTTACATGGTTGAGTGTGAAGTTGGATGGTGAGCTGTTGTCAATTGAAAGACCCTGCATGGCGTTAAAATCACTCAAGAAAACAAAATCATTGTCTTTTACTCGTGCTTCAAGTTGTAGGATTAATAAACACACACACGCACACGCACACACACACACACATCACAAAAAGGGAAAGAATTTGAATTTGAACTGCAACATTTAATTTTGACGTCATTGCTTTTGACTTGCATAATTGCGTCATACAGTCTGATGTTCGTTTTATCGGCAGATTCGCTTTATCGGCCATATTTTTCCTGGTCCCAAAACTGGCCAATTAAGCGGAGTCCACTGTAATTATAATAAAATGAATCAAAAGAAGCAAACAAACAAAACTTTTCTCATGTCATTCTCTGAACATGCAGTCTGTGAAACTATGTGATTGACTGCAACAGTGTCCTCGAAAACAGTTTTCGTTGCGCTCAAATTGTATTTCCTTCTTCTTTGTTTTACATTATGACTTATCGTTTTATGAACATGACCTATTATTATATTTTCTTTGAACTGGTCAAATGACCTGTGATGTCCTGTGATAAGATTGATCCTTGTGTCATAGGTGACCCGGCACCACGAAAGGGACATTAAGTGTCAAAGTGACAATTCTGGGAAAATTATACGTTTGAAAACTTCAGACCCTTCTCTTTCTACTGATACAAGAACCGTTCTTGTATCTTTTTCATTTCCAGAGTTACGAGCGTTTAAAGTTAGTAGGGTGAGCATCAGCCATTTTGAGAAAACAGTCTAAAATCCAGCCTAGCTGAAGAAAATGCATTAACCTACTCGCTTTAAAGCGCTTATACGACCATTTAGAGACCATATTAAAGATTTGTCTTTACCAATATGAAAGATGAGATGCTAGAGAACACGAGAATACCCATAACTCAATATTGACCCCAAAAATCACATTTTTGACTTTAATACAAGCCTGTTGTGAGAAACTAGCCCAGCGACTTAATGTCCCTTTCGTGGTGCTGGGTCACATTTTCGGTTCGTATTGTTGTTAGAGGTTGATGCTTAAGTTGTTTTTAGTGTTAATACAGTGTTCCCATTTGTTGTCAACACAACAATATTCGTCTATTTTTTTAATGTATGAAATTGAAAAGACATTATGGTTGTCATTGTTTGCCCTCTGACGAGCAAGTCTATGTAATGAACATTTTGCAGGGATGTGAGAGTTACGCGTAAGTGCGCTTTTTCTATTCGACTGCCTAATTTTAACCCTTTCGCTGCCAACCATTTATCAGCAAGAAAATGCCATTAAACTTAACTGGGTAGAGATTGAAATGTACCTGCAATATTGGGAATTCCTTTATAGCATGTGTAACATCAGGCCTATCCATATCACTCAAAATTAAGAAAATACTGTCTTCGGATAACAGGCCCTGATTTGATGATTTTTACTGACATGGGTGTTAATCCATTGTGGTGCATAAATGTGGCATTGGCGGTGAAAGGGTTATGAAAGGAACAAAACGTACAGAGAGGAGAAAAGATCGCGCAGATTATTGAATTTGGTGGTAGACTTTCTTCTTATGCGCACGGTGAAGGCGAAAGAAGATTGCAGCGTGAATGTTTCATTTCCAATCTTGACATATTATACTTCACATTATAGATTGAAGAAAGAGGAGGAGATCGACAAAGGATGGCCACACAAATTTGACAGGGCTTGACTGGATGAAACTGTATCGGACTGTAAGGTCCGTGAAGACCAGCCGCAAATTTGATGTCGCAGACAAAAGTTTTGTTTGAGTACTTTGACGATGCCATCGGCTACGCTTTTTTTGTTTTGGGCACTCTCACATCCCTGATTTTGGCGTGGGTGGGTGAGAGAGAGTGTGTGCGGTCACCGTCTCATTATTAAGAAACTTTAACATAGCAATTTTCTCAGTAAAACTACAAACAATAGCACGACCAAATTTGTGCACAATGTTCAAAATCACATTAATATATGCAGTGACTGCTTTTATTTAACCCTCTTGCATTCACATTTGTTACAGAAAAAACTTCTTCTAGTGTTCACATTTTTTTCACACATTTTCAGGAAAGTCTGTCTTTTGAAGCACACAGAGCGCCATACAGTTACTATCACATCACTGCAAGTGAGAAGCTTCTTCATAGTGTGTGTAGAACAAGCCAGAACTTTGTGCGTGATAAAAATGCTATCAGACAGGGTCTCAGTGTGTGGGCAAGACAAGGGCGCTTTAGGGCGCTTTGAATGCACAGAGGCAACTTCCGGCTGGGCGGTTTGGGGCGGAATAAATGCAAGAGGGTTAAAGTCACTGGAACAAGTTAGTTGGAAATCAGTTATTATTTGGGTTTCAGGGATTTAAAAACTCTTACAAAATATTTTCTCCAGCCGAAGACGGACATGCTGGGCCTAACTTTTTTTTTTTTAGTTAGGCGCATAATGGCAGCATGACGCATCTGCGCTCATAATATGACAGGAAACTGTCTGAGCGATCGGAGAAGAAGAAGAGTCAGAGACACAACATCCGGTGTTAATGTTGACATACAGATTCTGTATGTCAACATTAACACCGGACAGTGGACACGTGACGTTCATATTTTACTTGTTTTGGGGCCATGTGGCCTTGGGGGAAACATACACCGAAGAAGAAAGCCTTTGAAAACTTATGTTGTTTTTTAGTTTTTGTATGTGCTAGGTTTTTTGTTTGGTTTTTAATAATTCAAATTTTGTTGAAGATCAAAACCAATAAAGCAGCTGTGATGGTATAGCCCTCAATGTTTGTTTGATTTGTGATGATGTTCTATTCAGATTTAAAGGAGGAAAACACAGACAAAAGGAAAAGTTTCGCAGCATTGGTTTCCATAATATTTTCCTTGTTTGATTTGTGAATGGGTGTGAGAGAGAGAGTGTGTTAGAGAGTCTTGGAGAGAGAGAGAGAGAGAGAGAGAGAGAGAGAGAGAGAGAGAGAGAGAGAGACTTGAAAACTTGAAAACTTGAAAACTTTAACTTTATTTTTCAAGGATAAAGATTTTAGGCAACGCCTAGTCTTCCAATCTGTCCTTGGTACATATACGAACATAGAATACAAACATGGCAAGGCAGAGAGAGAGAGAGAGAGAGAGCGTGTAAACGCATGTGCGTGCGTGCGTGCGTGGGTGTGTCAACGAGTGTGAGTGTTTCCGTTGATGGTGTGTCTGTCTGTAGACATGATAGTTTATCTGGTCTGCC
This sequence comes from Phymorhynchus buccinoides, assembly GCA_017654935.2. Taxonomy (NCBI): domain Eukaryota; kingdom Metazoa; phylum Mollusca; class Gastropoda; order Neogastropoda; family Raphitomidae; genus Phymorhynchus; species Phymorhynchus buccinoides. Next base: position 26,825,796 of record CM065712.1, on the reverse strand, counting down.
TCCTCTGTGTCTCCTTTTTTATTTGTATCTCTGTCCGTCTGTCCTGTCTGCCTGTCTGTTAAAAAAAAAAAGACCCGTAGCATTCGTGATAGTGGAGTCAATGTTGTTGCTCTTCACCTAACCCCCCCCAACCCACCCACTCACTTTAAACCCCCCCCCACCCTTTTTTTCCTTTCCCACTCCTCTTTTGCCCCCTTTCCCCTCCTCTTTCCCACTCCTCTTTTCCCCCCTTTCCCACTCCTCTTTCCCCCTTCCCCCACTCCTCTTTCCCCCTCCCTCTTTTCCCCCCTTTCCCACTCCTCTCCACCCCCCCCCCCCTTCCCACTCCTCTTTTTCCCCCTTCCCCACTCCTCTTTTCCCCCTCCCTTTTCCCCTTTTTCCCACTCCTCTTTTCCCCCCTTTCTCCCTCCTCTCCCCCTCCTCTTTTCCCCCTTCCCCACTCCTCTTTCCCCCCCCACTTTCCCCCTTTTCCCACTCCTCTTTTTCCCCCTTTCTCCCTCCTCTCCCCCCCTCCTTTTTCCCCCTTCCCCACTCCTCTTTCCCCCTCCTCTTTTCCCCCCTTTCCCACTCCTCTTTTCCCCTTCCTCACTCCTCTTTTCCCACTCCTCTTTCCCCCCTTCCTCACTCCTCTTTTCCCCTCCTCTTTTCCCCCTTCTCTTTTCCCCCCTTTCCCACTCCTCTTTCCCCCCTTCCTCACTCCTCTTTTCCCCTCCTCTTTTCCCCCTTCTCTTTTCCCCCCTTTCCCACTCCTCTTTCCCCCCTTCCTCACTCCTCTTTTCCCCTCCTCTTTTCCCCCTTCTCTTTTCCCCCCTTTCCCACTCCTCTTTTTCCCCCTTTCCCACTCCTCTTCCCCCCCTTCCCACTCCTCTTCCCACCCTTTCTCACTCCTCTTTTCCCCCCTTTCCCACTCCTCTTTTCCCCCCTTTCCCACTCCTCTTTTCCCCCCTTTCCCACTCCTCTTTTCCCCCCTTTCCCACTCCTCTTTTCCCCCTTCCTCACTCCTCTTTTCCCCTCCTCTTTTCCCCCTTCCTCACTCCTCTTTCCCACCCTTTCTCACTCCTCTTTTCCCCCTTTCTGACTCCTCTTCCTCCACTCCTCTTCCCCCCCCCCCCCCCCCCCCGATCCATCCCACTCCTCTTTCCGCCCCCTTTCCCACTCCTCTTGTTTGTTGACTACAGTCGACTACGGTTATAACGAAGCCCCAGGGACACTCAAAAGTGCTTCGTTATAACCGTCCGTTCGCTGTATCCGTCGCGACGGTTATGACGAATTTCTAAGAGGTTGATTCGTCAACGAGGCTATGACGATTTGTTTTCATAATATTCAGTGTGTGTAAGGGTGAAAATATCTAATATATATATTATAGGCCTCCAGCATTCAAAAGTAGCTAAGCCAGATAAATATTGTTAGCAAGCAATGTGCCAGAATATCTTCACTACTTTCTTAACGATGCTGTTATAGCATGCTAAAATAGTATTATTAACGTTCGCTTGCGCACGCATGTATGTGTGTATGTATGTACAGTCGACGGCGTTTATAACGAAATCCCGGGGACATTTAAAACTACTTCGTTTTAACCGGCGTTCACTGTACCCGGCGCGACTGTTCTAACGACTTTCTGTCAGATTGCTTTGTTGTATCCGGCGAACCGAGAACAAGGAAGAGGAGGATTGAGAATCGAGAGAAACAGGAAAGACGGAAGAAGAAAAAAAATGTTAGGAAAGACGAATAACAGAGGGGGAGGGGGGAGAGATAAAAAAAATATAAGAGCAAAAACATAAAAAAAAACATCCTTTGCTTTCCCCCGCCCTCCCCTCTTCCCCCTCCCCCTCCTCCCAATGAAAAAAGCTGTTGTAAAAAGAAAACACGCCTTCTCTTTATCCTCTTCAATAAGCCTCTCTTCACGTGTACTACATGCACTTTGTGATAACCAGTTTGAAATCTTCACGGGGTGAGCATGATTCACTATACGGCAGCTTTGTTAAAGCCCAAAATGTAACAGTTACCCATAAGGTTAGGTTAGGATATAGGGACTAAACATAGCCGTTAGGCTTTCAAACGTCCCATCCTTGATTATATCATTTATAATGTACAAGGTTTATCGTGCACTCAGGTTTTTGATAATCATTCCTCATATTCGTATGTCAAATTTTTATAATATTCCCAGTCGTCTAATAACTTTTTGAAAATGTTAGTATTTGGTGCTTGTTTAATATTAGTTGGTAACTTGTTCCACAAAGGTGCAGTTCTGTTAGTAAAACAGTATTTTCTAAGATTAGTCTTGTTATATTCAATAAATGTTTTGTCAACACTGTTTCTACTTCTAGTTTTTGTCAACATTTGATAATATAAAGAAATCTTGTGTTTTCTCTTGTAACGATATTTTTATCACCCGCGGAGTTTACGGAGCGAAGGTGATATTGTTTTACAGCATATCACCATGAAGGAATAAAGATAGGAAGATGAAACTTGATGTGCATGTAGGCTTAGGTACTGTAGATGTGCCTTTTGGTCAAGGTCAAGGTCATGACCTTGACGTATGACCTTGAAAACTGAAAATCTATTTTTAGCCATATCTCGGGCACCAGTCAACATATGATGTTGAAACTTGGTATGAAGGTGGTTTGGCTTATGCTCCTTCCGAGTATTGTTGACCAATCAAGGTCAAGGAGATCGCTGGACCCTGAAAATCGGGGGGGGGGGGGGGGGGGGAATGGAGAGTTCTCAAGATGAAATCAGGTAGGAATGTTGGCTAGGCTCTGCGGGTGATTCTCGAATGCTACATTCGATAACTTTTCAATCTAGTGTTACATTTTGTTATGTTGATGTAACACTAGTTACTGAGACAGAACAGGGTAGGGGAGGGTTGGGATGGAACCTGCTTGACAAAAGTATGACAAACTGGTGATTTTTGTACCTTGTACCTCCCTTTGGGTATTTATTTATTTATTTATTAAGACAACTTTTATAGCGCCTAATCTTTAAGCTCTAAGCGCTTTACAGAAATCACTAAACTAAACACAATGAACAAAAAGTATACATCAAACATTGACCAACACCCCCCTTCCCTGATCCCTCAGTCAATTTCTCAATCACGCCCAAATAATGAATGACATAATCTACAGTACACTTTCGCAACCAACTTGAAACACTGACACTGATGGACGCTTGAAGACGCCCAGGCCACACTATTAACAAATCACACTCACACCTACACTTATAACGATAGAGAGAGAAAGAGAACGAGAGAGAGAAAGAGAAAGACAGAGACAGGGAAAGACAGAGACGGAGACACAGAGAGCCAGACAGAGAAAGAGAGAAGAGAGAGACCCAGACGGGATACCGGGGGGTCGTTCATGCAAATAGTTCCACCACCTTCTGTGCTTGTAACTTCCTGTAATATGTCCCTCCTCTTTGACTCCTGCCTTTTCCCTTTGCTTTCTGTCATCTACTATCTTTCTGACTTATTATTGGCCCCATTCTCCTGCACTTTTTTTCCAAAATAATCTTCCAAATATGTTTCTCCTTTGAGCTCCTCCGAAATCGGAATGTGTCGGCTGTGCGCAGCGGGGAAACCAGTGAAAACTGAAAACCGGACACATAGGTACCTTACCCATTATGGCCATATGGTCTGGGAACGTAGGAAATTGGAACGTGTTGGTTGTACGCAGCGGGGAGACCAGTGAAAACTGAAAACCGGGCACATATGTACCTTACCCATTATGGCCTGGGAACGCAGAAGAAGTACCTTGTACAATGTAGATGGTCACTTTGACTAAACTTTAAAAAAATTAAATTACAATGTAGAAGACCGGAGGTCAGTGGTCACTTTCATATCAATGTCGTTGCTCCAAATGCAACAATTGTTACCTTTTGAGCAACAACATTGCCCAAAATTTCAATTTGTTACATTTGGGGCAATTGTTACGTTTGGGGCTTGAACACTGTTTCGTTATAACCGTCATGATGGTCCACCTGGGACTCCAAAACTATTTCGTTATATCCGACTTCGTTATATCCGACTTCGCTGTATCCGACATATTTTTAGTCATGTAAAGAAGAGTTTTTTGCCGGGACCAGCCTTTTTGCTTCGTTATATCCGATTTTCGTTAGAACCAACTTTGTTATAAACGTCGTCGACTGTATGTTCTTGTTGATTTGATTTGTTGATCAATGTTCTCTGCACTTGATAGATATGTTGACAAACAAGTGTTGATGTTGATGATTTGTTTTCTGATCAATGCTTTTTCTACACTTGAGTGATTTGTTGACAAGACAGTATCGATGGCTTGGAGTCAAAACGGACTATCTTTAGATAGTCCATTGACGTATTATTGAACTTATTGCGAAAAGTAATAACTTGTTTAAAAAACAAGCGCGAAAATCGCAATAGTTTGTGGCACGTGGTCTATTTTTACCACTCCAATCATGAGTTACCTCCCCTGGCTTTTCAATAATTTTAATCTGTAAACCAGAATGTTATCTCTGCACCATTTCGTAACTTTTTATATCTTTTGGAAAACATTTAAAACTATGTATCCTACTTATGCTCATCAAAAGAAGCACCGCATACTCGTCGTGTCTGTTGTAGTGTCTGTATTACGTATGTTTATTATTTTGTACGCTTTTAAAATACATCATTTTAAAGAGCGGCCAGAAGTGTAGCCTCGATTTGAAGTGCGACAATTTTGGACCGACAGACCGACCGACCGACAAAGTGAGTTATAGGTTTGTGGCTTGAGCCACAAGCAAAAAGACTGCGGAAATATAAAAAGCATAATCCCCATTTCATATTATTTGCAGTCTTTTTTTTAACCCTTTCGCCGCCAGCCATTTTTGAACCAAAATTTCCCATTAAACTTACATGGATAAAGAAAAAAAAAAGGTTCTCCAATATTGGGGATTCCTCTCTGACATGTTTAAAATAAGGCCTATCCTTAACTCACAAAATGAAGAAAAGTAGATAATTGGATAACAGACCCTGGTTTCAAGGCATTTAATGACATGGGTGTTAAATCATTGTGGTGCAAAAATGCGACATCGGCGGTGAAAGGGTTAATACAAGTTCTTAGTTTTCGCAATAACTTCAATAAGTCAATGGACTATCTAAAGATAGTCCGTTTTGACTCTAAGCCATCGCAGTGTTGATTTAATACTTGATGAATGTTCTCCGCACTTGAGAGACTTATTGACAAGTGTTGATGTTGATTTGATTCTTGATGAATGTTCTCCACAATTGTTGAGATTTTGTTGATGACATGGATGTAGATTTTTTTTCATCAATGTTCTCTCCACTCGATACATTTTGTTGACGACAAAAGTGTTGATGTTGATTTTGAAGTTGTTTTTGTTTTTCCGATCAATGTTGATTGTTTGTTGATGACTGTGATCTGTGAATAGCATTGATGTTGTTAGTTCTCAAGTGATGAACTGGTGTGGAGTTGATGTTGATGTCATTGATCACACGAGGAAAACTTACTTTTTTTTAAAGAAGAGAGAAAACAAATAACACATTTTTTTCTACTTTGTCTGGGAGAAAAAGAATATAAAAAGGAGGGGAAATAAATGAAAGACAATGAGACGTATACTCCTGCATGTACATGCGCGCATGCACGCACGCACACACATGCACGCACACGCACACGCACACACCCGCACACACACACACACACGCACACACACACACACACACACACACACACACACACACACACACACACACACACACACACACACACACACACACACACACACACACACACACACACACACACACACACACACACACAACACACACACACACACACACACACACACACACACACACACAACACACACACACACCACACCACACACACACACACACACACCACACACACCACACACACACACACACACACCACACACACACACACACACACACCACACACACACACACACACACACACCACACCACACACACACCACACACACACACACACACACACACAACACACCACAACACACACACACACACACACTCACTCTCACTCTCAACACAACACACACACTCATACACTCTCTCTCTCTCTCTCTCTCTCTCTCTCTCTCTCTCTCTCTCTCTCTCTCTCTCTCACTCTCTCTCACAGTGAGAGAGAGAGAGAGGAGGGAGATAGACAACACACACACCAGACACACAGACACACACACACACACACACACACACACACATTCAATTTCAATTTTCAATTTAATAATAATCCTTTGACCCCTCTTGGGGGCATGGAGGATAAACAGAATATAAAACAAGTGGCAACAAGCAAAACAATAAACACTCATCAAACAAACTAAGCTGCAGTCTATTGTTAAACAACTTTTCCTGATCTAATAAATTTTGTAATTTTCAATTGGAATTTTGGCTTGGACATAAACTGACAAAGTAAAAAAACTGATTTCTTATTTATATAATACCTCGGCAAAATATCTCAATGTTCTTCAAAATATGGACATTCAATTACAAAATGATATTCATCAACAATAACACCCATATCACATTTGTCACACACACACACATGCACACACACACACACACACACGCACGCACACGCACGCACACCACACACACACACACACACACACACACACACACACACACACACACACACACACACACACACACACACACAGTGAGACAGAGGGAGGGAGGGAGATAGAAAGAAAGAGAGAGAGACACACACACACAGACACACAGACAGAATGCTAGCCTACCCGAGCATGACGAAATGTATCTTCAAAATACAATGTAGGTTTAATCGCTAAACAGTCTTTTTTTCCCATCATAATGCAAAAACAGAAAAAAATAATGCCTAAAAACATGTCAAACATAATTATACGAGGGCCTCTCATTATATTTTGCAATGTGAAGATTGTGATAATATCACAAAAATGTCAATAGTGTCACGTGATAGACCGTTATCACAATACTTGTATTGCAAATGTTCATTATTTTCTGCCTTGTCATAGCCGTTGAGGAAAGCTAAATGTCCGCCAAGGTGAACATTGATCCCAAGCTGTGATAATCTCTTTAATGCTGATATTTTCTATCTATAAACGTGTGTTTTTATGCTCAAAGACAGACATACAAATAAAGGTATTAGAGTAGAAAGGGGGGTTGCGTACCCTTTAAGGCATAATCGTAATATGACGTCAATTTGTGGATCTCCAGTTCGATATTGGACAAGATTTAGATCACCAGCATCTGTTCAAATGTTTCTGCTTCCACTGTATCAACGCTCTGGTTTGTTACTGAAACCGTTTTCTAAAAGCAAACGGATTTCTGAAGACTCAGACTGTGGCAAATTGGTCATTGCGTACCGGTACGGGTCAGTGCGCACCCTACATACGGGTGTTGCGTTTTTATTCATAATACACTTATATGTAACCCATAGTTTCTACTTCCACTGTATCAACGCTCTGGTTTGTAACGGAAACCGTTTTCTAGAAGCAAACGGATTTCTGAAGACTGTGACAAATTGGTCATTGTGTACCGGTACGGGTCAGTGCGCACCCTACATACGGGTGTTGCGTTTTTATTCATAATACACTTATATGCAACCCACAGCAACTTTCACCCCACAGCAAGTGAGGAAGGAAACCGTAACGTAAAATGAGTAGATTCAGATTTTACCTTCTAACTGCATGAAAGTTGATCTCTTTTGGTTGAAAAATGGAAGCAAGAAGAAATAAACGTCATTGCAATAAATGACGCAAAGCATGACGCGATTTCTTTACGATTTCAAGGGGGGGTGCGCACGGACCCCAACCAACGCACACACCTGTCTCTACTGTAGATGTTTATAAATTATTTTTTGAGACCTTGCACGATCAGATATAAAAGTTGACAGCGGGCTCAAGAATTTTCAGTTAAGCAGAATGAACTGAATAGTAACCATACGCTGGGGCCCTTTCAGGGGTAGCAAAAACAAAATGGTGACTATTTCACCACCCTCAAATTGACCACAACAGGCGCAGTTGAGTATAGGGGGGGGGGGGTGGGGGGGGGGGGGGGGGGGGGGTTAAAATAGGCGCAATTGAGTTGCACCTAGGCTAACCACTCCCTTTGGCTGTGACACTAACTGACCTCACGTCGAATTTAAAATCCGTGTGAAATTTGACAATGCATTAGGGGAAGACGGGGTAAAAAGCGCATGGGCGGGTAAGAAGCCCATCCCAATTATCTCATGAAATAAAGAAAATTTCAGTCAAATTTGCCCATGAGACGAATGCTAGACATTAACGCTCGTCTCATGGGCAAAATGAGACTGAAATTTGCTTCATTTCATGAGATAATTGGGGTGGGCTTCTTACCCGCCCATGCGCTTTTTACCCCGTCTTCCCCTAGAATAATAACAACACATGGAAAACAAGAGGCAAAGCCGGTAAAGGTAAAGATGTGCCACCCCCCATGCATTTCTCGGTTAATTGTATTTTTCCGTTTTTGCCTTTCTTATTGGCTGTTATTTCTTATTTCTTATTGGCTGTATTTCTTATAAAGCTGTATTTTAGGAACATTTTTAGCTAATTACCTTTTTGGAATACTAACCCTAACCCTAACCCTAACCCTAAACCTAACCCTACCCCCCACTATGTACTGCAGTACACCGCGATTTGTCACAGTTGTGGTTCGTTGCGTTTTTCCGTCTTATACGGTGGGGGGTAGGGTTAGGGCTAGGGTTAGGGTTAGGGTTAGTATTCCAAAAAGGTTATTAGCTAAAAATGTTCCTAAAATACAACTTTATGTATGGTAAGAAAGGCAATCACAGAAAAATACAATTAACCGAGATAGGTAGGGAGGGTGGCACATCTTGACCTTTACCGAATGAATTAGAATATCACATAATTGGCGAGATTCGAAGTTTCAGTTTTTAAAAAAAATGTTTAAGTAAAAACGAAAAAACAACCAAGAAATGAAATTAATATGCGCATAACCTCTTGCCAATCTTTTTGAAAAAGAAGAGAACAAAAAAATCTAACATCAGCAACAGAGCAAAGACAAGCAAAACACACACACACACACACACACACACACACACACACACAGACAGACAGACTAACACACACACCAAGATCCTAATATGATAAGAGCTTTCAATTTTTTGGATGATTAAAATGAAAGTCCATTCCAAAAATGTTATAAATGAACTAAGACTAGTTTAGCTTAGGTTTGCGCTATCATAGTTGTGAAACGTAATCAAATTAAACAATCAAGAAGGGGCATAAAAGGGCCGAGAGGCCCACTTCTAGCCCTACTACTACTACTACTACTACTACTACTACTACTACTACTACTACTACTACTAGGGGAAGACGGGGTAAAAAGCGCATGGGCGGGTAAGAAGCCCACCCCAATTATCTCATGAAATGAAGCAAATTTCAGTCTCATTTTGCCCATGAGACGAGCGTTAATGTCTAGCATTCGTCTCATGGGCAAATTTGACTGAAATTTTCTTTATTTCATGAGATAATTGGGGTGGGCTTCTTACCCGCCCATGCGCTTTTTACCCCGTCTTCCCCTACATGTACTACAAATCCGTATGAAATATTATTCCTTTCAAAGTGTCTCACTGTGGCGATCTGCGCTTTTTGCAAGGACACATCACCACTGAAGAAAAAAAGAACACACACATACACATGTGAGTGTGGGCCTGTGCGCGCATGCACACACATAGATGCACATCTTAGACACACACACACACACACACACACACACACACACACACACACACACACACACACACACGAGAGAGGGAGAGTCAGAGAGAAAGAGAGAATCTCAAAAGCGTTTTAATGTTAGACCTCCAGCCTATAACATACACATATAATACAATAAATGAAAACAGAACAGAAGTGAGAGAGAGAGAGAGAGAGAGAGAGAGAGAGAGAGAGAGAGAGAGAGAGAGAGAGAGAGAGAGAACACTGAACACTGAAAAACTTTATTTAGCAAGGATGAAGATTTTAGGCAATGCCTATTCTTACAATCTGTCCTTGGATAAAACAAGCAATAAAAAATGTGACTACAAACGTGAAAGAAGAAAAAACAAAAAACCTTCAAGCAAGAAATGCGTTTGAACACATAAACGTCTACACCTGCACACACACACACATACTCTCTCTCTCTCTCTCTCTCTCTCTCTCTCTCTCTCTCTCTCTCTCTCTCTCTCTCTCTCTCTCTCTCTCTCTCTCTTATAAACATAGTATAGAGTACAGGAATACCAACATAGTAAAACCAAACAACTAGTAATTGATAAGAAGTATGAGATGAAAGTAACGTCTATGTAAACATATTTAACAGGTATGTTCAAGGCAAACCAATCAACGAACAAAGCATGAATCTGAGATGTAAACATTTGTTTGACATACAACATGTAGACAAGGCAATAGATAAATCAAACAGTCTGAGTTCAATATCGTATAAGGATTATTAAGCAGGACTGTAGGGCCTACATTATATTTAGAGAGAGAGAGAGAGAGCTGGAGAGAGAGAGAGAGAGAGAGAGAGAGAGAGAGAGAGAGAGAGAGAGAGAGAGAGAGAGAGACGAAAACAAAAACGAAAACGAAATTGTATTTAACCAGGGAACATGAGATAAGCAAGTTACATGCTTTTTTTCCACCCAGCCCTGGGAGAGAGAGAGAGAGAGACTTCAAACTTCAAATGCTTTATTTTATAAGGATAAGAATTTAGGCTGGGCCTAGTCTTCCATTCTGTCCTTGGTTCTAAACATGCAACATGTAACTAATATACTATAAACGAACATTGAGACACAGAAAGATCGTCAACAGAAACAACAAACAGTAGCAGAAATATAACAACGACATGGTAGGCAGAGCATCAACAGCAGTAATAAGAACAAGCAAAACAGAAAACCAACCGACCGAATAAACAAACAAACAAAGAAATAAATGAAGAGCACTACTTCCACCACAACTTACTTCTTCTACTGCCATTGCCACTCCTACTACTCCTACTACTATTACTTCTACTACCACCATCGCCACCACACCACTACTACTACTACTACTACTACTAACTACTACTAGAAAAAGCCTTACAGGACTTCTCAGTCTGGAAACGAAGTGCTCTTCTTCTACCAAAGGGTCATTTATTGTACCCCCCCCCCCCCCCCCTGTCAATGTCAGTGTTTGTTGTCATGTAGTCCCCAAGGTGAAGGGGGTTACCGTGCACCCCCCCCCCCCCCCCCCCACCCCATTGATTAAACCAAAGTAGGCTAGAAATGTTCCTTAGGACCTACTGAACACGTTACAAGTTGTTCCCAAGAAAAAAGCTCATTCCTACTATGAGTTATAGTCCCAGGTGTAAGGGTAACTTGACCCACCCACCCACCCCACCCCCCGGTACGCATTCGTCAAAGTACAAGTGACGAACAGTTCATTTAAATGAACAGTAAAACCATTTTATGTCATCAAAGTAATCAGTTTAGGTGCTGACCTACTTAAAAATGTTTATTGCAGTGCTCAGTGTTTGATAGCTTCACTGCAGTATTTCAGCGATCATCAGCCACCGTCATTTTTGCGGCAAAAGTTATATGTCAATGACGATAGGGGAAGACGGGGTAAAAAGCGCATGGGCGGGTAAGAAGCCCACCCCAATTATCTCATGAAATAAAGAAAATTTCAGTCGAATTTGCCCATGAGACGAATGCTAGACATTAACGCTCGTCTCATGGGCAAAATGAGACTGAAATTTGCTTCATTTCATGAGATAATTGGGGTGGGCTTCTTACTGTGACCCGCCCATGCGCTTTTTACCCCGTCTTCCCCTACATCAAAAATAAGAGCAAGCATTGCCTTGTTTGATTGGGTACATTGGCTTCATGTAAAATACTGCCATTTAAAATTTGAAGTGATTTCTGTGGAGTAGTTTATAAGATAATTGTGCAGACAAACTGCAAATGACACGAATGATCGTAATAGCCCTCCTCCGCAGAGTGGCAGGGGACTAATAAATGCTCTAATTCAGTTAGTGTGAACGATTTCAGCAACTCATATTCGTTTTCTTACCCTCAAAAGAATATTAGATGCAAAATATTTACGATCGCTGAGTGGATTCCTCTATTTTTACAGTTCTCTAATATCTCACGGTGGCCAATTTGAATATTATGCAATAACTCAAAATAGCCAACATTTACAACTTGGCCTACATCGGATTTGGACTCAGCACCCTCAAATCATGCTGGATTGACACAAAAACTAATATATATCCCAAAATAAAGTACAGCTAGGCCGCCTTAGAGCAGTTTTTGTCAAATGTTCATGATTAGGGGCTAGGGGAGATAAATTTGATCTTGGATTGAAACGGGAAGTCTAACAACCCCCAACTATGATCAGAAACGTGTGTGTGTGTGTGTGGGGGGGGGGGGGGGGGTACCCTTTACAACAGGGGCTATATTATTATTATTAAATTTATTAAATATAGCTGATAGTGGGAATGAGTTGTTTTTCTTGGGAACAGATTGTAACGTATTCAGTAGGTCCTAAGGAACATTTCTAGCCTACTTTGGTTCGATCAAAGGGAGGGGGGGGGGGGGGGGGGGGGTGCACGGTAACCCCCTTCACCTCGGGGACTATATGACTGTGTTCTAGCTCGTATCACGTTTACTATCTATAAGAGGCTACGCCTAATTAGACGCTAAGCCAACCATTGAGAGAGAGAGAGAGAGAGAGAGAGAGAGAGAGAGAGAGAGAGAGAGAGAGAGACACGCGACCCACAGGCGACTTAAAGTTTCCTTTTGGGTCTCTTCAAGTTTCCTTTTGGGTCCTTTGGGGTAAATCGACGCTCCGGAAAGCAGGAATATGGCGGGCAAGCGGAACATTAGGCCTACAGTGGCACTATTTTATAGCCTGTGTGTCCTCTGTTCGGTTTTTTCACTCGCTTACTTCTTTTTAACGTTTGTTTACCCAACTTCTGCACCATCGTTTGAACGTACGAGAGCTAAAAGCTCCTCCAAAATTTACCAGGCGGTCGGCTACGACCACAACACGGAACTAACGGTAGGGGCGAACAAGTCACCTTCCCTTCTTCAACTCTCAAAACTGACAAAAGAACAACAGATCCATCTGTCTTATTCCGCAGAATCGGATACCGGAAAGGTTTCATCGCTCGAGCCAAAGGTGTGGCTGTGCGATGATGCACAGAGTAAATCTGATGCTGGAAATCGACCCAAAAGTGTTGACGTCTCGAGCTATCCTCGATTATTTGGGGGTGGTGTTGGTGACACGGTTTCTGCTGCCTACAAAAATGGGCGTCTGCCTCTGCAGGGGTCAACGCCTCAACACCATGTCTTTTTCTTGAAGGTAGGCGATAATAGGCTATCCTCCATGCCAGCTTTAAGGGGGTAGACCTGAAAAGAGCAAGCATTGTCGTATGAAAAAAAGTATCGTCGTGTAAATTCTTCGCTCGCTACTATGAAGCTTAGCATTTGCGACATTGAGCGAAGTTTTATTAGTCCGTCACCAAGGTGATCGGACTATTGCGATGGGTTGGTTTGTTAGTATTTTTTTTTCTTTTTTTTTCCTGTCTGTCCCAAGGATATCTCCCGAACCGCTTGACCGAATCGCGTCAAATTTTGTGTGAAGGTGTGCCTCCTTAATAGGAAGAGATCGGCGCAAACCATTTTGCCGTCTTGACCTTGACGTACGATCTTGAAAACCGAAAAAATCTATTTTTAGCCATATCTCGGGCACCGATCAACATAGGATGTTGAAACTTGGTATGAAGGTGGTTTGGCTTATGCCCGTTCTGATGATGGCATACCGATCAAGGTCAAGGTCAAGGTCAAAAAGATCGCTGGAGCCTGAAAATCGGAGGGTCATTTATTTCTCCTTCTGTCTGTCCCAAGGATATCTTTCGAACAGGTTGACAGAATCACGTCAAATTTTGTGTGCTGGTGTGTCACCATGAGAGGAAGGCATCTGCGCAAACCATTTTGCCGTCGTGACCTTGACCTTGGCGTACGACCTTGAAAACCGAAAATCTTTCAGGGGCCATAACTCCCACACCGTTAGTGTTAGAGTCTTCAAATTTGGCATGAAGGTACTTTGGCTTATGCCCGTTCTGATGGTGGCATACCGATCAAGGTCACGGTCCGGGCGATCAGTAGGCCTTGAAAGTGGTAGGGGTCTACACATTGGGTTTTAAGCCATATTTTCCACATTGGTACTTGACAGAAGCGCTTCAGATTGTGTGTGGTACTGTATACCCTAGAGAAGAAAACATCCGAGCATAAATTATCACCATGCTGACCTTGACCTTGAAGTGTGACCTTGAAAACCGAAATTTCCTTCTTTGCGCTATATGTTTCTTCTTCAAGCTGTATCTCGGGAACTAGAAGACAGAATCCCTTCCAATTTTGTGTCAGGATGTGACACTCTACGGGGTGTCGCAAGTGCGTGGCATTGCTGGTGACGGACATGTCTGCCGCTCGGCGACGCCCTTGTTTCACTTTTTTCCGTAATTTCATGAAATGTGAACGATTTGAGTACGGAAAAGGGGTGTGCCTAAAATGCGAAAACAGAAGCGAAAGTGCATTTTTGATCGTAAACAAGAACAAAAAATGTTAAATTTGTCTAAACCCTACCAAATTTTGCATAGATTTTATCTTTAATCGACTGTTGATCCATATTTAGATGTAATTTCCGATCTGCATTTTTTTTATAAACCCGCTTCCGCTAGCCATTACTTCCGCTAGCCATTACTTCCGCTAGCCATTACTTCCGCTAGCCATTACTTCCGCTAGCCATTACTTCCGCTGACTGAACTTTTTTCCACTTCTCACAATTGTACCATACTATTAAATCTTAATGAAACTTGGCAGAAAGGTTCCTTAGATGCTGCCCATGGTGTTAAAATTGACGCAATGACCCAAGATCAGCGTAATCCCTTTGAATCAGATTCAGTCTCATGTTTTCGCCCGTTTTCGCTCGTTTTCGTATTATAGGTAGACCGCGGAAAAGTGTTTCAAATACGGAAAAAGTGAAATTTGTCGTTCATCCTTAATGTCGCAAATGCTAACTCATAGAGTCATAGTAGCGAGCGAAGAATTTACACGATGCTACATTTTTTCATACGACAAGCATCACTTTCATTTGTATTTCTTTTACCATTACTAACGTGCTTTACTTTGAAACACAAATAACACTTAAACAATGTGACTGACCATTACTAACATGTTTTACTTTGAAACACAAATAACACTTAAACAATGTGACTGACCATTACTAACATGTTTTACTTTGAAACACAAATAACACTTAAACAATGTGACTGACCATTACTAACATGTTTTACTTTGAAACACAAATAACACTAAACAATGTGACTGACCATTACTAACATGCTTTACTTTGAAACACAAATAACACTAAACAATGTGACTGATCATTACTAACGTGCTTTACTTTGAAACACAAATAACACTAAACAATGTGACTGACCATTACTAACGTGCTTTACTTTGAAACACAAATAACACTAAACAATGTGACTGACCATTACTAACATGCTTTACTTTGAAACACAAATAACACTAAACAATGTGACTGACCATTACTAACATGTTTTACTTTCAAACACAAATAACACTAAACAATGTGACTGACCATTACTAACATGCTTTACTTTGAAACACAAATAACACTAAACAATGTGACTGACCATTACTAACATGTTTTACTTTGAAACACAAATAACACTAAACAATGTGACTGACCATTACTAACATGTTTTACTTTCAAACACAAATAACACTAAACAATGTGACTGACCATTACTAACATGTTTTACTTTCAAACACAAATAACACTAAACAAAGTGACTGACCATTACTAACATGCTTTACTTTCAAACACAAATAACACTAAACAATGTGACTGACCATTACTAACATGCTTTACTTTGAAACACAAATAACACTAAACAATGTGACTGACCATTACTAACATGCTTTACTTTGAAACACAAATAACACTTAAACAATGTGACTGACCATTACTAACATGTTTTACTTTCAAACACAAATAACACTAAACAATGTGACTGACCATTACTAACATGCTTTACTTTCAAACACAAATAACACTAAGCAATGTGACTGACCATTACTAACATGTTTTACTTTCAACACAAATAACACTAAACAATGTGACTGACCATTACTAACATGTTTTACTTTGAAACACAAATAACACTTAAACAATGTGACTGACCATTACTAACATGTTTTACTTTCAAACACAAACAACACTTAAACAATGTGACTGACCATTACTAACATGTTTTACTTTGAAACACAAACAACACTTAAACAATGTGAATGACCATTACTAACATGTTTTACTTTGAAACACAAATAACACTAAACAATGTGACTGACCATTACTAACATGTTTTACTTTGAAACACAAACAACACTAAACAATGTGACTGACCATTACTAACATGTTTTACTTTGAAACACAAACAACACTAAACAATGTGACTGACCATTACTAACATGTTTTACTTTCAACACAAATAACACTAAACAATGTGACTGACCATTACTAACATGTTTTACTTTGAAACACAAACAACACTTAAACAATGTGACTGACCATTACTAACATGTTTTACTTTCAACACAAATAACACTTAAACAATGTGACTGACCATTACTAACATGTTTTACTTTGAAACACAAAAAACACTTAAGCAATGTGACTAACCATTACTAACATGTTTTACTTTGAAACACAAATAACACTTAAACAATGTGACTGACCATTACTAACATGTTTTACTTTCAACACAAATAACACTAAGCAATGTGACTGACCATTACTAACATGTTTTACTTTGAAACACAAACAACGCTTAAACAATGTGACTGACCATTACTAACGTGTTTTACTTTGAAACACAAACAACACTTAAACAATGTGAATGACCATTACTAACATGTTTTACTTTGAAACACAAACAACACTTAAACAATGTGAATGACCATTACTAACATGTTTTACTTTCAAACACAAATAACACTAAACAATGTGACTGACCATTACTAACATGTTTTACTTTCAACACAAATAACACTAAACAATGTGAATGACCATTACTAACATGTTTTACTTTCAATCACAAATAACACTAAGCAATGTGACTGACCATTACTAACATGTTTTACTTTCAACACAAATAACACTAAACAATGTGAATGACCATTACTAACATGTTTTACTTTCAACACAAATAACACTAAACAATGTGAATGACCATTACTAACATGTTTTACTTTCAACACAAATAACACTAAGCAATGTGACTGACCATTACTAACATGTTTTACTTTCAAACACAAATAACACTAAACAATGTGACTGACCATTACTAACATGTTTTACTTTCAAACACAAATAACACTAAACAATGTGACTGACCATTACTAACATGTTTTACTTTCAACACAAATAACACTAAACAATGTGAATGACCATTACTAACATGTTTTACTTTCAACACAAATAACACTAAGCAATGTGAATGACCATTACTAACATGTTTTACTTTCAACACAAATAACACTAAGCAATGTGACTGACCATTACTAACATGTTTTACTTTCAACACAAATAACACTAAGCAATGTGACTGACCATTACTAACATGTTTTACTTTCAACACAAATAACACTAAGCAATGTGACTGACCATTACTAACATGTTTTACTTTCAACACAAATAACACTAAACAATGTGACTGACCATTACTAACATGTTTTACTTTCAACACAAATAACACTAAGCAATGTGACTGACCATTCCTAACATGTTTTACTTTCAATCAGAAATAACACTAAACAATGTGACTGACCATTACTAACATGTTTTACTTTCAACACAAATAACACTAAACAATGTGACTGACCATTCCTAACATGTTTTACTTTCAATCAGAAATAACACTAAGCAATGTGACTGATCATTACTAACATGTTTTACTTTCAAACACACATAACACTAAGTTGCAGGGCTCCCCATTCTGTGCGTCTGTGCGTCAAATGTGCGTGACAGACGCATTAAAACTTCGTACTGGGGGTGAAACAACTCACTATAATTACTACTCGAGGGTTATGAGACGCACTATAAATCTGCTCAGTGCGTGAGCCCGTCTCCCATTTCACCCAGCGGGAAAAGCTGGTCTACTGCAGACCCATGAGACCAATTAGGCATGTCAGCCCAAAGTCAATGTCAGCCTTATCTGAATGGCGCTCTCTCTCTATCTTTCTTTCTCTCTCTCTCTCTCTCTCTCTCTACCTCCCCCCCCCCCCCTCCATTCGCTCACATAACCCCGATCCCGTCTTCCATAAATAGACAGGACAAGCATTGGGTTAGAAAAAAACAACCTCCATCACTTGAAACACTTCAGAGGCATTAGCACAAGGTGAAGGTCAGGTCATGATAGTACTTGATCATTCTAGACTGGTTACAAGTTCAATGACCTTTGTCTCGGCTTTGACACATCCCGGTGAAAGACAGAGAGAGAGAGACAATTAAAATGTGTGTGTGTGTGTGTGTGTGTGTGTGTGTGTGTGTGTGTGTGTGTGCGTGTGCGCTATTGAATGTTCAACATAAATTGTCATGCCTTGCTTGAAATTTTATAATTTTGTTGTTTCATCCTCAATGCCTCAAAAGAGGGCAAAGGATTAAAGTTCTTGATTCATGAATGATGTGTGTGAGTGTGGCTGTGTGTGACTGTGTTGGTAACATTTGTGTGTCGGAAATGCCAGGCATGTAATGCTTCATACTGCCTGTGCATACAATACTTTTAAAAAAATTGACAGTACCCACATGTCTATGCTTATTTTGTTTTGATTTTTCACCCTCTATAAGTTCACCCTGGGGGTGAAGAGACCCTCTATAGCTGCTTCCTGGGGGTGAAAATACCCTCTATGGTCAAGCAAAATGGGGAGCCCTGTAAACAATGTGACTGACCATTACTAACATGTTTTACTTTCTTGAAACACAAATAACACTAAACAATGTGACTGACCATTCCTAACATGTTTTACTTTCAACACAAATAACACTAAACAATGTGACTGACCATTACTAACATGTTTTACTTTCAACACAAACAAATAACACTAAACAATGTGACTGACCATTCCTAACATGTTTTACTTTCAACACAAATAACACTAAACAATGTGACTGACCATTACTAACATGTTTTACTTTCAACACAAATAACACTAAACAATGTGACTGACCATTACTAACATGTTTTACTTTCAAACAAATTTTGTCAAATAACACTAAACAATGTGACTGACCATTACTAACATGTTTTACTTTCAACCACAAATAACACTAAACAATGTGACTGACCATTACTAACATGTTTTACTTTCAACACAAATAACACTAAACAATGTGACTGACCATTACTAACATGTTTTACTTTCAATCACAAATAACACTAAACAATGTGACTGACCATTACTAACATGTTTTACTTTCAAACACAAATAACACTAAACAATGTGAATGACCATTACTAACATGTTTTACTTTCAACACAAATAACACTAAACAATGTGACTGATCATTACTAACATGTTCTACTTTCAACACAAATAACACTAAACAATGTGACTGACCATTACTAACATGTTTTACTTTCAACCACAAATAACACTAAACAATGTGACTGATCATTACTAACATGTTTTACTTTCTTGAAACACAAATAACACTAATCAATGTGACTGATCATTACTAACATGTTTTACTTTCAACACAAATAACTTTAAACAATGTGACTGACCATTAGGCATTACTATTAAATACTAACATGTTTTACTTTCAACCACAAATAACACTAAACAATGTGACTGACCATTACTAACATGTTTTACTTTCAACACAAATAACACTAAGCAATATGAATGACCATTACTAACATGTTTTACTTTCAACACAAATAACACTAAACAATGTGACTGATCATTACTAACATGTTTTACTTTCAACCAGAAATAACACTAAACAATGTGACTGATCATTACTAACATGTTTTACTTTCAAACACACATAACACTAAACAATGTGACTGACCATTACTAACATGTTCTACTTTCAACACAAATAACACTAAGCAACGTGACTGACCATTACTAACATGTTTTACTTGTGTGTGTGTGTGTGTGTGTGTGTGTGTGTGTGTGTGTGTGTGTGTGTGTGTGTGTGTGTGCGCTATTAAATGTTCAACATAAATTGTCATGCCTTGCTTGAAATTTTATAATTTTGTTGTTTCATCCTCAATGCCTCAAAAGAGGGCAAAGGATTAAAGTTCTTGATTCTTGAATGATGTGTGTGAGTGTGGCTGTGTGTGACTGTGTTGGTAACATTTGTGTGTCGGAAATGCCAGGCATGTAATGCTTCATACTGCCTGTGCATACAAATTACAATACTTTAAAAACAATTGACAGTACCCACATGTCTATGCTTATTTTGTTTTGATTTTTCACCCTCTATAAGTTCACCCTGGGGGTGAAGAGACCCTCTATAGCTGCTTCCTGGGGGTGAAATACCCTCTATGGTCAAGCAAAATGGGGAGCCCTGTAAACAATGTGACTGACCATTACTAACATGTTTTACTTTCTTGAAACACAAATAACACTAAACAATGTGACTGACCATTCCTAACATGTTTTACTTTCAACACAAATAACTTTAAACAATGTGACTGACCATTAGGCATTACTATTAAATACTAACATGTTTTACTTTCAACCAGAAATAACACTAAACAATGTGACTGACCATTCCTAACATGTTTTACTTTCAACACAAATAACACTAAGCAATGTGAATGACCATTACTAACATGTTTTACTTTCAACACAAATAACACTAAACAATGTGACTGATCATTACTAACATGCTTTACTTTCAACACAACTAACACTAAACAATGTGACTGACCATTCCTAACATGTTTTACTTTCAACCACAAATAACACTAAACAATGTGACTGATCATTACTAACATGTTTTACTTTCAAACACACATAACACTAAACAATGTGACTGATCATTACTAACATGTTCTACTTTCAACACAAATAACACTAAGCAACGTGACTGACCATTACTAACATGTTTTACTTTCAACCAGAAATAACACTAAACAATGTGACTGACCATTACTAACATGTTTTACTTTCAACACAAATAACACTAAGCAATGTGACTGACCATTACTAACATGTTTTACTTTCAACACAAATAACACTAAAACAATGTGACTGACCATTACTAACATGTTTTACTTTCAACCACAAATAACACTAAACAAAGTGACTGACCATTACTAACATGTTTTACTTTCAACACAAATAACACTAAGCAATGTGACTGACCATTACTAACATGTTTTACTTTCAAACACAAATAACACTAAACAATGTGACTGACCATTACTAACATGTTTTACTTTCAAACACAAATAACACTAAGCAATGTGACTGACCATTACTAACATGTTTTACTTTCAACACAAATAACACTAAACAATGTGACTGACCATTACTAACATGTTTTACTTTCAACCACAAATAACACTAAGCAAAGTGACTGACCATTACTAACATGTTTTACTTTCAAACACAAATAACACTAAACAATGTGACTGACCATTACTAACATGTTTTACTTTCAACACAAATAACACTAAGCAATGTGACTGACCATTACTAACATGTTTTACTTTCAAACACACATAACACTAAACAATGTGACTGATCATTACTAGCATGTTTTACTTTCAAACACAAATAACACTAAACAATGTGACTGACCATTACTAACATGTTTTACTTTCAACACAAATAACACTAAGCAATGTGACTGACCATTACTAACATGTTTTACTTTCAACACAAATAACACTAAACAATGTGACTGACCATTACTAACATGTTTTACTTTCAACACAAATAACACTAAACAATGTGACTGACCATTACTAACATGTTTTACTTTCAACCACAAATAACACTAAAGCAAAGTGACTGACCATTACTAGCATGTTTTACTTTCAACCAGAAATAACACTAAACAACGTGACTGATCATTACTAGCATGTTCTACTTTCAAACACAAATAACACTAAACAATGTGACTGATCATTACTAGCATGTTTTACTTTCAACCAGAAATAACACTAAACAACGTGACTGATCATTACTAGCATGTTTTACTTTCAAACGCTTCACTGGCCCTCAAAGAAACATGCCAGTGCATGCCACCAAGCAATCCATCCTTTGAAAAGGAGGGAACCTGAGCAAGGGCACGTTAACACGGTACACCAGCAGAACTCTGCTACCGTCAATATGCGCGAGCATACTAATAGCAGGAATTGAGGTTTTGACGAGGGTGATAATTCCTCCTTTGTGTCTGTCTTCTCTGTCTTGGCGGAAGGCTTCATAGCCTCTTATGGAGAATCATTGAGGATCTTTCAGGTGTGTTTCTGGAATGCAGATGACATCAATTTTGTTTTTGCGGAGGAATTCTTGAAGCTCTGGCTTCTTGTTCCTCAGCCCTTCTGCATTCCACTGAGCCACGTTGATATTGAAGGGTGGCTGGGGTGACTGGTCAGTAGCTCTACTCTGCTTTCCCCTGACCGTCAGGTCCACAGAGGCACCGGTCGCTTCGGTGGGCCCCTTTGAGGCAGAGGGCCTGGCTCCACTCCCCCCCCCTCCCCGGTTGTCGCTGTGAGGAACGACGCCATGACGATAATTTTGTCTGACGCATTACCATAATCGTTGATGCGTGTGTGTCCTGATGTATCTCCAGTCTGCGCCGTAGCTGACACACTCCGTCTTCGGCAGGCTGGATCAAGTTTTCTGTAGGGGGGCTTCTCCCTTAGCTCAAGACTGAAGAGTCCAACTCTGTGAGCACAGTGGGGATTGCTTACCGAGGATCCCACCCCGTAGCTAGAGCTTTTGACGCGGCTCTTACCCGCGTTTGACGTACCCGTCATAGGACATGTGCGGAATTTCACTGGTATTTTCAGTGGAGGCAACAGTGCCGCCTGTTGCCCCGCCCCGTACTGAAAGGCAAGTGAGCCTAGGTACACCAGTCAGTTGGTCCGGAGCAGCTTATTCGTCCTGTCGAGCATGGCTTATGTCGCTGCTAGCCTCCATATCTGAAGGCCGTGTCACTATCCGCCACCTGCTACCCGCTGGGTTGGGGATGGTCGCCCCACTACCTATCTGGAGGTAGTCTGGTCCCACTGAGCATGGCTTATGTCGCTGCTAGCCTCCATATATGAAGGCTGTGTCGCTATCCGCCACATGTTACCCGCTGGGTTGGGGATGGTCGCCCCACTATCTATCTGGAGGTAGTCTGGTCCCAGTTTAGAGAGTCAATCTTCCACGAAAGACTAAGCTGTGCCATGATATTCCAATAGTCAATACTGTAGAGAATCAATCATATAATATAGTACAGCTCTCATTTACTATTGGCCCTTTCTACAGGAGTTATTGTGTTTGTATTATAGGTAAACGATTATACTCTCTTAACTAGTGGTCATTTGCACTGGCTCTTTAAGTACTGCAGCCAGTGGGATTGGTTGGCCTTTGGGGACCTTTCCCAACGACCAGTTCTCGTCCTCAAATCCCTTTGGCCGAGAGAGTAGGGGATATATCCTGGGCAAGGCTTCTCCACTTATATAAGAAAAAATTGTAGCCCAGCCCTGTCGAAATAACAGTCATCTGGCAGTCATTGTCGGAAACGACAGACAGGCAACAACAACAACAAAGATTGATACAGCGAGGCTAGGAGAGAGGATAATAGTGAAATGAATAAGGGGAATAACTCTCTGTTAATTAACTCTCTCCACAAAAGTTATGATCGATGCCCATCGCCTACTAGCAAAAAAAAACCACCCCAAAACCCAACAACTCAATATCATTGATTTTTTTATTTTTGTTTTGCTGACCACAGACGCACAAAACGGGGTCCCTCACTCTGACCACCATCCTGAACCGATACGCTCTGGTTCACAACCTGACCGTGGCCGTCCGAAAGGACTTGGACCAGCACAAGCCTGAGTACACCAAAGACTGGGTACAGCACTACCACCCGGTGCCCCCCGGGTTGGGGGGCCACTACGATATGATCACGGACCACGTACGTTTCAGCGAGGACTGCGTGAGGCACTTTCTGCCTGGTGACGCTGCGTTTGTCAGCATCATGCGGGAACCGTTACAGCAGTTTGTTTCCGGGTTTCACTACAAGCTCAGCCTCCATGATGTTGAACTAAAACGCGTGCCCGGTAAGGGTTGTTTGTTGACTGTTTTTGTCTATTTTCATTATACCCTTTTTGGCTCACTCGTGTTAACGAAGTTAACGTGAAGTGAGTCTATAGTATGATAGTTGTTCGGGTGTGTGTGTGTTTATTGTGTGTGTGTATGTGTGTGTTGCGTCCGTGGTCTACTCTCCAAACTTTAACGTTGGCATTTTCTCGGGAAATAGAAGGCGTACATTGTTCAAACTTTGCACACATATAGATGTCTATGCAAGCTTTCAAACAATAATGATTTGAATTATGAAATACTTAAAACAACACTGTAAACAGATAACATTTTAGATTAGTGGGTTAGAGAGTATTCAACAGGCAACGTGAGTTAAGAAACTCATCAACACTGAAAGCATCAATAGCTCATTGGTAGAGTGTCTGTCTGTCATGCCAATGGTTACTTGTACGATTCTCAGCACGGGCACTTTAAAAAATAAGTTGTATCCATTAACAATAGTTTCATTTGTACTTTAAAATTTGATTGGCAATCTTGTACTTTAGACCCCCCCCCCCCCCCCCCTCAATCTTTGTATGTTGTCCCACATGTGTCTGTTCGAGTGAGCCTTTAAGGCTTTGCCTGTTTCGTTTCTTTCAAGGTGTTACTACATACAAACTGAGCCTCAATGACGATGAACTAGAACACGTGCCTAGTAAGGTCATATTTATTATGCAATTTTGTTTAGTTTGTTTCAATGTTGTTTTTTGTTTTTTTTTGCTATCCCATCTTCTGGGCCGTGCAGTAGCGTTGCTCCAATGCCGCTCATTCCGAATCCCAACTCGCAGCCACACCCTGGCTTGTTCAGGTCGCAGAATCTGAGACCAGCAGTCCAAGGGGAGCTAATCTATGTTAGGCCGTCAGCAGGCAACCAACCGAGGAGAGTTCAATGGAGCCTGTTCAGGACACCACCTACTAAGCTCCCTTCTGACGACACTATTCTCTTAGTCGCGGAGCCAGCGTGAGTGAGGTCCTCCTCCGAGGGGGCCACCACGACCGTCCACCGACAGCTCCCCAGAACCCCAGATCCCCATGACTTTGACCCGAACGCACCAAGGCATAGACTGGATTGGAAACCGAAACTGAGGTCACCATGAGGGTATGACGGGGCGCTAGGCCGTCACAAGAAAGAGAAAGAGAAAGAGTGGGGATGCAACTCAGCAGTCGGTATGGAGACAGGTAGTCTGACAGACAGACAGGCGGACAGTCAAATAGTCAGATAGAAAGACTGACAAGGGAAAATGCAGAGAGAGAGAGAGAGAGAACGAACGAACGAACGAAATGTTATTTATTCAGGGTAATGAGATAAGCTAATTAATTACAGCTTTTTTTCACTCAGCCCTGAGGCAAACAACAAGAAAGCAACAAACAAATAAATTTAAGAACAAGAAGGGGGGGAAAAAAGCATACCAAGAAAAGCAACAATCATAAACAAAATCACAAGACATTATTTACATATTATATACATAACCAGCAAAGGGGAGATGGGGAATGGGGATTTTGAAAAAAAGGATACTGTAAAATGTGGCTACTCGAGAAAACAGGTGATTATAGCGAAGAATGATTATGACAACAAAATTCATACATTGAAATTGGTAAACATATAGTAACAAAACATAACATTCCTTTCCTGAAGACAACAAACCCTTAGAATTTGATTAATTGCCAACAAAACTTCTTTAAAGCTGGGATTTAGATGTTTGTCGTCACTCTGTTAAGCAGGAGCTTTTTGTATGCTATTTTAAATGAATGAAGGCTGTTCTTTTCTTTAATATGTAGTGGAATAGAATTCCACAGAGTGCCACCAGAGTAGATTATGCTGGTTTTGAAGAGGTCGATTCTAGGTTTTCTTATAAGTATATTATTTGTATATCTTGATTGGTTAAGGGGAAAATTTGCTGTGAGTGATGGGGGTGCTAATCCGTTCATAATTTTAAACATCATTACTGCTTTGTTATATTCAAGTTTATATGATAATGGTAAGACGTCTAGTTTCATGTAGTCTTGAGGATTTAGCGAAGATGATTTATTCAGTACTGCTTTGAGAGCTCGTTTATGGGCCCTTAACAATGGCTTCAGTGTGTTAGCACTGCTGGAATCATATATAGTTGAGGAGTAGTTAATGCATGATTGGATGAAAGCATGGTAAAAGTGTTTTCGGGCATTTATATCTAGAACATTTTTAAGTTTTGAAAGCTGAAAGATTTTCTGTGATATACGCTTACTTAAAGTGGTTATATGAGACTGCCAAGTAAGATTATTATCTATGCTAACTCCTAAAAGTTTGTGTGAATCGACCTCTTCAATATGTCTATTGTCAATGTGAATAGGGGGCATGGCATTTATTAAATTTTGTCTTTTTTGCCTAGAAGTGACAACCATGTACTTTGTTTTTCCTTCATTGAAGCACATGTGATTAACTTCTGTCCAATCAATTAACAGGTTAACATTTTCTTGAAGGTTAATGGATAACTGTTTTATGTCAGAATGTTTAGAATGGATAGAAGTATCATCGGCAAAGAGTTCACAGGGGTCTTTGATATATAAGGGTAGATCATTCACATACAGTAAGAAAAGTAAGGGGCCGAGAACGGATCCTTGTGGCACACCATATTTTAATGGTAAGTAACTGGATTGTCTATTATTGAGGAATACTGATTGATACCGATTTGTGAGAAATGATCTAATAAGGGAAAGTGCTGGATCTGAGAAGTTATAAATGACCAATTTACGTAATAACAATTTGTGATCAATGACATCAAAGGCTTTAGCAAAATCAACAAAGAAAACTCCTGTGTATTTCAAATCATTAATGTTTGTTAACCACTGATCAACCAGATTTGTTAGTGCTGTGTGACAGGAATGATTTGACCGAAATCCAGATTGATTAGGATGAAGTAAATCGTATTTGGAAATGTGATATGTAATATATTTATTCATGTGCTTTTCGAGAGGTTTAGACAAAAGAGAAAGTATAGATATTGGTCTATAATTTGAGGGGTCTAATTTATTTCCAGATTTAAAAAGTGGTATGGCTTTGGCCTGTTTAAGAAGATTAGGAAAATATATTTTATCAAGACAAAGGTTATATAAGTAAGTAAGTGTGTCAGTAATAACAGGGGCATTAAGCTTTAAGATAATACCGTCTATGTTATCAGTACCTCGAGTACCAGTTTGTTTCATGTGCACAAGATATAAATAAACATCAGATAATGGGATTGGGTGAATGACTAATTCTGATTTAATTGATTTTGAATTACAGAAAGTATAGTCAAAGGTGTTAAATCATTGGTATTGGATCTATCATTCTTTACAGTTTTGTTGGCAATATCACAAAAGTGGTTATTTAAAGTATCAGCAGAAAGCTCTTGAGGTGGTCTTGTCTAAGTTTTTATGAGTTAGGATACTTATTGCTTTCCAAATGGGTTTTCAATTATTTTGTGGACAATTGAAAATTAAGTTTTTGAAATAATACTTTTTTGACTTATAGAAGTAACTTTGTTGTGTTGTTTCTTAAACTCTTCAAATTGTTTATTTTTCAAAAGAGTATTTCTTACTTGAATTTCTTCTATTTCTTTAGTTAACCAGGGGGGGGGGGGGGGGGGGGGTTAGGTGAATATTTAACCCGGTTAGTAATAAATGGGGCATGTTTATTATATATATCTATAAAGGTTTCGTGCCAGAACTCAAAAGCTTGGTCAGGGTCAGTGTACTGATAGACATGGGACAACTGCGATTCTGCTAAATCTTTAAGGAAGGCATCCTTAGCGAAATTAGTGAAAGATCTGTAAGTAATAATATTATGTCCGGGCTTGGGAATCTTTATATCCTTTTTAAACCAAGTCACACATATTGGTAAATGGTCGCTGCAACCACAACAGGGGGTACATGTTTCAATTATATTTTGTTTTTCATTCACATAAATGTGGTCAATCAATGTTTCAGACGTTGGAGTAACACGGGTTGGGGAATCAATTAATTGAGTCAAACCAAAAGTATCATAAATTTGATGCCATCTAGGATTTCTTGTTAAAAGGTCTATGTTAAAATCACCAAAAAGAATGACTTCATTACCTGTAAGTGAAACGGCCTCCATTATATCTTGAAAATTTTCAAACCAGTTAATACGTTCAGATGGATTCCTATACAGAAATCCAAGCAGTAATGGTTTGCTCTTTTTGTTTGTGGCTCAAGCCACAAACCTATAACTCACTTTGTCGGTCGGTCGGTCCAAAATTGTCGCACATTTTGACAAAATTGTCGCACTTCAAATCGAGGCTCCACTTCAAATTGAGGCCGCTTTAAAATCATGTATTTTAAAGCGTACAAAATAATAAACATACGTAATACAGACACTACAAACAGACACGACGAGTATGCAGTGCTTCTTTCGATGAGTATAAGTAGGATAAATAGTTTTAAATGTTTTCCAAAAGATTTAAAAAGTTACGGAATGGTGCAGAGATAAAATTCTGGTTTACAGATTAAGATTATTGAAAAGCCAGGGGAGGTGACTCATAATTGGAGTGGTAAAAATAGACCGCGTGCCACAAACTATTGCGATTTCGCGCTTGTTTATACTAATTTCTATCCAGATAGATTCAACTCCATAGTCTTCAAAAGTAGTAATCCGTTTGTATGTTAGAGAAAGACTACAATAAAGTATCAAACCTGTTTGCAAAGGAGAGATAGGGTCTAGACGAATGTGGTTGTATCCTGGAATAGAAATATCAGAATCTGGCATATGCTCTGTTAACCTTGATTCGGCACAACAAAATATATCAAATTGCTTACCAGAATTGGAAATAATAGAGGCAAGCTCATCATGTTTATTAAGTACATGATTGATATTTAGATAGCCTATTCTAAGACCATCTTTGGTTGGCCAGTCATACACATTGGACATTTTATAAAACAAACAAAAATGCGCTTTCACAAAATTGAAAACGGCCAAAAAGAATATCTAGAAGAATTACTAGACAAACTTTCAATGTAGTTAAATTAATAACAAGTCAAAGCAACAAACAGCAAAAAGTTTTCAGAAAAAGACAACAACAAATGTCCAGATATAATTGCAATTATGCAATGTTCAAGCAAGCCAATATGAAACCCGTACAAATTTCACTGATATTTTTATATAAAAAAACAAATTCCTTCACAACTGACAATTCCAATAAGGAGCAAGCAATCTAGTACCATCACAACTATCCCGGCCCGAGTGAGGCGGGTCATTACACATAGTTTTACTATAAGCACAAAGGTACAATCTTCGAATTGGTTGATCTCAAGCAAGCAAATAAATAAACAATAAAAATAATACACATATTAATATTCGAATGTGTCAGAAGATCAAACATGAAACTCTGAATGCAATATTTCAGATGTATAAATAACTAAACTCCACAAGGATTACCCGGCCAGAGGCCGAGGTATTGCGATTGGTTTGTGTGTGTGTCTGTCTGTCTGTCTGTGTATCGATTATCTTAAAAACTACTGTTTGGATTTTGATTAAAATTGGCAGAGGGGTAGACAGCTTGAAAAGGAAGCTGAAATTTCCTTCTTTGGGCTATGTAATTTCCCCCCGGCTTTATTTCGTGAACTAGTGAACAGAATTGCTTCAAATTTTGTGTGGTGGTGTACCATGGTGCAAGGAAGTTTGTATAAAAGTTCAGCTGTATCTCGTGAACTACTGAACAGAATCGCTTCAAATTTTGGGCTATGTATTTTATGCGTTCTGTAAGGGTGGAAAGTGGTGTGTTTATTGGGGGGGGGGGGGGGGGGGGGGAGGGAGGACATGGTGCAAGGAAGTTTGTATAAAAGTTCAGCTGTATCTCGTGAACTACTGAACAGAATCGCTTCAAATTTTGGGCTATGTATTTTATGCGTTCTGTAAGGGTGGAAAGTGGTGTGTTTATTGGGGGGGGGGGGGGAGGACATGGTGCAAGGAAGTTTGTATAAAGGTTCAGCTGTATCTTGTGAACTATTGAACAGAATCGCTTCAAATTTTGGGCTATGTATTTTATGCATTCTGTAAGGGTGGAAAGTGGTGTGTTTATTGGAGGGTGGGGGGTGGGGGGAGCAGGACATAACTCTGGCCGGGTTTGCATTGTCACAATGCGTTGCTGCCACTCGGCGATACCTTTGTTTGTTAAGGCATTCAAGTCCTTTCGGCCTACTGGCTCTGGCATCGAAAAAGCACTGATGTAGTATAACCCCCCTACTCAAATATTGAGTCCTCTTTGGTCCGTTGTTTTTCTAAAAAAAATTTATAACCATTATTTTATAGCTAACTTTTGTCTTTTATCTTTTACTTTTGTGACCTGTCATATTAGCAGGGCATGCAAAGCCACATAATTTGATACATTTGTTCTATTTAATGATTGATGGAAATGAGGCGGATGACTGCAATGATGATAATGATGCTATGGAGTTCGGTATCGGTCTGAGACTACATGACAGGGCAGTATTCTACCTTTCATAATGATATCCCGGCGTTAACCAGGCCCGAGAACTACAGACACCTGCAGCGTTGGTCTTGAAATTAGAGCAACACTCTCAGAATCGCATCCGTTAAGCGGATAGAGCTCGACTATGTTGTTTCAGTCTTCCCATAGCCACTCACTCTGGGTAGGAGACGGCCCAGAACCGAAAAAAAATCGCCTCTGATGGGATTCGAACCAGTGTCCTCCCCCTGTGGGGATACCGGGGGGTCTTCCGCATAAATAGCTCCCCCACCTTCTGGAAGTTCTGTGCTTGTAACTTCCTCTAATCTGTCTCTTTCTTTGACTCTGCCTTTTTGCTTGCTTTGTGTCATCTTTCTGACTTTTGGCCCATTCTCCTGCCTTTAAAACAATTCTTCCATGCAGTTTTCTCCTTTGAGCTCCTCCAAAATCGGAATGTGTCGGCTGATTGCAGCGAGGAGATCAGTGAAAACTGAAAAGGAACACATACGCACCCATTGTGGCCTTTTGGCCTGGGAACGCAGAAGAAGAAGAACCCGTGACCTCCCAGCCAGTAGTCCGTGACGCTAACCACTACGCCACGGCGGCTGGTTTGTTTCAAGGTTTGGCTACATATGTATTATTAATTATACAAAATGAGCTTCAATGAAGCTGAACTAGAACGCAACGATTAAGCATCCATTTGTATTAAACTACACCATAATGTTTGCATGCAGATAGTCATACAACAAACAAACAACTACACGACAAGTGCAAAGTGACGTTATTTGATTCACAAGAGACAAAACAAAACTACTGGATATTTCGGCGAATGCGCCTTTATCAACACAGACAAACAAGAAAACAGCAAACATCAAATATAGCAAAAGGAGCAAAAAGTAGGCAACAGAAGGAGCAAAAAACCATCAAGATCAAAATAAAAACAATACTTCCCCTCTACAGTCCAACGCGTAAATGATACAACAAAGTTGAAACCAAAGAGCAAGGCTGTGAACACAAATCAAGGGGGGGCGGGATTGAAGTGAGAGAGGTTGGGGACAGTGAGTACGCAATCATAGATGGTAGAAGTTGGAAACAAGGGTCAGTTGTGTTTAAGGGGTGGGGAGGGGGAGGTTTAGTGAAGAGAACAAACCTCGTGCTAAAGTGAACACATGTAGCAAAAGCTGACATTACATTTCAATTGAAAAAGACAGAGAGAGAGAGAAGAAGGGGCGGCTGTGGGGGTGGGGGGGGGGGGGGGGGGGGGGGGGGGGGGGGGGGGGGGGATAGAAATAGAGGGGGGGTTCGCCGCCTAGCGCATCAAACCCTGGTCTGACCCCAAAGTGGGTTGGCCCACCGTGGCACCGAGGGGTGAGGGGGGAAACGGAAGTTCTCCGAGAAAAAAACCCCTAGTCAGACACACTTGTCTAAGACATGAAGAATGTAAACAAATTTAAAGCAATAAAGGATTGAGGGGGAAAAAACAACTCTCTGGGAGAAAAAAACCCTGCGCATGTGGTTAACTGCAGATAGTCAGTTAAGTACACAGCGTTAGTGTATTCCATTATTCACAGATGGTTTGATTTTGTATCCATCACAATACAGTGAAACCCGCTTAATTTCAAGTGCCTTAGGACCACCAAATGACTTGAAATTATCCGAGTGCTCGGTTAATTTCAAGTTTTTGCCTAATCTAACACAAAATTGAAATTAACCGAGCAAAGTTGAAATTAACCGAGCAAGACGGGGGAGAAAGGACTTTTTTATTGTATGGATATTTTCACATTGATTTATGTGTTTAGAAAGTGTACACTTGTATCTTTTATATATTTTACCAGAAATGCAAACTGTTCTACTTTGGGCTAAATGGTGTTTGAACCTTCATCTCATATAAGCGCTAAGGTCTATACTGTATTTGAGAAAATTGCGGGATGAACGGACGGATTTGGTGTGTATGTGTGTGTGCGTGTGCGTGCATGTGTTAGATAAAGTGTACATTACTTTTCAATGAGGCTTTATACTGCTTCTTCGTGTTGCCCAAGGGTGATAATTTTATGTAGGTGGCGCTTTCACGTGAGGCCCTCCGTTCACTTGAGAGAGAGAGAGAGAAGGGATGAGAGAGAGAGAGACAGAGAGAGAAGGAGAGAGAGAGGAGGGAGAGAGAGAGAGAGAGAGAGAGAGAAGGAGGGAGAGAGAGAAAGACAGAGAGAGAGAGACAGAGAGAGGAGGGAGAGAGACAGAGAGAGAGAAGGAGGGAGGGAGAGACACACAAAGAGAGAAGGAGGGAGAGACACAGAGAGAGAGAAGGAGGTAGGGAGAGACAGAGAGAGACAGAGAAGGAAGGAGAGAGAGAGTGTGATGGAGAGAGAGACAGAGAGTGAGAGAAGGAGGGAGAGAGAGGGAGAGAATTAGGGAGAGAGAGAGATACAGAGAGAGAAGGAGGGAGAGAGAGAGGGAAAGAAGGAGGAAAAGAGAGAGAGAAGGAGTGAGAGAGAGAGACCTGAGTGCCTCCATGCACTGAATTAATTCTATTTTCCTTTTTAAAGTAAGTGTAGCATGCTTCACTTTCTTGTCCGCCATCTTACTCTATTATGAGCATCTCCCGGCGACAGCCAAAAAACTGCGGTGATCTGATGGACACTCCCCTTTCTCCCGCTCCCTCAGACCAGGGTTCAAACAAAGGTTAAAGCTACACACATGCGCATGCACGCACACGCACACACACACACAAGGTGATTTGATTGACACTTCCTCTCACCGAGTCAAAGCCAGACGACACACAGTGACATACATGTGCGCAAGTGTAGAGATTTTAGACAAGCCTGAGACGAAATTGAAGTAAAAGTGTGTTGACTTGAAATTAGGCGAGCAAAAAAATTTGAATTTAGCCGATCTCCTCCTCTTGAAAAGTGTTGACTTGAAATTAACCGAGCGATTGAAATAAACCGGGTTTTGCTTCAGTTGGGACCGATATTTTACTTGAAATTAACCGATAATTGAAATTAACCGAATTGAAATTATCAGGGGTTTTGTAACAGATAGAAAGAAGGCCTCTGGCCACCGGGACCTTAGAATGACTTGAAATTATCCCGAAATTGAAGATAACCGAGTTGAAATATAGCGGGTTTCACTGTATATGGATAGATTCTATCGTGGGGATACCGGGGGGTCTTTCATACAAATAGTTTCCCCACCTTCTGGAAGTTATGTGCTTTTAACTTCCCCTAATCTTTGGTTTGGTTTGGCTGATTGGTACTTTATAGTCACAGAGGCGTACGTGAAATTCGGGTCGATCCCACCTTGAGCGCGTGTCACTCTCTTTGACTCTGCCTTTTCCCTTTGCTTACTGTCATCTACTCTCTTTCTGCCTTACTGGTCCATACTTCTGCCTTTGTTCTAGAAACTTGTACAAAAGATTTTCTCTAGCCGAAGATGGACATGCTGGGCCTAACAGTTTCTTAGTCAGGCGCATAATGACAGCATGATGGAGTCTGCGCTCATAATGATATACATACAGATATAAACAGAGACAGACACCTCTCACAGAGAGAGAGAGAGAGAGAGGGGGGAGTAGAGAGAGAGACAGACACAGACGCAGAGAGATAAACAGACAGACACTTCTCAAAGAGAGAGAGAGACCCAGACATGATAGAGAGAAGCAAACGTAGTGAAGAAGAAGAAGAAGAAGAAGAATGTATTAGGTATTAGGTTCTTTATAGTCACAGAGGCATCTCTGTGAAATTCGGGTTGCTCCCGCCTGGAGAGCGCGTCGCAACCAGAGGCTGTCAGGAAACTTCTGATGGAAGAAGAAGAAAAGAATATAGACAGAGACACCGAAGGTTCTCTTCAAACTCTCATTTAATACGTTGCAGGTCCTGATCCCGTGCTGACTTACCTCTCTGACTTGGACCGCTGGGATTTACCGTACGGCAAACTGACCAACAGCAGGATGGCCTATGATTTCGGCTTGGACTTCCAGAATCTGAGTAGTGATCCACAGTACCTTGCTAGATCCCTCCAGAACCTGTCCAGGGTCTTCCATCTGGTGATGATGACTGAAGCGTTTGACGAGTCCATGGTGCTCCTCAAGAGGATGTTGTCCTGGGTACTACCAGAAATGATCTACGTGAAATTCCATGTGGGAGCTCCTCGCCCCGATTACCATTTCACCGAAAAGCAGAAACTCGATTTCAGGCAGCGGCGGAAAGAAGACTACGCGATTTACGAGCACTTTCGCGCCTTGTTCTATCGAAAGGTCCAAGCCCAGGGTGAATCGTTTCGCGACGAAGTTCAGGTGTTCAGGGCCATGCGGATCAAGGTGGGTTCCTTCTGTCACAACATCATGGTAGGCGCACAGCCCAAGGAGCAGATTCTGATGGTGGAAAGCAGCAGGTTCAGCGACAGATTCCGCGTGTGTTGGGAAGATTGTCAGGTGATGGTCAGGACTTCCACAACTGTAGTCGATCACTGGTTTGAAGAGTTGATGTCGCAAAGGATTGGCTTGAAGGTAGAGAGGGAAAAAAAGGCCGAAGTGATTCTGTCTGAGAAGTAATAGCCGATCACTGGTTCGAAGAATTGATGTTGCAAAGGATTGGCATGAAGGTTGAGAAGAGGCAAAAAGCCCGAAGTGATTCTGTCTGAGAAGTAATAGCCGATCATTGGGTCGAAGAATTGATGTTGCAAAGAATTGGCATGAAGGTTGAGAAGAGGCAAAAAGCCCGAAATGATTCTGTCCGAGATGTAAGAATAGCACTTGACATTTGTCATTGGTTGGCACTAGCCTGTAGTAGGGGCCAACAGTAACGTGAGAACTGTGAGATCGATGATTTTCGACAGTTAAGGCAGAGAAAGACTATGACTATGACTCTAGAGGAAGACTATGACTCTCACACTAGGGGGTCCTGAAATCCTGAAATTCTTTTGATCGAGAGAGTGGAGATGTACCTTGTGCAAGGCACCTTTATTATAAAGCAATTTTAGTTAGCCTGCCAGAATAGAAGGTTCTGAGAGAGAGAGAGAGAGAGAGAGAGAGCGAGAGAGAGAGAGAGAGAGAGAGAGAGAGAGAGAGAGAGAGAGAGAGCGAGCGAGAGAGAGAGAGCGAGAGAGACAGAGAGAGAGGGGTACTAGTTTTATTACAAAACACGCAAAAAGTGACAATGAAGTGCTTGCAAATTATTTAAAATCATGCAGCGAGTTTAGCGATCATTCCGAAGCAAATCGCTTAAGAATAAACATATTTTAGTCGTTAATAGTTTTTAGATTGATAAGGAAAGTAAATGGATGTCTCTGCCAGACATTTTGTCGGGCACAGGCGTTGGTAGCCTTACTATGGACATGGTGCCTAACAAATTGTCGGGTGCAGGGCAGAATGAGTTGGTAAAAGTAGTATGAATGAAAAATCTGTTATTAGCTGAGCTCAAACATATGCCTAATCTGAAGAACTGAAAAGCTGGTGCATTTGAAATGCAGAATAATTTGCTTTGATCAAACGTTTCTGTGTCCAGTGTCTGTATTTGTGGACCTCAGAAACAAAGACAGCTGTTTCGACCTTTGAAGGTCTCCTCAGTCTGCAAAGGGTATCCTGTGAATGTTCAAGCTGAGCAAGAAGACTTTCTACAAGAGAATGGTTGTCCACAATGAAATTCCACAATAAAAGCAAACTAGCACTAAGTTGTCAATACAGAGCAAATCCATGTTTGTTTGGTGTTTGTTTTTTTATCATTATTCTTTTTCTCAAGCTGTGATAAGCACAAACAATTGCTGACGCTATGGCAAACTATTGTTTACAGAGGTTAAGGAATATTGGTGTCTGTTCAAATATTCTTCAAACCTACTACCGATGTTGCATTGAATCTGTTCTTACTGTGTCATTTATCTGTTGGTGTGGAAGTTTGAGTGTAAGAAGTAAGCATGTGCTGAGTGAAATGGTGAATGTGTGCAGTAAGGTTGTGGTGTGCAAGTTGTATGAGAGACGAGCAGTCAAGAAAGCTAGGAAAATGATTATGATGTGTGTTTGTGTATTGGGGTGTACAAGTCTATTTCATTCTGTTTCTGTGTGAATGCTTTGGGTTTAAGGTTTGCTTGGGTGTTGGCTGTTAGAAAAGTTGCACAGGCGCTGGCCAACGACCTCAATACCTTCTACGCCCGCTTTGACACCGCTGACTTCTCCACTGAGCGTTCAAGTGCTCTCCTGGAGCTGGCTCGGCGGGACGATGGCGTGGAGGTGCTGACGGAGGAGGAGGTGAGGAGACAGTTCCGGTGGGTCAACCCACGCAGTGCCTGCGGTCTTATCTGCCCACAGCGGTGCGCCTGTTGAATAGTGGCCTGTGAACTGGTTGGTCTGGTGGCCCTGCCTGCAGCATTCCCCATCCTGTGAAGGAACAATGGCGGCAAATGTGTGTGTGTGTGTGTGTGTGAGTGAGTGTGTGTGTGTGTGCTTAGGGGGTAAGAGGGCATGGATGTAGGTGCTATTTTTGTTAATATCATTTCTTGTTCCATTTGCTTTTACATTAATTATTTTATGTGTGATACCATGCCATGTATTTTATGGTCCTGATGTTTAGAGGAGTGTGTTAGTGTGTGTATGGAGAGGATGGGAGAGCAGGGGAGGAGGGGGGTGGGAGGGGGAGAGGGGGACGGTTCAGTCTGTGCTATAATTTACATTTGATCTTTCATTACAAGTATTTGTTTTGTACACCTTTTTTACCTTTGGATTGTTCATGTACTTTTAGCTTGATGGCTTATATGTGTGTGTGTGTGTGGTGGGGGGGGGGGTGTCAGTCCGTGAAATAGTTTACATCATATAGTAAAAAGCCAAGTGTCCGTCCGTGTGTGTGTGTCTGTTTGAAACACAAAACGGGCCTTATAACTCCGCCGTTTTTTGACCGAATCGCTTCAAATTTGCTGTGAGCCCTAACGGGGTGATGGCAACGGCAACCGGGGCGGCCGTGTCATTTGCGCGGTTTCGCAAATGCGCGAAACGCGTATCCGCCGGACTCTCGGCGCCCGTATCTCCGGCATTTCTGGACCGATTGCCTTCAGAGTTGGCAGGTACATGATTGGGGACGGTGACTATCAGTGTGTCAAACCGGAAGCGAATCGGTTCAGAAAAGCGCGCGCTATACGCCGCTTCACCTTTTCACGAATAACTCCGCCGTTTCTTAACCGAATCACCTCAAATTTGCTGTCAGGCTTGCTATGGCCCGGGCAAAGCCTGGCAGCAAATTGGAAGAGAATCGGGAGAGGGCGTCACTCTCAGAGCAGCGCGAACGGGAAACGGGGCCTTATAACTCCACCGTTTCTGAACTGAATCGCTTCAAATTTGCTGTACTCAGCGTTACCAGTACTTGGCGTTACCGTTACTAGGCGTTACCAGTACGGTGCATTGCCAGTACTAGGCGTTGCGCTAGTTTGATTTATTTTACACACAGAAATTGATTTGTACAATTAATTATTCTTATGCTTGCTTACTTTTAACTAAATTGATGCTTTATCATGTGTGTGTGGGTGGGGTGGAGGTGTGGGGTGGGGGTGGAGAGGGGGGCGGGGCGTAGGGGGACGGTTTTAGTCAGTGAAATAATTTGATTCTACATACAGTACTTGTTTTGTACATCCATTTTTACCTTGGGTTGTTCTTACAAAAAATATTTTTATGCTTGTTTAATTTCAGTCCTATAATTTTTATGCAAATTGTGATATTGTTTTCCCTTTTAACAATGTCATTTATTTGCTCTGTTTACCTTTATCCAAGTTGGGTGTGTGTGTGTGTGTCTGTCTGTCTGTCTGTCTGCCTGCCTGCCTGCCTGTCTGTCTGTTCAGAGAGTTCTGTTTGTGCCATCCGTTTCATTTGGTTTTCAATACATTGGATTATTTTCTTTATTTATATGCCTTTTTCACATTTTATGAACACATTTATTTCTGTATCTTGTGTGTGTGTGCGTGCGCGCGCATGTGTGTGTGTGTGTGTGCGCGCGCGTGTGTGAGTGCTTGTGTGTGTACTGAATAGTATTACTTTATTATAATTATTTTACCGTTTGCTGTGATGTTATCATTATGATGTTCTTCACTATTAATGTTTACTTATTAGGGTGGGAGGGGGTGGTGGGGTGTGTGTGTGTGACAAACTTAATTGGTTTATGTGAATAACATGTGCTTTTATGCATGTATTTTATGTCTTAGTTTATTATATAATGTCCCGCCAGTTTTACATTTAAATGCACGCTAAAAAAAGATTTTCTTCATTGAAGACAATAAATACATTTGATTGATTGATTGATTGATTGATTGATTGATTGGATGCAGCAAAAAAGAGATTTATTTTCAATTCATCTCAACTGAGCACAATTGTGTCATCTCATGCACGAAAAAAAATATTAAAAAGAAGAAAACAATGAATAAAAAAAGCGGCACAGCAACATGACTGCAATTTATTTTCAACTCCATTCAACTCAACAAAATGCTGTCATCTAAAAACAGAAAATCGAAAGTGGCAACGTTCGCGATTTCAGCAGTTAAAACATCACACATGACAATGCATTTTCTAAATCGCGCTTAACTGCTCAACAATTCATGAAAACATAGGCCTACAAGTTCCACTTGACAGTACACAGTCATTATGTGGGACAACTGAAACCCTAACCTTAGAAGAACGGCCAATCTTAACCCTTTCACTGCCAAAGTCGCATTTTAGCACCACAGTGATTTAACACCTATGTCAATAAAAGGCGTCAAGTTGGGGTCTATTATCCAAAGACCCTAGGAGAATTTAGCTTTACGTCCTCTTGGCCGAAACCATATGGGACATTACTTTTTACGTGTTTTTTTGGACAGGGGGGAAAGGGGAAAAGAATATGTTTCTATCAATTTTAGTTTTTATCTTTTAACAGATGTTTTTATCTTGAATAAAGGTCAAGTGAATTTTTTTTTTTTGGTGGAATTTTTAGGAGCCATGGCTCGCACAGAACTACTCTTATATAGTAAAATTTTTACTTTGGATATAAAATATTAGATTAAAAAGACTTTAGGCTGTACCCCTCCCGGCGAGAGCAAGTGATCAAAGACCCTATTGTCATAGTTTTGGGAAGTAAGGACAGACCTTATTTTAGATATATCACAGAAGAATCCCCAATACTGCAGATGGATTTTGTTCTCTACCCAGGTAAATGTAATGGCAATGTTTGTCTGAAATATGGCTGGCGGTGAAAGGGTTAACGAGTGTCGTAAGGGCCTGATGCACTACATACGATTCGCGTGTTTTAAAGTCACTGATACCAAAGATATTCTAAAAGGGTAAGATGGATTACTTAAAAGCTCGGCGAACCGGGCTGATAGAGTTATCGTTAGTGCGGACGTGTACACTATTCACAGTGGAGGCTATCCAAAAACTCGGACTGGAACTTGAACGGAGAATTCAACTGGCCTATCGATGTGTAAAATGTGTCACGTTTCAAAGGGACATAACCAGTGTTTCTGTCCTCACTACTCATATAGGGAAAAGAGACCAGGGCCTGTATTCACGTTCAGATAGCATGAGACTTAGCATGATGCTAACTTAGAAGCTCTTCCAAAAGTCCTATTAAATCCTATAGGACATTGGAAGAGCTTCTAAGTTAGCATGATGCTAAGTCTCATGCTATCTCAACGTGAATACAGGCCCAGATGCTTATCTTCCCCTGTACAGTCTTTGCTGATACCAATGCAAATACGAAGGGGAATGTACATAGTTGTCAATGTTTTAGCAATAGTTTAAATCATTTTAGCAATGTTTGTAGCTCAAACTGTGTTGGAGAGGTCACTGAGCCAGGTATAAAAGTGTTATACACTAATGCGGATGGTATGTTAAATAAAAAAGATGAACTTATTTTACAGATGGATGAAATTAGACCTAAAATAACTGCCGTTACAGAGACCGTGCCCAAAAACATTAGTGATTTTGTACCATCTGAATACTGGCTTGATAACTATGAAATGTTTCACAATGAAAACCCGAATCGTGGCGTAGCGTTATTTTTCGATAAAACATTAAATGCACAGGAATGCACTACACTGAACAAGAACACTGTATGATGTCACTTTCAAACAAAGGAAAAAGAAAAGATTTTAGTTGGTTGTATTTACAAAAGCCCTAATACGACAGATGAAAATGTACAGAAATTATTGGAAGTATTAAAAGAAGAGATAAAGAAGTATGACAAGGTTTGCATTATGGGGGTGCACGGTAGCCCCCTTCACCTTGGGTACTATAGTAGATCATTAATTTTGTAGACACAGAAAATTCGAATGGCTATACAATCAAAACTAGACAGGATAACTCGATCATGTTTTCTGTGTACTGACTAGGAATCTTTGCTCCATCTTAATAATAATAATAATAATGGGAATTTATATAGCGCTCTTTCTCACATGAGCTCAGTGCGCTTTACATTGATAACAAGAACATTAAAGGCAAACAAATAATGAATCATTAGAAAGTAAAATAAACACGATGATTACACGCAACGTTCTCTTTCTTCCTCTCTCTCTCTCTCACACACACACACACATCTAACGTTGTAGATTTGTTAGTGTGTGTGTTTGTTTACCGTAGGTTATGCAGTAACACACTGTACCCAACACCGATGGTGTGGAGTAACATTTTTTTATGGAGTAACTTTTTCCATTACTGCACAAAGCTTCTACACAAGCAACCTCACAGTGGTCTTCTGAGGTATGTTAGATATTTATTTCAGGGCACCGAGGACAGACTCTGGACGCTGTTTATGAGGTTGTGGAGTCATGGAAAAAGTTACTCCATAAAAAAAGTTACTCCACACCGTCGGTGTTGGGTACAGTGTGTTACTCCATAACCTACGGTAAACAAACATACACACACACGTACACACACACACATACACACACACACACACATGAACGCACGCACAGACACACACACACACACACACACACACACACACACATGAATGCACGCACGCACACATACACACTCACACACAATTATACAAGAGCAAAATAGTTACAATATGAAAATTCTAAGAAGAAACAGACCACATTCACATTCTCAATCAAGTTTCGATACAATACTGCAACTTGAAATAAAATCATACTGCCATCGACATACCAGTTACATGACTAATTGTAATAGACAAATTTCGCAAGAACAAAGATACCCTTATTGCGTTATTCTGTAGACGGAGGAAGTATTTCACGTGAATCATGACTCACAGACATCGTCGCATCGCATTGGGGTCAAATCGTGTGCAGTGTGGTTGGGCTTTAAAGGGGCACCCTGACGGATGAGTTTTTGCTAGAAACACGTCCAGATCACCAGAAAAGACAGCCTTTTCAAGGATCGGAACACTCACTTTGCTCTGGTTTCCTAGAAATTAAACCGTCAAAACGGCGATTCCTCCTTGGCGGAGATGCCGGAGAGAGTAGCCATTTTGGATGGGGTGGGTGGAGGTCACTCATTGTGGTTGAATCGTTTTCTTTTGTTTTGCAGAGCAGTAAAAAAAACAATTGGAGCTATTTCTTTTGTTGTGAGCGAAACTCCTTTAGATAAACTGTATCACATTTAAAATAATAAAACTAAAAAGGCTTGTATTACAAAAATTTCGTGCAAACTATTTTGTCTAAACGCAGGCGGCCATTAGAAAAGAGACGGCACACGCCTTCTCTTTGGGTAAAATAATTTGACTTCCAGCACCTCCGCCAAGGAGGAATCGCCGATTTGACGGTTTGATTTCTAGGAAACCAGAGCAAAGTGAGTGTTGCGATCTCTGTAAAGGGTGTTTTCCTGGTGATCTCGATGATGTGTTTCTTACAAAAACTCATCCGTCAGAGTGCCCCTTTAAGCTGAATCAAATGTTCCATTATTGTAGACAATCATTTATCATACGGCTCTCATGTAACTGGCGGCCCCAAGTCTAAAGGGACACCCTGACGGATGAGATCGCAACACTCGCTGGTTTCCTAGAAATCAAACCGTCGAATCGGCGATTCCTCCTTGGCGGAGGTGCATGAAGTCAGATTCTTTCAGTGAAAGAGAAGGCATGTGCCTTCTCTTTTCTAATGGCCGCCTGAGTTTAGACCAAATCGTTTGCACGAGATTTCCACAATACAAGCCTTTTTATTATTTTATTATTTTTAATTTTACACAGTTTTCGCCCACAACAAAGGAAATAGCTCCTTTTTTTTTTACTGCACTACAAAGAAGAAAAAGCTTCAACCACAATGAGTGGCCTCCACCCACCCCGTCCAAAATGGCTTCTCTCTCCGGCATCTCCGCCAAGGAGGAATCGCCGTTTTGACGGTTTGATTTCTAGGAAACCAGAGCAAAGTGAGTGTTCCGATCCTTGAAAAGGCTGTCTTTCTGGTGATCTCGACGTGTTTCGTGCAAAACTCTCAAAGGATCCACCTTTAAGTTTAATGTCAGTCAATGATAAAGGTCTCAACACACGGGAGGGGGGAGGGAAATGCTCTCTCTTTCCCCATAGCAACACAGTGATGGGCCGATCATAAAGGTCTGTGTACACGTTAAAAATAATCACAAAATATCTATTTATCCGTGGCAACAGAGTGTAAGGCCACTCATAATAATATGACCTACAACTCACTGTGCTGCCATGGGGAAATAATGATATTTTGTGAATGTGGACACAGACCTCAAGATTTCTTGCATGTCACTGCGTTGCCACGGGGAAAGTGAAAAATCTTCACGTGCACAGAGACCTTATAATCGTTTCTGCAACTTGATGAATGAATTTACAAGTTTATTGGAACGTGCAGAAGT
This sequence comes from Phymorhynchus buccinoides, assembly GCA_017654935.2. Taxonomy (NCBI): domain Eukaryota; kingdom Metazoa; phylum Mollusca; class Gastropoda; order Neogastropoda; family Raphitomidae; genus Phymorhynchus; species Phymorhynchus buccinoides. The sequence goes on along the minus strand of CM065712.1, from coordinate 26,782,174 downwards.
GACACACACACACATTATTATCAAACAGATGAGTACACACAAACAAATCAAACTCATAAACATTAACAATTACTTTTACATGCACGCAAACGCGGAAATCTATATTAACCCTTTCACCGCCATTGTCGCATTTATGCACCCATGTCACTAAAAAGGCGTCAAATTAGGGCCTGTGATCCAAAGACCCTATTAATTTTTAGTTTTGGGAAGTAAGGGTAGACCTTATTTTAATATATGTCACAGAAGAATCCCCGACACTACAGATGGACTTTTGTTCTCTACCCAGGTAAATTTAATGGAATTCTTTGGCTGAAGTGTGGCTGGCGGTGAAAGGGTTAACTTTCATTTTGAGAATTTTCATATTCAATGTACACAAAAGAAACTAAAGCAAGATTATAGGCCTATTACATTATTTAATAATCTTGTCTTCCATTAATGAAAAGAAAATCCAACTTAAGTCGGTGATCAGATAATAGTAAACTGCACACACACACACACACACCACACACACACACACACACACACACAGAGGGAGAAAGGTGGTAGAGTGGTTAAGACGTTCGCCTGCCAAATGTAATGCGTGACTGCAGCGTGAGTGACCCGGGTTCGAATCCCGGCTTCCTCGCCCTTTCTTTCTAGTTTGACAGGAAAATCGAACTGAACGTCCCAGTCCTTCGAATGGGGACTTAAAGCTAGTCTGGCCCGTGCGCTTTACGCAAGCCCTACAAATCCCACGGCAGTTAGAAAAGTCGGTAAGAGCAGGGAAAAATCCCGACCCTGCCTGGTATGGCCAAATTGATAGATAGGGTTTCTAAGTGTGCCCACTCACCCTGTGCCCCCCCCCCCCCCCCCCCCCCCAAATTTTTTTTTAGATGCAGGTAGGCGCTGCACTTGCGGAAACGCGCTCTCCGGGAGAGAGCAGCCCGAATTTCACAGAGATAAGTCTCTGTGACTAGAATATAACCAAATAGCAAAATACCAAAATACACACACACTCGCACTGATCTCGAGTCGAATTTAAAATCCGCGTGAAATTTGACAATGCATTATAATAATAACAACACATGAAAGAAAAACAAGAGGCAAAGCCTTCAAGGCTCACTCGAACAGGAACATGGTCAGGTCAGGTCAGGTAGGTTAAGACGACTAGGCCAAGCGTCTTTCTTTCTATTTTTTCTTTTTTTTTGGTTTTTTTTTTTTTTTGAGTTGGCACACTGCCTGGGCTGTGCACGGTTTGCGCGGTAGACTATTATTTTTTTTTATTATGTCATACTGGTATTTTAATTTGCTAAGGTTTGGGTCTTTGTCCAAGAGGTTTTTTGAATAATGTGAGACAACAACAAACAAAGATTGAGGGGGGTTGTCTAAAGTACAAGAATGACTTAGAATATCACATAATTGGCGAGATTCGAAGTTTCAATAAAATTTAAAAAAAAAAATTAAAAATACAAACCAAAAAACAAGAACCAACAAATAAAATTAATATGCCCGTAACCTCTTGCCAATCTGTTTGACTGAAAACAAACAAAAAGAAGAAGACAAAAAAATCACGAGCAACAGAGCAGAGACAAGCAAAATACACACACACAGACACATACACACACACAGAACACACAACACACACACATACATAACACACACACACACACATACACACACATACACTCACACACACACACACACACACACACACACAGCACATACATACACGCACACACACACACATACACACACACACACATACACACCACAACACACACACACAAACACATACATACACACATACATACACACACACACACACACACATACATACACACACACACACACATACACACCGGCACACACGACACAGACACACACACACACACACACTCCACACTACAGAAAATCCGTATGAAATATCATTTTGTTCAAAGTCCGTCTCACAAATGAGTCGTGCATAACTATGGCGATCTGCACTTTTACAAGGACACGTCACCGAAGAAGCAACACTGAAGAAAAAAACACCATACACACACGTGGCGTGCGCGCACCCACACACACACACACATGTTAGTGCGGACACACACTATGTGGCGCGGGCATGTGCGCGCACCTCAACATGAGTCACAGTAGACGCAACATCTCAGACACAGACACACACGCACAGAGCCACACACACACACACAACCACAATAGAGAGAGAGAGCTGAGAGAGGGAGAGAGAGAAAACTCGAACCGAAAAATGCTTTTTTTTAATGTCAGAACCTGGGCGGCCTATAACATTGAGGAACCGGCGAGATACACACACATAATTATAATTTAATAAACTAGCATGTGGAACCCTTGGCACATGAGACATAGGTTTAAAGACTCAGAGCTTGCGCGCTTCGAGTCATGGCGCTTCGTGCGCGGTTCGACTTCACGCGCTTCGCTCTCCGCTAAACTCCTCCCCCCTTTTTGACTCCGCCCCCTTCTATACAGAAGTCCGTGGAGTAACGAACGAACAAAGAGAATGAAGAAAAGGAAAGGTAAACTCAGGCAGATCTCCCCGCTCTGATGGCGTGTTTGAGTCGCGGCCACAGGAAGCCTAACCGCTTGTCCCTGTTGTAATTCAACATGGCCAGACAGCGCAGGACGCGGGGGATGATGGTGTCTTCGTCCACCAGCAAGGGAATCAGCTGGCTCCTGCGAGAACCTGAAAGAAAAATAATAAATATAAATTTTAAAAAAATGTATATATACAAAATTTTTTTTTTAAGGGAATCAGCTGGCTCCTGCGAGAACCTGAAAGAAAAATAATAAATATAAATTAAAAAAAAATATATATATATAAATCTTTTTTTTTGAAGGGATCAGCTGGCTCATGCGAGAACCTGAAATGGTAATAATAATAAAATAATTTAAAAAAAATATATATATAGACAAAAAAAATTTTTTAATGAATCAGCTGCCCTGCGAGAAACCTGAAAGAAAATAATAAAAAAATTAAAAAAAATATATATATTAAAAAAAAAATTTTTAAGGGAATCAGCTGGCTCCTGCGAGAACCTGAAAGAAAAATAATAAATATAAATTTTAAAAAAATGTATATATACAAAATTTTTTTTTTAAGGGAATCAGCTGGCTCCTGCGAGAACCTGAAAGAAAATAATAAATATAAATTAAAAAAAAATATATATATACAAAATTTTTTTTTTAAGGGAATCAGCTGGCTCCTGCGAGAACCTGAAAGAAAAATAATAAATATAAATTAAAAAAAAATATATATAAAAAAAAAATTTTTTAAGGGAATCAGCTGGCTCCTGCGAGAACCTGAAAGAAAAATAATAAATATAAATTAAAAAAAAATATATATATAAAAAAAAAAATTTTAAGGGAATCAGCTGGCTCCTGCGAGAACCTGAAAGAAAAATAATAAATATAAATTTTAAAAAAATGTATATATACAAAATTTTTTTTTTAAGGGAATCAGCTGGCTCCTGCGAGAACCTGAAAGAAAAATAATAAATATAAATTTTAAAAAAATGTATATATACAAAATTTTTTTTTTAAGGGAATCAGCTGGCTCCTGCGAGAACCTGAAAGAAAAATAATAAATATAAATTAAAAAAAAATATATATATAAAAAAAATTTTTTTTAAGGGAATCAGCTGGCTCCTGCGAGAACCTGAAAGAAAAATAATAAATTCAATATAAAAAAAAATATATAAATAAAAATAAAAAAAATTCATAATAATAAAATAATTCGTCCTGCCCTGCATTTCGTCCGTTTGCAAATGGCTACTCACTTTGAAAACTGTGTTGTATCTATTCTAAAGGATAATAACACACTAGCTGTTGTAAAAAAAAAAAAAAAAAAAAAAAAAAAAAAAAAAAAAAAAAAAAAAATAAAAAAAAAAAAAAAAAAAAAAAAAAAAAAAGACCTAAAAGGAATCCTCATCATAGAAACAGTACTACTCATTAGTTTATTCACTACAATTAAGTTTAGTGTGTTCTGCATGAAAAGCTCGATCTAAATCTTAGCAACTGCCTGAGACAGTCCACATACCTACAACTGTAACTCACGCAGAAACAGGTGCCTTAAAAAACGAATGTTATATTCCTTTTGTTTTCACAACATGCGTGATTTTTTCATGCATGTAATTATATGATGATTCATTTTCAATAGGCATTTAATTTAGATAAATATATCATGACAAATCAACTGGACGATGTTGTATGGTAAAAATCCAAGCTTCCCCGCACCCCTACTCTGAGGGACCGAAAGTTGGTGCATTTGAAATGCAGAATTTTGCTTGGAAAAATTTTCTGTATCCAATGTCTGTATTTGTGAACTTCAGAAACAAACTCAGTTAGACGTTAACTTATGAATGTTCCGTGTTCTGAAAAAAAAGAAGTGCTGGATTTAGTACTTTTTCTCCCATGTCGGAGGGACAATGCTTATGCAAAGACAGTGTTTCTATAGTAGTTGTGCAAAGCCAGTCGGCAAAGCTTATAAAGAGATTGGTTGACTGCCAACAGAGCTAGGGGGAAAACAAAGACCTGCTTGAAATATAAAAAGCAAAACCACTTTTTTATATTTCTGCAGTCATTGTTTGAATACAAGTTTTAGTTTTTTGTAATAATCCAATAATACGTCAATGGACTATCTTCTTCTTCTTCCTTCTCTCTGCGTTCCCAGGCCATTATGGCACAATGGGTAAGGTACTTACGTGTCCGGTTTCAGTTTTCACTGTCTCCCCGCTACGTACAGCCGACACTCCGATTTCGGAGGAGCCCAAAGGACAACTTATTTTGCAGATAATTTTTGTTGAAAAAGCAGGATATGGGGGGGGGGGGGGGGCAATAAGTCAGACAGATAGTATTATAAAAGCAA
>CM065712.1:26764504-26776813 GCA_017654935.2 Phymorhynchus buccinoides | reverse complement strand
CCCTGGATAAAAACATAGCATATAGCTTATAAACGTACCCGTACAAATATACATACATATGATTCGTTTGTTGTCATTCTTCGTATCTTCTTCGTCTTTCTTCGTCTCTTCGTCTTCTTTCGTCTTCTTCTTCCATCAAACATTGCCTTTCACGCGCATGGATGGATACACAATGCACGCGCATGTTAGTCCTCGAGCCGAAGAGTTTCGTGGAGCTATTGTTTTTGTCTGTCCGGCCTTCCCTTCGTCCTTCCGTCCGGCGTGCCTCGTCCCGGTCCGGCTAATTCGTCCCGTTTTTCTCAAAAACTATTCAGTCTACTCATCAGCAAATTTGGTTTATTTTATACTAGTTGCAAAAGATGCTGCTATCCACTGAGGTATTTTAGTTTGACATTGAGGTCAAGGTTCGCTGCCAGTTACGGGGGCTTCAACCTACACCCGCGAAACACCATAATCGATAAATATCTCGCGAAGTTTTGCATGTATTTCCCCCCAATGAGTGTTTTATTCACCCTTCACAACATTTCTTGTTGAATGGTCTATAACAGAGTTGTCATGATTTTTTTTTCTGTGCGCTCGTGTGCGCATGATATGATCACGCGCGCTCAAATCACGGGTCCTAACCCCAAGGCTATTATATAAAAAAAAAACTATTCAGTTACGGTGCTGTTTTGATGCGGGTTTTTTTATGTAGTTACGTGCTGTGTTGATGCGTTTTGTATGTATGTGTACAGCCGACAAGTTCCGATTTCGGAGTAGCTCGGCGATGGTGCGAGAGGACTTTGCAGACCGCTCGGAGTTGCAATTGTTGTTGTTGTTTTTGTTTGTGTGATTAAAAATTCTGCAATCTCAGTGAACGACCCCCCACCCCCGCCCCCCCCCCCCCGTCCGCTCCTTTCCCCCCCCCTTTTCATCCCCAAACATTCGCCCCCCTCCCCCTTCAATCCGTCCCCCCTCCCCCTCCCACATTGCGTCCAACGTATGAAAAAATAGGTAACACACGGAGCCCACTGTGCCTTTGAGTCTCCTCCCCCATTCCCCGCAACCCGCTCCCTCACACACTACTCGCTCTTTTACACACCAACAGCACTCTTACTCAGCTTCCCTCCCTCCCCCCACCACTCCCTCCGGCTCTCTCCCCCCCTCCTCTCTCTCTCTCTCTCTCTCTCTCCTCTTCTCTCTCAATCTCTCTCTCTCTCCTCTCTCTCTCTCTCCTCTCTCCTCTCTCTCATCTCTCTCTTCTCTCTCTCTCGTCTCTCTCTCTCAATGCTCTCTCATCTCGCTCTCTCTCTCTCTCATCTCTCTCTCTCTCTCTCTCGCTCTTACTAACGTGCCTCTCTCACACACAGAGCACCAACTCGGCTCAGACTAGTACCAAAGGTTATCTAAGGCTAGTACATCTCCAAAGTAAGTGTTTACGAGTGACGCTGGTTCCTTTTATTGTGTTGGAGACTGGAGAAACAACCATTCATCTGCATGGTGTTTTTTTCGTCTCCCCAACTCGCTTGAACTCAGTCAAAACAAAGACATCAAATGCTTCTTAAGCTACCAAGACAACCCCACCCCCGTCCGTTCCCATCCCCACCCTACATCTCTCGAGAAGAGAGAGAGAAGAGAGAGAGAAAAGAGAGCCAGATAGAGAGAATCTGCGAGCGAGATGGGATAGATCGAGAGAGCGAGCTGGAGACGCAGAGAAGAGGTCAAGTGAAGTCACAATCAAGAGACAGAACGAGAAGATCTGTGGCGAGCGATATGGATAGAGCAGAGAGATAGAAAGAGATAGAGAAGGAGAGGGAGACGTAGAGAGCGAACGAGGGAAAGACGTAGAGAGAGAGAGAAAGATCTAGCTCTGCTCTCGATCATCGACTACTCTGATCTCAGCTCTTGCACATCGGCCTCTCCTCTCTCTCTCTCTCGCTCCTCTTCTCTCTCTCTCTCTCTCTCTCTCTCTCTCTCTCTCTCTGATCTGTCTGTCTCTATCCTCTCTACTCCTCTCCTCTCTCCTCTCTCTCTCTCTCTCTCCCTCCCTCCTTCTCTCTCTCTCTCTCTCTCTCTCCTCTCTCTCTCTATCTCTCTCTCTCCTTCTCTCGTTAGCTCTACGCTCTCTCTCTCCTCTCTCTCTCTCTCACAACAGGTGCTACCATTTATGTTCAAAATTTGTATGTGTAATATCATATAGCCCTTCTTACTGACATGTTTAATTTGTATTCTAGTTCGTATATTGTACCAAGGACACAGATTGGGAAAGGATAGGCTGTTGCTTCTAAAAACTAAAAATCTTTATCCTTGAAAAAAAAGTGTATTTAAAGTTCTTTTCAAAGTTTCTCAAGTTCTTCTGTCTCTTAAGGGCATATTGCCTAAAATCTGTTCGTCCTTGCTAAATAAACATTTTTCAGGTGTTTTAGGGACAAGGGGGACACAGGACCGAGGCAAGGGAGAGAGCCAGAGAGAGCGAGAGCAGAAGAGAGAGCGCGAGGAGAGAGAGGACAGGAGCGCGAGATGAGAGGACGAAAGAAGAGAAATGCGGAGAGAGAGTAGAAGAGTAGCAGGCAAGAGACAGCCCTCTCTCTCTCTCTCATCTCTCTCTCTCTTTCTCCCTCCCTCCGTCCTCTCTCCCTCCATCTCTCGGCTCTCTCTCTCGTCTTTTCTTTCCACTACACCACCACACACCACACACACACACACAACACAGACAGCACAAACATACACTCAACACACTCTCGTCTGTGTCTCTGTGTCTCTGTGTCTCTTTCTCTCTCTCTCTCTCTCGCTCATCTCCCTCTCTCTGCTTCTCTCTCTCTCTCTCCTCCCTCTCTCTCTCTCTCTCTCTCTCTCTCTCTTCACACACTATCCGATCGTTTTTTTTTTCGGTCTCTTCTCAATCGTACAAAGCGTCTACAAAAACACACTCTCCTCTTCGTATTTCTGTCTCTCTGTCGTCTGTCGATTTGTTCTTCTCTTCTCCCAATTTCGTCTACAGCTTTGTTCTCTTTTTTTCGCGTGTTCAGATCTTTCTCTCTATCTGTCACAACGTCTCTGTCTGTCATCTACTCTGTCTTCCTCTCTCCCTCTCCTCCCCGTCCGTTTTCATATGTAGTCTGTCTCACTATCTCTATTCGTCATCCTTCCTACATTCTCTCAGGACGTCCTTCCTCTCAATCTTTTTTTATTCTCTTCTCATGGTCTCTCTTCAAAGGAACTCTCTCCTTCTTCCTCACCTTTCTGTCTCATTCCATAAGTGTCTTATCTTCTTCGGTCTGATCTCCACGACTCAAGCGATTCGTCTCTCTTTCAGAGTGTAAGTCATGTGTACGAGGGGCTGCAAAGGAGCGAAGGCTTGCTTATTATTGTAAAACAATCGTCCTTTCCCTTCACCGACACCCCCTTCTGTGTTTCTAGTCATGAACACACACGACGCGCACACACGCATGCACACAGGTTACGCAGCGCACGAAAAGCGCACGCACAACACACACACATACACACAGAAGAAGGCACGCCTCAACGCGCGCGCGCAGCGAAAGACAGGGGAAGAGAGAGCGGGGGGGGTGGACGAGAAAGAGAAAGAGAGAGAGAGAGAGAGAGAGAGAGAGAGTCCTTGAGAGAGAGAGAGAGAGAGAGAGATGGGGGGGGTATCGAGGCAAAGAGATACAGAAAGGAGGTGGAGGAAGGGGGGTATGGAGTGAAGAGAGAGGGGAGGGGGGAGAAGAGGGATGGGGAGAGAGAGAGAGAGAGAGAGAGAGAAGACGAGAGCTGAGAGAGAGAGAGTAGCGTTTTGCAGATAGAGAGAGAGAGATAGAGAGAGAGAGAGAGCATCTCACAAGAGAGACGAGAGCGACATGACAGACCACGTAACAGACAAGTCCATAGAGAGATGGGGAGAGACTGAGAGAGAGGGAGAGAGAGACAGACAGACAGACACACGGTACTGAGACAGACATCACAGACAGAACAGACAGAACAAAGATGATGACCTAGAGAGAGAGAGAGAGAGAGAGAGCAGAGAGAGAGAGATAGAGAGAGAAGAGAGAGAAGCTGAGAGGGAGATCAGACCCAGAAAGTCGAAAGACAGACAGACAGAGAGAGTCCTCACATAGACAGAGAGAGAAGCAGTAGTAGGAGAATGTATGTGGATACAAGTCAACAGCCTTTTAATGGTTAACAGTTCAATCAACGTTACCTTCCATCTCCTGAGTCGTTAATGGTAAGTTACGGGGGGGAGGGGGAGAATACGAATACGAGTACGAATACGAATGTTTAATGAGGGTAAACGGATAAGCTCAAGCTTCTTTACACCATGCTCCTCGAGGGGAAAAAGAAGATCCAAATAACGAGAAATCACGAAAAACACAAGGAAAGTATAAAATATATGAAAGAATCATCTAAGAGAGAGAGAGTCCCACACAGTGAACACAGAGAGAGGGAGACCGGGTGGGAGATCTCAGAGACTGAGAGGCAGAGACGGTGGGCAGATATAGTCTTCGTTCTTCTCTCAAAGACTCACACCTTCTAGAGAGAGAGAGAGAGAGTCTCTCTCTCCTTCTCTTGAGAGAGAGAGAGAGAAGAGCATCTTACAGTAGAGTCTCGAGAGAGAGAGAGACGAGAGAGAGAGAGAGAGCTCGACTCTTTCCCTATCTAGACGAATCCGATCCCATCTTTCTTTTATGAGAGAGAGAGAGAGAGACAGCACCCACAGACAGACTATGAGAGTCTCCCTCTTCTTCCGTCATCGTCTCGTCTCTCTCTCTCATCATCTCTTCTATCCTCAGTCTCTCTCTCCCCTCTCTCTCTCTCTCGAGACTCTGAGAGAGAGAGAGAAAGAGAGGAGAGAGATAGTCCTCTAGAGAGAGATGTGTCTGCCGTGTTCAGTATGTCTCGTCTGAGAGAGAGACAGTCTCTTTCTCTCTCAGAGACTCTCAGAGGACTGAGAGAGAGAGTCTCTCTCAGATACTCGTATGATAACAGACAGTTTTTATTCGACATACGGATTATTACGGACAGACATTCACAGAAAGAGCATTAAGAGTTATCTAGACAGAGATTATTATAAGCCTGTATTACCAAGACGGGCCGCAAACAAAATGTTTTTCCTAAACTCATATTTTGCAACAAAAATATGCACATAATTTCATTTATTTCATTCTGTCATAGTATATACCATTACATTTACACCTTCGTGTATTTTTAAGATCAGTTTGTAAAATCGGGCTTAGGCTTGGTCAAGCGACATGCGTATCGGCTCTTAAATCGCAAATCATGCATCGTAATAGCCTCTATGAGTCTCTCACCATCTCTTCTCTCGATGGGTTCTTTCGTTTCGTGTTCGTCTCTCTTACTCTTCCTCTCTCATCTCTGACTCTCACATTCCCTCCTTATCTCGTCGGCTTGTCTTTCGTTATGAGTAGTATTTACTTTTTAATTTGTGTATTCGCTTGCAAACAATATGATTTGGTCTGCTTTTGTTACGAGTGTGTGTTTATTTTTTAATTTGTTTATGCTACAAATGAATAATGTAATGTAGGTATAGGTTTCATGTTGCCATGGGTACGTACATGTATTTATATTTTAAATTGTGCATGTTAAGATGAGTAGGTAAAGTAGAGCTTATATTTTATTTTATTATATGCATGGTTTTATGTTCAAATAAGTACATTTTAAGGATGAAGTATGATTGAGGTTTTTTTCTTTATATGTTTGTGCACTTCTTTGAGTGTAAAAATTAAGATTGGGTTTTATTTTCCCGTGCGGTATGCGCTTACTTCACACATTTTGAATGTTAATAATGAGCATTGATCAATAATAATATGGTTTGTTTTCTTATTGATATGTTACAATAATTATAGGGATGTTTTTTGCATGCTTTATATTACTTTGTAGGTGTTTATTCTCGTCTCGCGTCTTGCTCCTTCTATAAATCTATTCTGTCGTCTGGATGTCCCATAGCAAGTTATTTCTAGCTTCATCCCTAGCTCTATGAAATCAATTCAATCAATAATTTCTCGCGTCTTAGTCTCTCGTCTAACTCTCTCTCTCCTTTTTTTTTTTTTTTTTTTTCTCTCTCTCTCTCTCTCTCAGGTCATACATATATACGCACATCTTTCGCAAAACACTTCGTATACATTTCCAAACCTCAGACGCAACAGCCGTGGTATCATTTGGCAATTATGTCGTATAGGTAGTAGTAGTAGTAGTAGTAGTAAGGCCTACACCAAACATTCCTACAAACCTCCCAAACTCTTCTCTCTTTTTAAGACCCCCACGTCACGTGTCGAAAATCCACGGTTTTCTCGTTTGTTTTCCCTCTTATAGCTTGGTAAGAAATCTTACGAAATCTTCCTAACATAAGATGTGACACGTGACGTGGGGGGTCTTTAAAGTACATGGCGGAGAGTTCACACTGATTTAAGAATTTTTTTAATATTTTTTTTTAATGTTTTTACCAGAAGTGCTGAACTTCAGGTGTGGGTTTGTTTGGGGTTTTTTGTTGAGGGGGAAAAGGGGGGGGGGGGGGGTAATATCTAAAGACGGAAGATATAGAACGCCAAAGCGTTCAGTCGTGTAAATGATGATGTGTATGTTCTAAAAAAACCGAATGTCAAAATTTTAACTTTAATAATACAATTTCGGTTCCGTGGGGCGGGGGGGGGTTTGTTGTTGTTGTTGTTGTTGCGAGTTATTGAGGAGTGTAACCACACGAAAGTGCAACAAAAAAAAAAAAAAAAAGAGAAAAAGGCAACGTACCGAAATTACACAACAAGACGTTTAACACGAAATGGGGGGGGGGGGGGAGGGGGGGGGGGGGGGGGGGGAGGAAGGAGAGAAATTTAGGACACATTCCTACGAAGCTGCTCAAAACGTCTCAGTGCACTTTAAAAGTCTGTTTCGTTTCCATGTCTAATTCTTCTTCTTCCTTTCTTTCGTGCACCCCCCCACCCCTCCCCTCCCCCCTGTCATAGAGCGTTCCATTGGTTCGTTGCGTAAAAAAAAGGTGCCTCAGTTGAGTCTTTTTTTCTCTCCCTGTTATTCTGTCATTGTTGTGCACGTCTATGTACTGTATAGGGGAAGAAGGGGTAAAAAAGCGCATGGGCGGGTAAGAAGCCACCCAATTATCTCATGAAATAAAGCAAATTTCAGTCAAATTGCACATGAGACACGAATGCTAGACAATAACGTCGTCTCATGGGCGCAAAATGAGACTTAAATGTGCTTCATTTCAAGAGATAATTGGGGTGGGTTCTTATCCGCCCATGCGCTTTTCACCCAGTCTTCACCTAGTAGTAGTCGTAGTTAGTTAGTAGCTAAGTAGTAGTAGTAGTAGTAGTCGTAGTCCGTAGTAGTAGTAGTATATAGTTAGCAGTAGCCAGTAGTAGTATAGTAGTGGTAGTAGAGAGAGAGAGATGAGAGAGAGAGGGAGGGAGGCGAGAGAGAGAGAGAGGGGGCGGGGAGAGCAGGAGGGAGAGAGAGAGAGCGAGGGGAGGAGAGAGAGAGAGGTAGGAGAGAGGGGGGGAGAGCGGGAGGGAGAGAGAGAGAGAGGGAGGGAGAGAGAGAGGGAGGGAGAGAGAGAGAGGAGAGACAGAGAGAGAGAGAGAAGAGACAGAAAGCGAAGGAGAGAGAGAGAGAGAGAGAGAGAGAGAGGAGAGAGAGAGAGAGGGGGAGGAGAGAGGGAAGGGGGGAGAGGGAGAGAGAGAGAGAGAGAGAAGAGAGAGACGAGAGAGCGAGAGAGATGTGGGGGTAGGAGATCTAGAAAGAGAGAGAAGGAGGAGAGAGGGGGGAGGGAGAGAAGAGAAAGAAAGGGAGAGAGGGACAAAAAGAGAGAGAGAGAGAGAGAGAGAGAGAGAGAGAGGGAGAGATGGAGAAAGAGAGCGAGAGAGGGAGGGGGAAGAGAGAGAGAGAGGGGGAGGGGAGAGAGAGAGAGCGGGGGGAGAGGGAGAAAGCGAGAGAGAAAGAGAGAGAAAGCGAGAGAGAGAGAGGAGAGAGAGGATGAGAGAGAGAGAGAGAGAGGAGAGAGAGAGAGAGAGAGAGAGAGAGGAGGCTGTGATTAAGCGAAATTATGCACAACGCGCATTGTTATTGATGACACATAGGGCACAAATCATCCCCTCCCCCCCGTGCCCGATTTAACGTGCGTAGTAGTGGTCGCGACGCGTGCAGCGGCAGGCACACACACACACACACACACCAAACACACACACACACACCACACACACACACAGTACACAGACAGACAAGACAGACACACACACCACACACAACACAAACACACACAAACAAACACACACAACACACACAACACAGAGAGAGAGAGAGAGACGAGACGAGAGGGAAGGGGGGGGGGGGGGGAAAACGAGATCGAGAGACGAGAGACGAGAGAGAGTAGAGAGAGAGGAGCACACCACATGACACGCAGGCACATATTACCCACAAAACACACTGCACATGCGAACGTGCATACACACAAGCCACGCGCGGCACCAACACATTACAGAGAGAGAGAGGAGAACGAGATGAGAGAGACCGAGAGAGATTTTCGAGACGAGAGAGAGAGAGAGAGAGAGACGCACACACACACACGTGCACGCGCAGTGCACATATCACACAATCCACCACGACGCACATGCGAAACGTGCCATACACATTCACGCACGAGCGCGCACACACATACAGAGAAGAGAGAGAGAGAGATATCCGAGAGAGAGAGAGAGAGAGAGATTTATAGAGTGAGAGAGAGAGAGAGAGAGAGCACACACACATGCACGCAGGCCCACACATACACACAAACACCAAACACACGCACATGCACGAACGTGCATAACACACACGCCACGCTGCTAGCATCACACATAGTACAGAGAGAGCGAGAGAGAGAGGGACAGGAAGAGACGATGAGAGAGAGAGACATGAGAGAGACGAGAGAGAGAGAGACGCACATTACACATGCACGCATGGGCCCACATTATATACGACACAAAAACACGCACATGCGAACGTGCTATAACCACCACACGCACCGCGCGCGCACACAAATTACAGAGAGAGAGATGAGGAGAGAGGAGTCATGAGAATGAGAGAAGAGGATAGAGAGAGGATGAAGAGAGAGACGAGAGAGGCGCACACACTTACATGCACGCAGGACACATATACACACAAACAACACGCACATATGAACGTGCATACACACTACGCACGCGCGCCGCACACACATAACAGAGAGAGGATGAGACTGAGAGAGAGAGAGAGAGCGAGGAGGAGATGCCTACTGGAGGACGAGAGAGAGAGATAGAGAGAGAGACGACACAAACACACTAAGGCACGCAGGCACATATTACACACAAAGCCACCACGCACATGCGAAACGTGATACACACAACACACACGCGTACACACACATAAACATACACACACAAACACACACAAATGCACGTAACACGTACGCACAGCACACATACAAGAGAAAGAGGGGAGAAGAAGAGATAGACAGACATACAGAACACACACCCATACACACCTAATATAATATTATGCGCACGCGCACGCACACGCACACGCACGCACACGCACGCACGCAAACGCAACACACACACCACACACCTACACACTAGCCTTCACCTCACCCCCCCCCCCCCTCCTCACAAAGAGGACTTGCAATCAAACCGTTTCTTATGGCCTACATGTTTGAACTACAGCTTGTGAACGCCATTGATTAACTGACTGGACTGAATGACTGACTGATCTGAATGAATGAATGAAAATGAAATGAGTGAGTGAAGTGACGTGAATGAGTGAGTGAGTGTGATGAGCGAAATTTCAGTGAGCGAGTGAGTTGAAATGGGTGTGTGATGAAATACATCGAATGACATAATGAAATAATACTGGAATGTTTAAGCGCTTAGAGCTTAAAGGTGAAGTGCTATATACATTTTCTTAAATAATAAGAAGATGCGATGGATAAAGATGGAATGAATAATGCGACAAATGAATAGTCAAATGAATGAGATGATGAATGAATGATATGGAAACGAATGAATAAATAAATGACAGGAATTGGATATCGGAACGAGAGGAATGACTTGAGTCAAAAATCAAGCAAGCAAGCAATCATTGAATCCAAGAAGATTGAATGAAAGGCGCGAACAAACTAATGAATGAATGAGAGAGTGAGTGAGTGAAAGGATGAATGAATGAATGAATCAATCAATAAATCAATCAATAAATAAGCTGCTTGTAGGAATCAGTGAATAGGGGAATGAATCTATCAATCAGTTTGTTATTAGTCTACTTCAAAATCAATCAATGACTCGATCGATCAATGAATCAATCAAGCAACGAAGCACCCAATCAATCGGATTAATTAATCAATCAAAACTTCAACCCATTTCCTATTAGCATACTCGATAATCGATCAATTAATGAATTACTCAATCATTCAATGACTCAAATCAATTAATCAATCAAAACTTCAATCTATAACTAGGTTATACAGTTCCACACACAATCTGAAGCGCTTTTGTCAAGTACAAATGTGAAAATTATGGCTGAAAACCCAATTTTTAGACCCCTACACATTTCAAGGCCATACCGATCTCCCTGACCTTGACCTTGATCGGTATGCCATCATCAGAACGGGCATAAGCCAAAGTACCTCCATGCCAAGTTTCAAGACTCTAGGACCTACGGTGTGGAAGTTATGGCCCCTTAAATATTTTCGGTTTTCAAGGTCATGCGTCAAGGTCAAGGTCACGACGGCAAAATAATTTGCGCGGAGGCCTTCCTCTCATGGTGACACACCACCACACAAGATTTGAAGCGATTCGGTCAAGCGGTTCGGGAGATATCCTTGGAACAAGACAGAAAAAAAACAAACAAACAAACAAACAAACAAACACAACAACAACAACAACAACAACAACAACAACAACAACAACAACAACAACAACAACAACAACAACAACAACAAAAACATACTCCTTTGCGATCGTAGATCGGCAAAGGACAATTAATCAATGATTCAATAACCTTTACCCAAAGACTTAAAACAGATTTCAGAGAAAGCAAAATATCACAGTATCTTTTTTAAAAATAATTATTTATATCTTAAACTCGGGCATACTAAGTCTTTCGTTCCAGAGCTACTTGGAATTGATGCAGAAGCAGAACGTTGGAAGCCAGGTATTGAAAAACAAAGATTCACTGTTGAACAACATTGAAGGCAAGAAGCTACACGCGCATGCACGCGCGCGCACGCACAAGCGCGTGTGCGCACGCACAAGCGCGTGTGCGCACACATATACTCTCTCTCTCTCTCTCTCTCTCTTCTCTCTCTCTCTCTCTCTCTACTCACACACACACACACACACACACACACACACCACACACACACACACACACACACACAACACACACACACACTCTCTCTCTCTCTCTCTCTCTCTCTCTCTCTCTCTCTCTCTCTCTCTCTCTGTCTCTCTCTGTCTCTTTCTCTCTCTCCTCTCTTCTCTCTCTCTCTGCTCTCTCTATACTCTCCTCTCTCTCTCTCTCTCTCTCTCTCTCTCTACTTCTTCTTCTTCTTCTTCTGCTTATTCTTCTTCTTCTTCTTCTTCTTTCATCTTCTTCTTCTTCTTCTTCTTCTTCTTCTCTTCTCCTTCTCGTTCTCCCTCTCCTCCTCCTCCTC
This sequence comes from Phymorhynchus buccinoides, assembly GCA_017654935.2. NCBI lineage: Eukaryota > Metazoa > Mollusca > Gastropoda > Neogastropoda > Raphitomidae > Phymorhynchus > Phymorhynchus buccinoides. The sequence goes on along the minus strand of CM065712.1, from coordinate 26,765,145 downwards.
CTTCTTCTTCTTTCTCTCCTTCTTCTTCTTCTTCTTCTTCTTCTTCGTCTTCTTCTTCTAAATTTCTTCTTCTTCTTGCTTTCTTCTTCTCCTCCTCCCTCCTCCTCTTCTTCCCTTTCTTCCTCCTCCTCCTCCTCCTTCTTTTCTCCTCCTCCTTCTTCTTCTTCCTCCTCCTGTCTCTCTTCTCCTCCTTCTTCTTCTTTTTCTTCTTCTTCTTCTTCTTCTTCTCTTCTTCTTCTTCTTCTTCCTTCTTCTCCTTCTTCTTCTTCTTCTTCTTCTTCTTCTTCTCTTCTTTCTTCTTCTTCTTCTTCTTCTTCTTCTTCGTCTCTCTACCTTTCACTGTTTATGATTGCGTTTCTGTCTCTGTCTCTGACGCTCTCTCTCTCTTTCTGTCTCTCTATCCCTCTGTCTGTCTCTCTGTCTCTGTCTGTCTCTCTGTCCCTCTCTCTCTCTCTCTCTCTCTCTCGCTCTCTCTCTCTCTCTCTCCTCTCTCTCTCTCTCTCTCCTCTCTCTCTCTCTCTCTCTCTCTCTCTCTCTCTCTCCTCTCTCTCTCTCTCTCTCTCTCTCTGGCAGTTGGTTTGTAGATTGGAATCAATAAATCATGGTTCTTGCAAATACAAAGAAAGAAAACAAGAACTTAC
>CM065712.1:26754504-26759504 GCA_017654935.2 Phymorhynchus buccinoides | reverse complement strand
CTGGCTCTAGATTGAGTGAAGGAATGATTGAGGTTGCTAAAGACCCACCAGATCAAACGTCGCGTCAAAATCACGGGTTTCACGTGTTTTCCCTCTTATAACTGGAAACATAAATCTTGCTTTGACCAGGTATGACTCCCATATAAATGCCCCCAAATTCAAACCGAAACATCATTTAAAAGAGCAGCCTCAATTTGAAGTTGGGGACATCTATATTATGTGGGTCACAGCTACCCCAGAAAACAACCACGATTAAGTCCCTTGGGTTTTTTCTGGGTAGCTGTGACCCACATACAAAATGTCCCCCAACTTCAAACTGAGGCTGCTCTTTAAAATGATGTTTCATTTTCAATGTGGGGATCTCTCCGTTCCTCAGACGCTGGTCATTTGGCCATCCCGCGAGTTCGCCTGGAGACAATATGGCAAGCGTTCTTTTTCTTTTTGCTGCGGCCCTACTGTTTTTAATTCGTTACCTTTCTAGCCCTTCGTAATGCACACAACGTTTAACGCTTTTAAATCAGGCCATTAAGACCTTCTTATTCCATACCTATTTTAACCATGATTAATCTGACGTGTATCAACCAGTCAACCTGCTGATATGTCTTATCCCAAACGGTGTGTGTGTGTGTGATTGCGTCAGTTGTGTGTGTGAGAGTGATGCGTGTGGTGTGTGTGTGTTGAGTGTGTGAGTGAGAAGGCGCGAGAGAGAATGGAGGGTGTGTTTTGCTGTTGTTGTTTTTTAGGGGGGGAGACAGCGCGGGGTGAGGGAGGGGGGAGGGGAAGGGGGGTGGTGAGAGAGTGGAGGGGCTGGGGGTATATGTTCCCCGCATGTATTTAATTTTAATGTTTTCTAATGATATCTTGTTCTTACGATGTCAAATTTCTTTTTTATGTTTTAATCTTGTATGTCTCCTTTCTCTTCTTTCTTAAACCTGTTGGTTTTTATCTTTGTAATGGCGCCTGGAGCCTGGCGAGGGACAGGCGTCACTTTTTTAAAATGAATTAAATTATTATTATTATTATTGTATGGGATTCAAACCTGGTTTATAGCTGGTAATAAATCTTGTTTTGACCAGGTCTGACTCCCATATCCAAATGCCCCCAGAATTCAAAAACGAAACATCATTTTAAAGAGCAGCCTCAATTTGAAGTTGGGGACATTTGCATGTGGGTCACAGCTACCCAGAAAAAAAAAACAAGGGACTTAATCGTGGTGCGTCAGTGTGTCCGACGATGCTTCAAATTTAGGCTGCTCTTTCAATTGGTGAGAACACACCTTCTGTCATTTGAATCATATGTAATGTACGGCTACATTATAAGCTATATGCTTGTTGTTACCCTGTTACCTCATTATTGTTTATAATTTGAAATTGCTAAATAAAAAAAACCGTTTTTTTAAAACCAATTTGGGGGACATTTGTACGGGAGTCAAAACCTGGTCAAAACAAGATTTCTTACCAGCTATAAGACGGGGGGGGGGGGGGGGGGAACGCGAAACCCGCGATGGGGACCCGGACGCGATTTGACTGAATTTTGACTACTAATTGACAATCCTGGTGGGTTTTTTTAAAATTATTAAGGCCTGCTTGTCCGACGATGCTTCCTCTCGCATGCACCTGGTAAGCTCTGTCACGCTGTGGAGGACTGGGTGAACACTCTTGAGAAAGAGCGGGTGATTGCATCGTGGAACTTAAAGGTGCACCCTGACGGATGATTTTTTGCAAGAAACAAGTCTGCGAGGACGGAGTCGAGATCCTCATCCAGAAAGACAGCCTTTTCAAGGATTCGGAACACTCACTTTGCTCTGGTTTCCTAGAAATCAAACCGTCAAAAAACGGCGATTCCTCCTTGGCGGAGTGTGCTGCGAGTCAGAGAGAGAAGCCATTTTGGATGGGGTGGGTGGTGGAGGCGGAAGGTTGAAGCTTTTTCTTTTTTTGTAATGCAGTAGAAAAAAAAATATAAAAAAAAGCTATTTCCTTTGTTGTGAGCGAAACTCCTTTAGATAAACTGTGCAACTAAAAAAAGCAACAACAAAAAAAGGCTTTGCATTGCGAAAATAAAGTTCGTGCAAACGATTTGGTCTAACTCGGAGGCGGCCATTAGGTGAAAAGAGACGACACACGCCTTCTCTTTCGACTGAAAAGAATTTGACTTCCAGCCCAGCCCCTCCGCCAAGGAGGAATCGCCGATTTGACGGTTTGATTTCTAGGAAACCAGATCAGAGCAAAGTGAGTGTTGATCGATCTCTGTAAAGGGTGTTTTCCTGGTGATCTCGAATTGTTTCTTACAAAAAACTCATCCGTCAGCTAAGATCCACAAATGGATACATGTATCTTGCCTGCCTTGTAAAAGCGAGAGCAATGGGTGGGGAGGTGGGGGGGGGGGGAGGGGAGGAGGGGATAGGTGGTGGGGATGAACGGGGGGTGGGGGTCGAGGGTCTTCGGCGGTTATTGTAAACCTCGCACTGTAGATTTAACTTTACTTTGACTAGGGGTTTCGGGTTCTGTTGAATAGGGGGTTGGGTGGGGGGGTGGGAGTAGGTGATAGACATGCTCTAGAGAAACGTGTGTATTCTGCCCAGATCATGATGCCTTGGTTCTTAAAGGGCCCACCCTGACGGATGAGTTTTTTTTGTTGTTGCAAGAAAGAAACACGTCGAGATCACCAGGAAAACACCCTTTACAGAGATCGCAACGCTCACTTTGCTCTGGTTTCCTAGAAATCAACCCGTCAAAAATCGGCGGATTCCTCCTTGGCGGAGGGTGCGTGGAAGTCAAATTCTTTTAGTGAAAGAGAATGCATGACTGTGCCGTCTCTTTTTCTAATGGCACCGCCTGAGATTAGACCAAATCGTTTGCACGAAATTTCGCACGAATCACACGTTTTCGCTCACTATACTCAAGTAGACCCCAAACGCACGGATTCCACGGTGAATCATGACTCACATCGTCCAAAAATCCCATCGCATTCAGATCCGAATCGTGTGTAGTGTAGCGGACCTTTAAAGACCCCGTGACGCGCCACGGTTACGTCCCTTGTTTTTTTTCTGGGTTTCTGTGACCCACATTCGAATTTCCCCATATTCAAATTGAGGCTGCTCTTTAAACTGATGTGTGTGCTTTCAATTTGGGGTCATTTATATGGGAGTCAGACTTGGTCAAAACAAGATTTATTTCCAGTTATAAGAGGGACGAAACACCTGAATCCCGTGATTTTGACACGTGATCTGGTGGGTCTTTAAGACTCCTTACTAGCTGTACGAGGGAAAGCACGAGAAAACGTGATAGTTATAGGGGAAGAGGGGTAAAAAGCGCATGGGCGGGTAAAGAAGCCCCACCCCAATTATCTCATGAAATGAAGCAAATTTCAGTCTCATTTTGCCCATGAGACGAGCGTTAATGTCTAGCATTCGTCTCATGGGCACAAATTTGACTGAAATTTTCTTTATTTCATGAGATAATTGGGGTGGGCTTCTTACCCGCCCATGCGCTTTTTACCCCGTCTTCCCCTATTCTTTGAATAAAAAAAAATTAGGGCCAAATTCGGTTTGTATTAACCCTTTCACCGCCTAAAAGTCGCATTTTTAGCACCACAGTGATTATAACACCTATGTCGCTAAAAGGCATCAAATTGGGGTCTATTATCCAAAAATCCTGTTGTTTTAGTTTTGGGAAGTAAGGTTAGACCTTATTTTATATATGTCACAGAAGAATCCCCAATACTGCAGATGGATTTTGTTCTCTACCCAGGTAATTTTAATGGACATTTTTGGCTAAAATATTGCTGGCGGTGAAAGGGTTAATAAAATAAAACTTTGAATATTTTTTAGCTCTGTAATTTTTAGCTCTGTAGCCCTTAAATGTTAATCTTTAGGGAGGTTTCGTTTGGGTGCCAGAGTACAAAAATAATTGTATTCACCCATTTTGCATCATAATGGCTATCTTGCCAGGTTTGTCGTTCGACACAAACAACTACCTTTTTATCATATTTTTAACCCTTTCACCGCCAATGTCGCATTTTTGCACCAAATGATTTATCACCCATGTCATTAAAGCTCTTGAAAGCAGGGTCTATTATTCAATTATATTGTTTTCCTAAATTTGGGTAGTAAGGATTGACCCTATTTTAAATGTGTCACAGAGAAATCCCACAATATTGCAGACAAAATATTTTCTGTAGTCAAGTGAGTTTAATGAAACATAATTTGGCTCAAAGGATTGGATGGCTGGTTTAAATCCTTTCAATAAAAAATTAAACTTTTTAATTATGTGTGAAAGGGTTAAATCCTTTCAATAAAAAATATAAACTTGCGCTTTATAGAATTCCCCCTACATGTTTATATGTATCGTCCACGTCCTTGTATTGTCTTTTTATGTTCTGTGTTTGATTTACTTTCATTTTTCCAAACTAACTCAAAACAAAATGTCCCATAATTATGTGTGCCTTCCCAGAGCACACTACACGGATTCCCCTCATGTTTCTAGCTCCATATTCTAGTTTTCCACAGAGAGCTATTTGTTTCAAGTTATTTATTTCTTTTTCACAGGAAAACAGCGGGCAAATATTCTTATCAGTTGATTGTGGTTTAGGGATAGGAAAAAGACCTTACAAGTGGCATACCACCATAAAACAATGTAAGCCTAATGGATAAAACACTTTAAATTGGTTTATGCTGGTGACGAAGTGCTAACATAAAAGGCATGAACTGAAAGGAGCTGAGAAAAAGCTACTGTGCAGGTCGAGAGGACGTATAAAGCATGACATTTCGGTCGTTCGTTCGTTCGTTCGTTCGTTCAAACCGTTGTGATTTTGACACGTGACGTGCGAGGTCTTTAACGTAAATGTTAAAGTTGAACAAAGCAAAATTAGTGATAGCTTGTATGTTTGAAGGGACGCCCACCCCCCCCCCAGTACACCACCACCCTTACCCCCCACCCCCACCCCACCCCACCCACAGCATTCTGCACTGGGTGTGTTTTTCTTTGAGAACCAACATTCTG